>JAVJGJ010000037.1:88690376-88703416 GCA_035590215.1 Microhierax caerulescens
GGGCCATGCATGGCAGCTGCCCAGCAAGGGGCCGAGCAGCAGGCCCAGCCCTGCCGGGGAGCCTCTCGCAGCCATCAGGCCCACAGGGGACAGAAGCTCCTTTTCTTTCCCAGACTCCCTCAGTACTGAAAACAAATCAAAGCTCAGGTCTTCAGGGCACCCTGCTGACTTCAAGGGAGTCGGGAGTGAACAGTGGGACAGGCTTAGTTTTGACCCATTTGGATCGCCAGGCGCAGAGGACTGCCTCCCCAGTGGCGGTATTTGCCAAAAGAGGGGTGATTTCTACCAGGGGGCACAAGCTGTCTTCAATCTGAAAGTGCGAAGGGCTGTCGTAAGGGAGGGGAAGGGTGGGCAGAGAGAGGCGACCGTTATTAGCTGGTGTCCTCAGGAGAGAAGCCTTGCTCCATCCCTCTCTGCCCCTTTCTTGAAGCCAATTTCAGCTGAATTCAAAGGCATTTCAGAGCTATAAATCTCAAAAATAACTGAATTTCTACAAGGCTGATGAGACACAGCAGTATGGAAGAATAAAACATCCCAGGGAAAAGCAGGCAGCCAAGACTGGGCACAACTGGCCGGTGGGTCAGCAAATGCCACTTGTCCAGCTGTCTCCTGCCTGGGCACCCAGGGGACAGGGGCACAGGCACAGCCTTGCCCAGGCTCCGCCAGGTCTTCTGCTAAGGGGATGTAACCTCAAACAACACAGGATGTTCCTGGGGAGAGGAAACAAGTTTTAGAATTATTTTCTGTAACTGATTTCCTTGATGGGGGATTTCTGTACTATAGATACAGACTCAGCATCAAATTCTGCAGCTGCAGTTTGAAGGTGCATAATCTAAGCTGAAACCAAGCTCCCCATTTTCAGGGGTGATGGAGATCTGTCATCTACGTTACACAATCACAAAGTTTTCTGCTCAGGGTTGCACACGGTTCTTCAGTGACTTCCAGCTACAGCTGCAGGCTTCATGCAGTAATATCTGGTAGCTGACCACACTGGTCCTTTGACCCTTAAAATTAATTCATCAAAAAATGACAGTAAGCTAATCACTTTCAGTTATAACTGAATAGATTTCAAACGATATCAGACAGAATGAATACTCATCAGTTCTCTTAGTCTATTGATGAGATTATGAGCAAAAAGTGGGGAAGAGAACAAAAATTACTTCACCTTTGCTTGTGTATCACAAAGCAAAAAAGAAAATGAAGCAATGCAAACAAACAGATGGTAGCCCTTCTTTCAGAGCCCATTTTACAGATTCCTGAAAAAAACCCTCAACTTCACAGGGATCTCCATTAAAAGACAGATTCGGTTCCTGTCACTTCTGACATGACTTACAGAAGTAACACAAATTTGTTTTGCTTGAGGTTCTCTAAGCGTAGCTGGTGTTAACAGTTCTTACTGAGCAGTAGGGCATTCTTCTTTGTGAAAAACCCAATAAATATTTAATTCATAAATGTAAGAGAGTTGATGAGCAAAATACACAACTAATAAAGATAAATGGCTTTCATACTCATGAAGACTTCTTATTAAAGAATCAGTGGCAAAATTGTCCCTACTGGGCAAAAAGAACAAAATAAATTGTGGACTTTATACTGCAAACACAGCATTTAAAAAAAAAAAAAAAGAAGAAAAAAAAAAGAAAACAATGTAACAACATTAATGCATCATTAAGGTTGAGCACTGAAATCTACAGAAGCCAGCACAAACATGAAGGAAGATTCCTGCAGCAAAGTTAATTGGGACTTATTGCAGACTGTATTATTGATGATCGCATACATTCAGTTGCATAAACAAATTGCCAAAGCTGTATACAGCTGGAATGCAAATGAGGGATATGTAGCCATGTGGCTTCTCCTACACTGTGAAACCCTCCAGCAGCAGGTATAGCTCATGGGTCACCTACAGATAGACACACACACATGCATACATGTATCATGTGTAGAGACATAACGCAAAAAACCTCCCCCAATCTACCAAATCTTCAAGATACATCTCTAGTTGTTTGTGTTTATTTATTTGCAGGCAAGTGAACAAAGACTGTGGCTAAAAATGCATTCCTTTAGTGCATGCATAATTTAATTTGCTTCATCTGTTGTATCTGCAAATGCTGAAACATGACAAGAATATAACACTCCTGAAGTCGTAAAGTACTTCTGTTTAGTCATTTCTATGGCCAGATGAAAACTTTCTGTTATTTCATGTCCCGTATTGCCAATAAACCCACAGCTGAGCTAACACGCCCCAATCCCTATGCCTGTTTTCCAAAGCACAATGTCCTTGGGACATATTCTCTAAATTGCCTACAAAGGCTTCTGGAGGACACAAAACCAGCCTGCAAAAAGATTCCATCCATTGTGACAAGCATATACTAGTGCTATGTCGGAAAGGCGAGCATCCGTCTTTGCTACAGCAAGTATCATTGGACTATATCAGTATCAGATGATGAAAACTTGGGAAAAGGCATTTAACTGATGCCGGTGTGAGTGTGCGCATGTGTGTGTGTGTGTGTGTGTGTGTTATTTGCATTACTGCAGTTCCCAGATCCCAATGGAGATCAGATCCCTACTGCACACAGTACAAAGGTAGCGACAGGAAATTGCCCCTCACTGCCAGGTAGGCTATTAACCTTTCAGAGAAGGGGTAAAGTGTGGGTCATCCCATCCTCTCGATGATTCCCATTTCATGGGGAAAGTACTGGCGTGGACTGTACTTCCTACTGAATGCTGTGGATTGCCATGGGAATTCTGGTGTCATGATGTTTTGTTCAACCCAAAATCAAGTGCAACAAAGTGATTGCAGACACTTCATCACATTGCATGTGACAGAACCCAGAGCTGCCAATTTCCCCACTAGTGCTTTCCACAGGTAGTCAGTCTCTTTCCACTTTTTGTGCCTCCTCTTTTATCAGAAAAAAATAATGGAATTGCTCATACAATTGCATCTTCATTGCTATTTTTGCTTCCAACTTCCCCACCATCTGAGCATAGGGTGAAACAGACAGGGGAGACATTCTCCTTAGATGATTTAACTAATCTCATGCAAATGTACTTGGCAGTCTTGGTGCCCATCATGCTTTCACCTATATAATGGCTAAGCCAGCGGAATGTTGCTTTTCCAAAATATAATAGCATTTTTATGCATTATTCCTTAAAACTTTTTGTGCTCACACACTGAAAAAACCGCTCCAGCTGAGGAATAACTGAAGTCAATGTACTTAGTCTCTGTCCAGGTAATTATGCATCCTCCTCCCATGTTAGCTGAATAGAATATGACAATGATAGGACACCATTAACATGTCTACTCCCCACCCCCTTCTTACTTTTGGCATAGGGAATGGAAAACTGCAGTTAAACATTTATCATTACATCTATTCTGGCTTATATTAGACATAGTGCCTGCCTGCATTATCTTGCATTTGAGAAGCAGGAAGGATTTTGCAGGCAAACCAAAACATAGAACAACTGGTTTAAAACAGAAAACAATGAACTTTCCTCTCCTGCTATTAATTTCTGTGATTGACTGATTTCTGAACTGTCTGAATCAAGAGGAAAAGAACAAAAAAGAAGACTACATATATAGTTTCTGTCAGTAACAGAAGCAAACTGACACCAGTCCATAATGGTAACGGAAGAGTTGTGAACTCCTCTTCTACACCCCTCACCCATTCTCATGTTAATTTGCTGGTGATAAAATCCACCTCAGTGTACCTTTTCCTCAAGGAATTAGGATTGATTATGAAAATGAATGCTAGCTATTTTTGCCCTCTTCACAGCCGACCAGGTGTTGCTCCTGCCCATGCTTGTATGAGTTGACCAATATACAAGGAGTTTTGTGTCAGGTTGGGATTTCAAATGTGACACCAAGGGAGCTGGAGGATTGGACTGGAGGCAGTGCCGTGGGTTGCATATGAGAAGACAGTCAGCTTATCACCTCAACCACAACCATGACCTGGAAAAGCTGCAGCAATGTGGCACCTGTAATAGCATACCAGAAAGCTACAGCTCACATATAGGTCCAGTATAACAAACGTGGCTTTATAAAAGGAATGATAATAGACGTTAAAACAATGTAAGCACTTGACTTTTGTAACAGCCAGTCTTTGAAGTTACACTCTTGAGAGAGCGTTTTGACTGTTGATCTATCTACAATTGACCTTCTGATCCATTGGCTTCCACGAGCTTTGGGAAATTCCTGGTGATTTTGGTGGTTGTTGGCTTATATCCAAGACCGATGCATTACAGAAGCATAAAATCTATTTTGATGCTTTAAACAGATATGGAGAAAACTCCAGGCTCCCCTCCCCTCTGACTACAAAAATATGGCTACTTTCATAGTAGTTATATGTCATGCTGTTTGATCATAGCTCAGTGTCTTTAAAGTTATTTCCATTAGGAGGAGAAATTGCTGAGGGATTCAGGTATTTTTATGCAATCTTGTTGATTTTGCAAAAAAGAAGAAACACAAAAACCTTGAAGATAGTTTGAACCAAATCAGAGATAATTTCTTTATAGTTTTCTAGTTTGCACTCAAACCTGTAAAGAGACTTTACAGATCATATTTCCAACTTTTTTCTGTCTCCAGGACTTGCCAGATTTTTTTTTTTTCCTGCTTGTTTCCTGGCTACTCTGGAAAACACACACTCCAGTAAAAGTATCTTATTCCTTAGATCTGAATTTGGGCCCTAGAAGAATCTTTTCATCATTGTTTTCTGGTTTTTGTTAATTATCCAGAGCCTATACTTTTGGGAATTGATCCAATTTGTTTTTATTCCAAAAAAGATTATAATCTTCCTGCATGTCTCTTGAATGAAAGACACCATCACACTGACACACTTTAATTAAGCTTCACCCAACCACCATGAACCTCAGACACACTTAAGAAAGATGATATCAGAAGAGGTAAAATAAAGAAGAAAAAAAATTATGGAGTGCTTGAATGAATGCCTGCTGAACAGAGATTGCTTTCAGGCATCTGCTGGAGATGGAAGTGGTAACCTGAGGAGCATATGTTTCTGACAGTGATATAAGCCCAAATATTCTCCTTTAGAAGGGACAAAAGGAGAAAGCTGTGGACTTCACTTTTAGCTCTAGTTTCCTAAATTTCACTCAGGCACACAAAAACATCCCCATGTTGTTACATGGAGTCCAAACCCAACTTCATCAGAATGACCCTGATTTGGACCTTCAGCTTTTTCTTCATACTTGTGGTTCAAAGCAGCTTTTTCCACTTCCAGCTACAGGAACTTCCAAATAGACTGCAGGAAAGTGGCTTATGTTGAAGCAAAGTTACTAACAGGATTTCTGGTGGATAGCATGAGGACAGCACAAAATGAATGCTGGAGAAGAGTTGCAAGTTACTGGGAAATGAAAACACCATTTCTTGGGACGTTGGGGGTTTGGGCTTTTTTTGGCCTAATACCATTTCCAATTAAGCCATTTAGTGAAAGCAATATTTGGCCAAAATAGAATGAGATTTTAATGGAACAACAATAAAATATTTAATATGTTTACGTTCCCCAAAATTAAAACCAGAACAAAATGTTCTGAAATGGGCAGACTAGATTAGTCTTTTGCTGGACTACCTCTATTTTTGCCCGAAGTCTGATGAATGCTAAGAAACTGACAACTGCCACTTCATCAACAGGAGCGGGGCGTGCTCCATCCGTGATGAGCTCTCATCTGTTTACAGTCCTACTTACTGCTGCCATTCTGATTTAAGTGTTATACGAGGAAGTTTTTCCCTTTTATAAGCTCTTTTAGCCAGACTCTTGTCCTCCAGGTCACTTTAAGCACATATTCAACTGAAGTGCATGAGCAGTTTTTTGAACTTAAGAGAGGACCTGACACTGCCCCACCACAGTTGGCAGAACCACATTGTTTGAAGTTAAGCACATACTTAAGCGCTTTGCTGGATTTTTGCCCAAATTGTCAAACTTTTACAGTTAATCATTTATCACCCTGCTTATGTGCTGGTAGTTATGCTTCAGTGTGCAAATATGTAAATTACTTTCATAAAGCTCCATACACCAAGCACAAATAATGCTTTCTCAGCCCTTTAAAGGAGTTTTCTGGTCCTGTGACATCTCAGATAGATCAAACTGCACTTAAAACTGCAAGAAAGTTACTTCTCCCTTAATTAAACAGAATCATTGCTGTGTTCCTCTTCTTAATAGCAAGGCGCATTCACAGACTTGCAAAATAAACAGATAAATAACACCATTTAGCTCTAACCTGACAAGTATCACACATTCTGCCTTTAGGAGCATGTACATCGATCCATCTTACACATACTGCCACTCCAAAAGTGAGAAAGGGAGATAAGAATGAATGATAAGAATATTTGCAGATTAAGGTAAATAACTGCCTACAGCGAGGGTACTTGCAATGTATAACAAGGTAATTCTCCCAAACACAACTGACCATTTTTCTTCCCCTCGCTATGCTTAATTGCTGTGAACTATAGGGGAATAACCTGCACTTACCTGTGCCCTGTTGCTTTGTATTCAGAAAGCTCACAGCTCCTGTGATTTTTCACAAAGAATTAAAATTGCCATGAAGAAAGATATAGTTACTGCTATTCAGTTCCAATACATTGTATCGAAACGGTAGGCGACAACAGTGCCTCACTGAAATAGAGCCTTAAAACACAATTAGTTGCAGTGCTGTAGATTGGAGAGCCAGTTACTCTGCACTCCTGCCCGCGGGGCCTTCCATGCATCCACTAATGAAAAGGCAGCTTTTCCCCAAATGTCAGGTAGTTTTGCAAGAAATGTGTACCAGGAAGAGAAAATGACAGAGCTCGTTCCCTGGCTCTGTAGAGCAATTTCTGTAGAAATTTATTCCCTGTCAAGGGAACTGCCTGAAAAAAAAATATGCAGTCAGCCACTTTTTCTAAGAGGAAGCTTGAACACTTCTCAGATTGAGTCATATTAAAATGAATTAATGTCGACAGCTGGTCTCCCAGTTATTAACTGGAAAAACCCAACCCCCAAGTTTTAAGTATCATTAAAAAAAAAAAAAGTACTAAACAAACAAAAGCAGCAAACTAAGCAGATAGGCTCCCCCATAATACACCAGCTGCCATCATGACCTACTGAACAGGACAAAACTCATCCCCTGAACCATCCTGGGCTCAGGTGCTGACTCTGCAAATGCTCCCGAGCTTCTGCTGCAGAGCCAGGCTGGCAGGTCTGGTCCTGGGCCACCCAGGACACAGGTGGAGGAGCAAGGCTAGGAGAGCCCCTCCAGGGGAACCACCAAAAGCCATGCTCATGGAAAATGTCTTAGGCAGGGTTTACCGCATGACTGTTTTGGGACTGGCAGGGAAATAAAGCCCCAGGAAATGGAGGAGCTTGGGACAACATTTTGGAAGGCTGGTGTTTGATTCAGGTCCTCGATAAAATTTGGCCATCATCCCAAATGCTAGGAGATTTTCTTCACTATGTGATTCTTTAAAAATGAGATCCACGTTTCTTTTCTACTTTTAGCCATAAATGCCAATCAGCTGCCAAGTTATATCAAAGCAAGTAAGTTTATAGTATTTTAAAGGAAATATAATGTGCTAATGTAGGTTAGAAGAGATACAGAAAGATACTACTTGTATGCAAAAATGCATGGCTGGGAAATGGATATTTTCCTTTCACAGTAGGTCAGATATAACAAGCTTCCTACCAAAAGCCCGTGAGGGAAAAAATCCACTCATTTCTGGAGATCTAGCAAGACGGAGACACAAACATCCAAGCAGCTAAAAATAGCTCTGGATAGCAGTGCTTTGTACAGTAAGTTCTAATGTCTCTTAATATGGAAATTGATATAAAAATAAAATAACAGTATTTTCAGAGTCTGTCTCTACTTGTGTGTTCACCAGGACTCGCCACCAAATTTCAGCCCCTGCTGAAATAACTCTGCAGTTTTTGTCTTGAACTGCCTCACATTCTTGGCATGTGAGAATAATCATGCCCAGCACAAAAGGCCACATATATTGAAATATATAACGGTTACCCCATGGAAAGTCAATACGAGAACTGAGAACTACACTTGTCCTTTAGCATTTCTACAAGAGTGATAAGCTCAGTTTAATTAGAGGAGTTTACATCTTGGTCAGAGACTTCCCCTGCCCTAAATGCCAGTGGTTCAGTTTTGCAGTATTTGTTACTGGACACGTGCCCTTTGGATCAGCTTGTGGTTGCTGAAGCTTGGGGTCAGGCTTGGGCAGGTGCTGCTGGAGCAACACTGCAAGTGCCCCCTGAGGAGGAAGAGGAGGCAGCAGAAACAGCAGAGCACCATGCTAGTGGCACATGGCTTTCTCGTATTTCTCCTCCCATCTCGCTGCAAGGCAAAAAAGGTGGACGTGGGTGTGATTGCAGTTGCAGTGACTTAAATTCCCCAGGCCGGACTCTGCACTACTTTGTTCCTTGCTCAGCCACCGGCCCAAGCACAGGGTGTGCAGGACTTGGCAGCCTGTATGGTGGATCACAGGGCAATTCAGGTCAGGAAGGACCTCCTTGCAGTGGAGGTGACACCTCAAGAAGCAGGGCTGTAGATGGCAAAAAATTTCAGTGTTAGTGGGCTCTATCACTAGTTGTTTCCCATTGCAAGCACATTCAGCTGGGGATCTTGGCGCAGTGCTTTTTCTCTCCGAGAATGCACTGGATGATACCCAGCCATTAACAGGTTTGTCAGCAGTACTGATCTGAGTGAAAGGTGAACCCATATGTCAGCTTCACCTTATATAACATTAAAGGAAATAAAAAGAAAAAAAGGCATTTGCTCTTACAACTCAGATGGAAAATAAAATGCAAACAAAATAAGGTGTGTCGTCCTCTATTTCCACTCGATATTATCTACCTTCAAAGTTAGAAAGTTATGAAGCTTGCTGCCAAGCAGAAGTCAATAAACAAACTAATTAATTAAATGAAGTATCAACAAATTATTTCAAAGGTCACGGGAAAAGGGCAGTGCCATGCCTTTGGCCTTCTTCCCCTTTTCAGTCCTCCTCAAATGCTGAAACAGTGTGTCCTGCCCCAGGACAAGGGGGGAGCCCTTGCAGGAACCAGTTGAATTCAAAACTTCTTTAAGCTGATGAACTGAATTCAGCCCTGCACATCCTTACTAACACAACCTGTCCAGGAATGACTAATTGAGGAGAGAGCTGTAAATAATTTGGTGATCACCAGCCACTGTGACAGACAGTGCCAGCTCACCACAAGCCCTGTCTCACGAACAACTAGGGCTGACCTGGGGCTGTCCCCCCCACACATAGCAGCACTGCGAGATAGGTTCTCAAACCGTCCCCAGCCATGGCAGCTCACAAAGTAGCTGCCCAAAGACAATACACAGGGGAAAAAAGTCAAATTTTCTTGACTTCAGGCTACATGCAGCCATGTGATGATGGAGAAGGGGGCACCTGGAGCTGCCCCACCACTGTGGCACAGAGCACACCCCAGAGCAGGTGCAAGACAGAGATGTTCTCCCTTCCCCACCACAACTGGACTCCCCCAGACTAGTCTCTCCAGCTGGCTCCTGCTCACACACCTCACATCTATCAGGATGCATCAACAAGCCTGGCACCCTCCATGCTCTCGTCCTCTTTGCCAAAGGCATCTGAGAGAAGTACCCTCATCACCCCAAAGACACAGGAAAAGGGACTGCAGGATTCACACATTTTGAAAAGCGATGAGCATCGTGCCCTTACCAATTAGCTGGGGTGGTGGAGCTGAAATGTCTTTTGTATTCTAGCTTGGCCAAACCAGACACTGTGGTTCAAAGGCAATGCTAGAGAGCAAGGTTTGGGTAAGAGCATGAATGTTCATTCATATCTTTGTTCTCATTCAAGAACATGAAGGCTGTAGCAGCCTTACAACAGCCACAGCATGCACTGAAATTGCCAAAGCTTGTGAAATCTGATTTACTCTGTGAGGGGGAAGGGGAAGTCATTTAGTTTGAGTCATAAGAGGTCTTGATACAATCTAAGCTTCATCACCTTTGAAGAAACAGCTCACTCCCTGGATGGATATCAAAAGGCTGCGGTGTACAGCCTTGATAATGCAATAGCAGAGAACGATTCTTAGTGCTGAACATTACAAGATTTTTGTATCAGCTGCTCTTCAGTATGGCTTCTCCTGAATTACACCACCTGATGGGCACTCCAGGTCTCTGCTTAGCTCTTTGGGGGTCCATGGCTCTGAAAGCAAGAAGATATAAGCTTTGCAGAGGTTTTTACACTCTAAGTATAGCTAAAAAATATTGTGCAGCCCAAGGCATAAATAACAATGTTGATCTACCTGCCTTTCCCTGCCTGAAGTTTTCACTGTCTGGAGCCTCGCCTGGTCTAGCAGGCAGAGAGTCTGCAACTCTGCTACAGGTGCAAGAAGGCAGACAAGAGGGCTTGGGGTAACTCTGCCTGCTTGCCCTCAGCAGAAAACACAGGGGCTGGGTGATACCTGCACTGGCCTGCAAGGCTCTGCTGGCTCAGAGCCTCCCCCTTTTTCTATGGCCCGTGTGCTGTCTGGACCCCACGAACACACATAACGCTTGAAGACCCACAAGCAGAGGAAAAGAAAGCTTAAGCTTAAACTCAGCTGAGCGCAAAATTTAATTCCCTACCTTAGCTCCTAAGGTTGGGCAGGACTTTTTATTGCTGATGACATTTGTTTCTGGAAAGGAAAGGAACATGCATCGTGGGAGGAAAAGCTGACTTTGTCACACACCCCATGGGGCTGCATAAAAGTAGCTGAGTGGGAGAATTTTTGACACCTCCCTGTGCTGGAGTGAACCCAAAAGTTTCGTCCAAGACTCCGGTAAGAGCCTCCCCTGGGGAGACACGGGAATAGAATAGCACAGCCAATCCTGCCTCTCCATGAGAGCTGCTCTCCAGCACTCCTGCGGCCTCGGCTAGAAACTGAATTCACAAATGGCATGGAGATGCAAGGGACCAGCAGGAGAAAGGGAAAGGTCGTCTAAGGTTGCTACCACTACGGCCCAACCCAACCAAAGCAAACAGCAAACCAGAACAGATGTCTGCAGAGCAGCACTGGGGAAACAAAAATGCATGTGTTGCAAGTTTCTCCCATGCTCATTGTCCCATTTCCGCTGTTACAAGAATGGATGGAAAACCCAAAGCCTACGCTGTGCAAAGACACTGCAGAAGCTATAAGCAGGAAGAGTAATTGATGCAGGTTGTACTTTGGAAAGCCATTTCCACTTGCCTGCATACCAGAGTATGTGGATTATTCCTACTACCATAGATGAGCAGCACCAGCTGCAGTAGGGGGAGCTGCTAATAAAACATCAGGCTTGAACTCCTCTGCATTCTCCTGGGCAGCCTGCAGCACCAGACAGTACATACCTCCAGTGTGTTCACTTAGTAGGTAGGACATGCACTGGGTCTCATCATAGATAACAAGCAGTTTTGACATGCTTGTAGAAGATGTGCCTTCAGGGTGGCAGCCCTGTGGGTTCCATGTGCCTATTTTTTCAGTCACTTCCTTCACATCACACCAGTGCCAACTGTTCAGCTGCTCCCATCAGTGAATTTGGTCTATAAACAATAGTTTTGCAAAGAAATCACTCTAGCAATGGAGGCTGGGATGCTCAATGGTACAGCTGCCTACAGTTGTGTGTACTGAAATGACTGTGGTTTAGACAGAGGTCTCAAGACATCAGCTAGATTACACAAAGCTGATTATACAGGACCTGACAATGACACAGAACACAACGGTGGAGGTGGGGATCAATCACTCTTCACAGCAGAGAACCACTGGATCGAAGAAGAACGAGCGCAGCCAATTCCCATGCCTACGCACAGTTTCTGCTGTAGCAGCAACTTTCCACCTGCTCATAGTTTCTCCTTGCCTTGGCTGTACGGTACGAGTACCAGCAGTGGACACATGCCCACCCTTCTGGCATGCAAGTCTGCGGGTATAGCCTGTAACAAATGTGAAATACCTTCTGTGACTGAGACCAGCTGTGCTAGCAACAAGCCCAGTAGGACCACCAGACCACTACCTAGTGGAAAAATGACTCCCTCTCCAGCACTCAGACACTCTCAAGAGGTACTCTGAAGCTGCACAGATGACTACAAGCACATGATATGATATTTTTCTAGCACTCAACAAGCAGATGGAGGTTTGTGACTGGTTTCTCTCAGCCAAACTTCCTGCGGAGGGATGACTAGTTTCCAGAGCGTTAAACAGACTTGTGACCACAGTCAAATGCCAGATGGCTGGAAAGAGTATTGGAGCAGCCCTCATGACGAATGTCTAACCTTGGCTGGTAGCATCATGTACCATGTGTATCAGCTCCCAGATAGGAAGGCCTGTCTGCAAGTTGGGTGTGAGTCACAGGGATATTATATAGCACAAGTTTTAGTGATGCTATCATAAAACAGGGTAGAAAGAAGAATTTTTTTTCTTTCAGTCACTTCCTTCACTGTGCAAACGGTTCTACTTTAAAAAGCCCTTTTTATTGATGGTGTAGATGGAAAAAGATGTTTCAAATGCAGGACACCTAGCTCCGTGCAGGCCTTCTGCTGAGCAGGAAATACAATTTTTGTGAAATTCTGGCAAGGGATGACTTCAGGGAATGATGAAGTGTTGAGGTGTAAGTGGGTACTGTAGTTTGTGCTACTTAATCAGCTGTAGGCTGGTGGGAGGGAAGCTACTGCTTGTTGTTGGAAGGGCTGTCTCAAAGCCTCATGCAATGGATTTACAGTTACTAGGTCCCCCAGGAGCACACACAACAGCAGACCGAGCCTCTTAAGTGCCCTGGCTCTTTGCTCTCACTAGTAATCTGCATACAACCAGGGGACTTGTGTCTAGGTTTGACTCGTGGTGCAGCCATTACCCAGCCTGATGCTTGTAATCAGAAGCAGAACACAAGTGGGAAGGCAAACAAGGAAATAAAAGGTAAAAAAAGCGACTGCTTGTTTATTCCATTTTATTCATAAATACTGTATTTGTGAGTATATGAATATCTTGGCGTGCTGAAAAGTTCTATGTATATTTCATCAGTACAATATTTTTATTTTCAACTAGCTGAAGTAC
>JAVJGJ010000037.1:88703516-88741612 GCA_035590215.1 Microhierax caerulescens
TCTCTCTTGGAACATCACCCTAGCTTTCCTGCCTGCCCTGAGCCAGATGAGGGAATCTGAATGCTATTTTATAGTTCTTTAATCAGGTTGCTTTTCATTGAGATCAATTACTTGAGTTGGTATACTGCTCAGCCCACCCAAGCACTGGAGGCAGGAGGAGAGCGTGGTCAGTGGCAGCAATTTGCACTGAGGTTACCTAAAAGCTGTTGTCTTACAGCACCAGCCTCACAGCATGCCAGTCTTAACCTGCCTCAGCATAGTCTCACATGCACACTGACACAGCTTGCAAAAACCATAGCCAGTTTCAGATACCCAAATGTGTATGCCTCGTCGGCTACATACAAATCAGTAATCTGCCCAGACTGATTTCATTTGTGCTTTTAGTCTGCGAGATGCTTATGTGAGACATGAAATGAAGCTAGGACTTTGCAGACTCCTAATGAGAGTGAGCATGTGTGAGACAAGCTGGCAGACAAATTAAAACAACCAAAAAACCCCCCCGAAAGATAGTTGTCCAATTATTTTTAAAATAATTTTGTTGTTGTTTTTATTTTCAAGGAATATGGGCACTTGAAGAGTAAGGCTGAGGGTTTTTTAGCCCCACTGATGTCTAAGTGGCAATCTCCAAATGCAAATTTCAGTCATGGGACAGCATTTAATCTGTATCAGCAGAGCACTCTAATCCCTGGACAGGATTTTGGCACTCTAGTCCATTAACCTGTATTTACATTCCAGAGGTGGAGGTTAGTTCAGAGGAAGCCTGAGGATGGGAACAAGGCAGGAACATTTATCACTTTATCACGTGGAATGGTGCTTAGTCCTTCTGGGAAGTTCAAGTCTCCGTGTAGTTAGCAGCTGGGCCAGTCCATTCATCAGCATCATAAATATGGTCAATGACATCACCAGCACATAGTGGCTAATGCTGCAAGAAAGAGAGATAAAAGAAGTGAGAGAAAAATGCAAATTTGCAGAGTAAAAAACCCCTCTGACAAACAACCCTTTGAATATTTTTTTTCTTTTTAACTAGGCCTAATTATTTGCCATTTTACATATGCTGTTCCTGAAAGACAACTATTATAGCAGCACTATCTTGTCAAAACCAAAGTCTGTGGCAAAATAAAATGGTGGGGACAACAGAAAGCATAACTGGGTGTACATGAAGTAAGAGGTACTGGGTGTATTTTTCATTCAAGGGGGTAATTCAATGTATGTGACTGAAACCATTGCAAAACTTCTGCTGTGGACTGATAATGCAGAAACTAGGGAGAACTCACCATCAGGTAGACATTTGTTGGTAGTAAGACAACTCAGATACATCAGCTGAAGTGCAATTTTCTAGAGAAAACACTAGTCAGATGATGAGCAGCTTTAAGAAAAAAACCCCAAAGCTACTTTTTCACTCAACATTTCTAAAAATTGAGGATTTCTCTACTGTAGTAACATGTGGTTTCAAAGAGATTAAACAAATGAGTTCAAGAGTGGCTAATAAACACAACATAAAGATGCAGCTTCTGAGTTAGGAAGTCCTTAAGTCATTAATGATTAAAAGGATAATAAACAGAGAGCTTGTTCTCCACTTGCTCAAATTGTGGTACCCCATATTCACTGGTGTTAGAGATGGGCTATTTAGGGTCAGACTAAGATTTGACCTAGGATATACAGCACCCTGTGTTAAATGTCTGAATCGAACTGTTGTTAATGTAAGCCATTAGCCATTAAGAAATTAGATTTTTTCAAAATCCAGTGACATTTCAGGCTAGAGTTGCAGATGAAACACTGCTGCACCCATGTCCATCATGTATCCAGTGTGGCTGTTTGTTATTTTCCTGGGACTACTGAAGACACTGGCATTCTGACACGAGAGGTACCCGTATCTCCCCATGCACCAGTACTCACTATTACAAAGCAGATGGCTCTTTAGGACCAGTAGCATAATTTCAGACCTATGAAGTCTGAATTTAGTCACAAAAAAGGATTGCAAAGAGCACCTGGCAGTTTAATGACCTGGAATTTCTGCTGGAGGACTCATCCAGATTGAAAGTTTAGCCATGGAACAACAGTAAAGCTCATAATGTTGATGCTATCAATCCTCATGACCCTGAGACTGTGAGAACCCTGGTGCTAGCTTACCACAATTTATCTCTGGTTAGTGCAGAAGCACCAGCTCTTAACAAAGCAGGACCACTAACCAATGTGAGACAGTAAAAGTAATCCAAAAAGTTCACTAATGAGCAGGAGCTCTTCCACAGCTGGATACCAGCAACCAAAGGAGCTGAGGTCCAACCAAAATGGATGAAGAACACTGAAAGGGACTTGACTCAAGCTACGAGATCTTCCTGTTTCTTAGTCTGGCTAAACCTTCTCACAATACCTTGCTCAAAATACATAGTTTTAAGAAATCAATTTCAATGTGAACACCTCATGCTTTAAAATATCTGTCAGGAACCATCTTTCCTATGTGTCTTTCCTATAAGCATCTCCTCTCCCCAGCTCTAGCTAAGCAGAGCAGCATGCCTATGAGAGCCATATTCCTGCCCTGGTTTTGTGGGGAAGGTGTAAGATGACACAGCGAGGACATGAAGTCAGGCACAAAACCTACTTTCACCTGGTCAGTGCACTTCAGACTCCATAGTTCATGGCACATACACAATAACAAAGATAAAACAACTCCCATGAGATCTGCCCTTGAAAGTCCACCTGGGTGTGTTACAGGTTCAGTTTCATTCTCCATGGGAAAGGACATGTTGCCAACTGAAAGTCAAACCCTTGCTGCAGTTATCTTCATGGCATAACATGCCCCCGGGGACTGTACACACACCACAGGTACAGAAGTTTGTGTGGCTCTTCAGGGAACAGTCACTCTGGTAAACGGTTGGATGGCTGAACCTCTCATGCATTCCTGGCAACATCCCAGTTTTCCTCCTCACCAGGCACCAGAAACGTATTGTTTTTCATATAAGTAGCAACACCACTTTTTTTCTAGCTTTTAAAGAAAGCTTGAATGAGAAATCTGAAAATCAGAAGCCAGATGAAGACCCTGCCTTTATTCCTACAAACACCCTGAGAAAGTCACCAGAGGATTAACAACTTGCTGCCATTGTTCCTGTCTACCCCAAAAGGAGCTTTTCCAGATGTGGGTGCGAATCAATCATTTGGGGGCACAGGGAGGGGCTTTCTCAAAGGCAAAAAAGTCTCTGCAAACTCTGCTTAGCTACCTATCAGTCAAGGAACAGGGTCCTCTGTACTGCTGTAAAGAAAAGAGTGCTGCACACATTCATGCACTGGTATAGCACAAAAGGCTGAGTAGTTACACTCCTTTATTAAAACATCAGATATTCAAAGTAAATAATAAAAAAAATCCCATAGAGCACAATTAAAACTAACTTCAGTCTATATGTCACAATTACAAACAGCCAGCATCTCTGGGGCTACCAGCAACTGGTACTGCAGTGCCTGTAGGCAGCTCTGCTTCATAAATTAGTTCTCAGGCTGGGGTAATGCTGTAATTAAACAAACAAAGCAAGCAAGACTCTTAGAGGTATATGCCACAACAGCAGTGGCAAAATCTTGATCCCTATACAGCCCAGAACTGTACCCTTGACTGGATCTGCAGTTAGAGTGAAGCAGGTAATTCTCAAAACAAACTTCCTCATCAGAAGTCAAACTTGAGCTGACAAGAAAAAGGAGTGAGACTCTAGGCTCCAAGCAAGTTAGATCCATGTGGAAGAAGAAAAGACATTAAACAGATACAAGAGAAGAGCACAGTAGGGTACAGTGGAGCAATGCTTATAAAGGATGAGATAGGCAGGGACAGGTAACGGTAGAGAAGAGGTAGCTGGTGTAGAGGCTGATGGACGATCTAAGGTGAGACAGCACTGTTCAATGGAAAGGTGAGTGCCCTATGTACAGACCAAGGTTAACAGGCAAAGCTGGTGCTACAAAAATTTTCTATCAGGGAGGAAGACACCTGTTTCAGTGGCAAGGAACCAAAAGGAGAACATATGAGGTACCACCATCTCCTGTCTTTGCTTGTGACTATGTATATTGGTGGGAAATACTAATCAAAGACAAGAAGAATCAAAGATCAGTAAAAAATGAGGGGTGGGGGTGGCAGGAGAATCAATCTTGCTCCAAAACGTGGTTTTCTCTTAAGACAGCCTAATTTTTAAGATGGCAGGCAGACATGATTAGAAGCTGAGAAGACAGGAAGATGGAGTAAGTTACCATAGCAATTAAGAAACTTGAAATAAAACAAGTAGAACAAAAACCACTCGTGCAAGGACTTGGAAGAGCACACTCCAGAAGAGTCCAAGGACCTTATTTCTATGTGACATGCGACTCTGAACTGTGGGATTGTTCCCAAGCACACACTGAGACCCTGAATTTAGATTCTGAATTTGAAGGCTCCTGCATTTCCAGCCAGGATCCCACATCCTCTCTCCTCTGTTTTACACAACACAAAGCACATCACTCCTGGCTCCTGTTCTAGAAATTGTTGGCAAACACTGTTTTCCTCCTGGTTACAAGTCTTTGTTTTAACAGTCAGACCTAGAAGCCTCAGCATCTCAAACCTGAAATTGATTCTGTTATCCTAAAACCCAAAAAATCAGTCTCCTATGCTTTATCTATGTCCCCTGAACTTTGAAACTGCAGGGTAGTTAAGACTGTATCTTTATCTTCCAGAGACTGCTACAGAAAGAGAAAGGAAGTAGTACAGTATGTGTCTGTATAAAATGATATAATACTGTCATAGAAAGAAGCTTCAGCGTTTATCTTGACTATCTGAATATACAGCTTTTTACAAATTGCATATACTATATAGATAAAGTAGGCTTTAAAGACTATATTTCTCTATCTATAGAGATAAATGAACCTTTTAAGACATAAAGAAATTATTCGAGTGACAAAGAAGCCAAAAAGCCAGCTATTCCATTTGTCTGTTATTCAAGAATAAAAGAATCTGTCAGAACAAACTTCTCATGATCATGTAATACATACTGATACATCAAAAACAGTAGGAAAAATGCATCATTATTTTTATGAAATGAAATGGTGTAGTCTTCTACTAGAGCATACGATGCAATATAGGGTGACCTCAAGACATGCAGGTAGAGGGTGAGGTCAGCAGACCTCAGAAGCTTGTGTAAGGCACTGCTTGACTTCTGCATTCACTGCAAGATCATTACCGTGTTATTGTACCAAAACAATGAAAAGCTCTCTCTGAAAAACAAGTTCACATTGATTTTGGCATGACCATTAAAAGAAAAGGGGCTTTAAAACTTTATAAGAAGCCATAAATATATATGGTAATTGATAATTCACTGAGAGGAGGGAATCAATGGTGCATTGATAATTTGCTGAATGTAGTAATACAGGACTGTATGTTGGATCTGATGTTGCTCACCACTTCGTTAATGATCTGGAAGAGTGGGAAAAGTAGAAATCTCCTTACATTCAACGACAATACTTAAGCAGCATGGTGAATTCAGCTGGGAGAATAAAGGCATCACGTTGGCAGGTATGATGGCAGTAAAATGACATGTAATGTAGTTAAGGCATGGTAGAATGAGACATAAAAACCAGGAGTTATGGGTGAAATAAAAACAAAAAAAGGAAATACATTAGTTCAGTAAACAAATCCTATTTCCAAACAATAAGAGAGATCTATTAGGAAAAAAAACATTACCACGAAAAAAACAGTGAAGGTCTGGTTTTTATTGCAAGGGATTTAAAACCAAGCTCTTACACATGAAACTACCGAGCACTGCTACTGGAAAACCCAAGTATCGCCTAATGAGAGTTTCCTACTGAACTTGCACGTTCTTAGTAAGAGAGAAGACAGAAAAAAGTTTTGAAGTGTGGTAATTAGAATCCATAGAAAGCTATCACCACAAGAAAGAACAAGTATGGAAATATACATCAGAAGCTTTGCAAATGTGGCACATATACCCCCAGACTCTTGACAGACTTTAGAAGAATTAATCTTCATGGAGCAATTAAATAGCTGCTTTTGCACCTGTGATTTCAATGATGTGGAAACTAGTAATATAAACCAAACCCTGATAATTGAGCATGCACACACACACTTCCTATCAGTGTCACAAAAAAAAAAAAGAAAAAAAAAAAAAGAGAACATCTGTCCCTAAGGGTGCACCTATTAGTTCTGTGAAACCCTACACAGGTTGTGTTGAGATACAAAGAGCTGGAAAAAAACAGAACCATTACTTTCTTAACTGACTCAGCCTTGGGAAAATTTTAGCAACACCTAAAATGTCAACTGAAACAGCATATTTTCAGACCTTGCTTCTCAAAGCAACAGCAGACAACGCTGCAATGGGCATGCCACAGAGCTGTCACTGCAGTTGCAACAGGAGGACAGGAAAGAGCTGTGTTAGTATCTCTCTCCCACTGGTTTTGGGAATTGCCCAAAACCCCATGAAGCTCAACTTCCCTTTCAGGAATAAACAAAAAAATACTCTGCTGTTGCTTGCTAATTTTGCCAGGCTTGAGGATCACACAATTAGAAATCTGCTCAGAGGAGAAGATTCAGGTGCCAAAATGTTGCTCACGACAGATAAAATAAGGACCACTTCAGCTCTGCACCTATAGCTTCATCTATTTTCTTCTGTAACCTAGTCATTTTATTTTATGTGCATATACACACATACGTATAAAACATATGAAGAAACTACAATAAAACAACGTAGGTGGCAAGGCGCTCAAAAGTGGAGTAATGACAGGTTTAAGGCTGCCTGAGCATTATGCACTATCACATTAAAAACTAATCACAAATTACTCTTTTGAAAGGTTTTTTTCAGTGCTTTCTTCAGTGCTCAAAACACACACGGAGAGGCAGAATTACGGTTGTACATAATGAACTCCCCTAAACTCTTCAGGGTATGGCACATTTCCAGCTGAAATGAATCCAATGATCTATCACCACTGTAGATCTCTATGCTATGAAGATCATATATATGACAAAGGAAGTTTTTGGGGTACTTGTAACAGTTTATGTTTTTGCTTGCTAACTCCCAATTAGAAAGCTTCTTGCCCAGCTAAACAGAGCTTTTCTGAGGTCTTTAATATCCTTATGAACCCACACAGGAATTCATGCCAAAGGATCAGGCCACCTGATTTATCATAAACTGACCACAGCAAGGAAGCGCGATGTTAAAGTATCGCTTCCACTATTTGATCTGTCTCTCTTCCCATTAGGAACCTTCAAAAGGTAGCTACAAGCAGGAATTTGAACCTCCAAAGAAAACAGACAGAATACGTGTGTGTGTGTGTGTGTGTGTACATGCATGCATACACTGGAGGGAACAGCACAGCTCAGCAAAGCACAGAGTAAATATAGACTAAACTGAATATTAACAGTGGGTCACTATTCAACTTCTGTTTAAATAACAGTGTCAAGTGACCAGACTGGCTGGATTACTAACAACACATTCCCTGCTAAGCTTATTACAGCACATTATCTATTTCCACAACTCAGAGAATGTAAATCTGAAGTGTGTATTCCTTCTATTTGTTATTTCTAGACTATTCACAAATAAAACTGCACCTACTCCATGATGTATGCTGTGGATGCCTGTATGACTCATAAGGCAAAACAAATACTCTCTTTTTAGCTGTCATTTCTATGTTTAAATGCTACAGATTTACTCTTCTCTAAGTAGGGGAAGGATGAATGCACAGCTCTTGATAGCTACTAACATATTTGCACAAGGTTCATTAATTCACAGGGGGCTGTATACACAGGCTTAACTAGATTCAAGACAATTAACAATTTTGATAGGTCACTATTTTAACAGCAATTACCACAAATTCAAAAGCAAAAGAATTTTTTTTTCTTTGTCTAATTAATGTTTTTTAGAAATCAAATCCTGCTAACTGTATTTCTTGCCATGCTAGATTCATTACTCCATGTTGCTCTGACACAGATTTTAAGACACAAGTTTTAGCTTAGGATGGATATACACATATGCATGTGTGTGCACACGTGTTGTGAGTACACGGAACATCAGTGAAGCATTAAGGAGCCTAACTGGAAAAAATTACAAGAGTAGGTAAACAACATTAACCTATGAGCTTTTTAAAAATGCAGTGAAGGCAAAAAAATACTGTACCTTGTTCCAATATCCAGCCAGCTTCCATGATCTTTAATCAAAAAGAAAAAGTGCTAGGAGAGAAACCAACTTTCATTAGTACATCAGCATCGCACAATTTGAAACACAAAATTAAACCCCATGGTTTCAGGCTGTTTAATTGAAGTTTCTAGTTCTTCAAGTAGAACAAAGGCAAGACCTTTCTAGGAATGCTCATTTGGACCAAAGTAAAGAATAGCCTAGGAGCCAGAAACAGATTTAAGAAGGTATCAAACATAAACAGCTAAAGATGGACTAAGTTCTGTCAAGCTGGGCTTGCAGGAAACAGATGACCAGCAGAGAACATTTTCAATAAGAAAAACCAAGCTACCTTACTGTCTGAAATAACAGGATCCCAAGTAACACCTAGTGCCAAAGAGAAGGCTGCATATTGTTTTCATGGAATTCCACCACAAAATTCTTTGGGCAGCTTTGACAGTTCCCTACCCATAAAATGGGAATAATGTTGAGAGAAGACAGCACTTGTCTGTTACTGGATATCCCAAATTCTAGCTGGTGGCCACACTGCTAGACCACAAACCAGTTCTCTTCTCTTTTTTTTTTTCCTGACAACTTTCTCATCTCTTGATATACACGCAGCTCCTGCAAATCAAACCCCTTTGTACACCAAGTATGTATTTGCTAATTGTTTTAAAATATTTAGACCAAAATAGGAGAATACATGAGCTGTAAGAGATATGCTGGGGTTTGCTACACACCAGTACATGCCAGTATATGTCTGCACTCTTCTTTTGGTCTGGTTAGACTGACTTTATTACTGAAATGTTATGAATGTGGTTTATTGGGTTTTTTAATCCTCTTCCTGTGGAAGTTATCAAAAATCAGATTAGCCATACAGATTTATTGGAAACTACAGAAAACTATACCTTCTCTATTTCTCACTCTACAGACAAATATTAATTTATTTATAATCTTTATATATTCACCGTTTCTCCTATCAGGTGAGCTCCACAGATCACACCATACAAGGAAATCACATTAGGAGTGCTTACTCCAAAGGGATGAAACTAAACCAGTGTACAAAGTAAGAATGCCAGCTCTACATGTTGCTTTGAAAAGGTTTGTTTACCTTGTGATACCCAGTGGCATTGCTTGCTGGATTGAAAACAGTTTGAGGGGGGTAATGAAAATGTACTTTTGATCTGTAAAAATTACGTTGGGGTATCATTCAGCTTCGGGTTGTTTCAGCTTGGTTTGGTTTGTGTACACAAGCCTTCTGAAAACAGCAATTCCTAACAGCTTACTACAAAGGGCACAAAGTGACTTTTCAGATGTTGTTGGTCTCCTGAGTTCTGACAACTTTAACAACACGGGTGGGTAATGCATTTCTCCTTTTCCTCTCTTTTTCAAGGGAAGGTGGGGTGAATAAAAGGTTCAAAATCCCTGAAAAATTAACTAAACACCGCACACAGCTAAACCCGAGATTCTCATTTAAATTCTTCCCAGGAATTTGATTGGAAAGGACATGAAAAACTCAGAATGATAACTTACTACTTCATTTTTTTTCTCTTATTATTAAGAGAATATTGCTTCTTCAGAAGCATTAATTACATGAAATTCAAAGAGCAGCGATTGGAGGAGTTTTATCTCTAAATTATGCTAGGATTTCAATCCAATTCACTGCCCTAGTTAGAAAAACTTTGAAGTCCGAACCAAATTCAGATCTCTCTAGATGGAATTAGGAGAACCCTCTGCTTCTTGATCTTACTTGAAGAGAAGAAGAGAATGTGCAACAACTTACCAAAGCCATAACGTCTGAAATCACAAGAACAATAAGGAGGAGGCTGCAAAGAAGAAGGGGGTGGGGTGGGGGTGGGGGGTGGAACCAACACAAGACCATCAACCTTTATTTATGGACATAGATGTTACAAAGCTTATTAAAACCCCCATAAAGACATTAAAATAAGATATGATTTCTTGCACTTGCTTTTCAATCATTTAGATACATTTCAATGTACTAGAGAACAGTTAAAATATACAACTAAGAAACCTGCCATTTGTAATCCCACCCTGAAATGTGACACGAAAAAAGACATTTCACATTAAGAGAGTTTCAATTTTGCAGCAGAGAAACCTAAAGTGAGTCACTTTTTGGAGAACAAGAGCATCTTACAAACAGCACCTGCCAGTTCCTGATACCGGGAGCTCACGTGCCAGTTAGACCAATATACAAAGCTGGTTTAGAAGCTTCAAGATGGACTCGAGAGTGAGCAAAGCTGTGTGACATAGGCAGACAGATACCTGAGCCCACCAGTCCTATCCTGACAACCACCCTGCTGGGTGGGGAGGCTACTAAAGGAGGTGCTCGCCCCTGGCTTCCAGATCTCTGGGTGCCTGTAAGCTGCTCTGGGAAGAGCCGGCATTTTGATGGCATGGTCCCAAACCCACAGGCCTCTCCATCAGGTGACAGGTTACTTCTGGGAAGTAGGCCACAGCCAGTAAAAGGAACCAGAATGCAGCTTGTGGAGCTATTTTTTTCCCCCATTAACCTAATCTTCTTTTCATTAAACTAAATCCTAAATTACATGAAAGCCATTGCAATAACTGGTTAAAACTAGTTTCTAAGTTAATGACACAGAAGCAATGTTGCAAACAGCTGACCCATTAACAGAAAAGCCTTTAACTAGAATACAGTTAATTTATCAATACTACCATCATAAACCCATGAATTTTTTTTTGGAAAAAGTCCTGCTGCAGCATTGCACAAGCATGTAGTGCGGGGACACCCATACCAATGCCTCCTGATGAGGAAGTTTCTGATATTACCTACTTCAGCTATACTCCATTAGTAAATATGGATGCAACAAACCCACTATATCTTAGGTGCACTGAAAGGCTTCTCTCCACTTGCCTATGGCTCAGACAGGATGCTGCAAATCTTGTAGTGCCTAGGAGGCACTCAACCAGAGGACTATTCTCACAGGTAAGCTCCAAGAACATATTCTGACAGAACATTCCCCACAAACAGAAAAAAAAAAAAAAAAAAATTAAATCTTTAATCTAGAAATGGAGAGTTTAGGACCAATTTGTCCAAATCACAAGAATCTACTTTTTGCCCTTCTGCACTGCAGGAAGCCTTTCACAAAAGAAGGACAACACTAATTTCAGAGCATGTTTGTACACTGCAAAGACAAGATTGTCCCCTGTGATGGCTTATTTTATCTAGCAGGGGCAGCAAGAGTAATAAACAGTGCAGCACAGACTTCAGGATGCGCTGACAATCAGAGCACAACCTCTCCAGGGATCCTGGGAGCATCTTGTGGTTTCTGCCTTGTTCCCAGGCTGATGCTGTGGCAGTATCACTGCTATTGTTACCTCAGCACAGCTAAATGAAGCCGGCACAAACACCAGCTTGAGTTTCAACCACAGCCTCATAAAAGCAGCACAGATGTACTCGTGTCCCCTGGTTTAAGAAGTTGATACCATTTCCCCGCTCAGATGCACATTCCATAAAAGCTTGCAATATCACCAGCACTGCCAAGGCAAGCATTCACAAGTTGGGAAATGCTGACCTTTATGATGTCCAAGCCCTAGAAATGGAAGTCGCTAACTGGTCTTCTGAGCAACCCCAATTCCTCAATGCAGCCCTGCTCTTGTACAAGACTTAATGAGGTGGACAAATACCCTCCCTTGGGGGTCCAGGGACAGCCCAAGTACGCTGCACACAGGCCAAGGCAGAGAAGGTAAAAGGGATGGTGTGCCTTGTGTTGCTCCTCAAACAAGACAACAGACTTGGGGCTGCCCTGTCCCTTGTTAGTACTGGGTGGCAGTGTGTAAGGAGACAACAGCCAGGATGAAAACAAACAGAAAGGCAGAGGGCAACACATTGAGCAAGGGCAGCTTCCTCCTGCTCAGCTGAGCAGTATGCAGGACAGAGTCCCTGCGATCCTCCTGCCACCGACAGCAAGACTTTTGGTCTACCCCAGACAACATCCCACAGTGACAGACTCAAAATCGTGTGGCTGGCTGGGACCTCCTCTGTCTCAGCACCACCTATAATGTCACACGATGAGCAGAGGATTCAGTCACGTGCACTGGGTCCATTGAAAAGGATAAGGAGTGCTAACAGTTAAAAAAAAAAACCCTGAGACAGTGAAAAGCGTGAGGGTATTTCAAGTCTGGATACAGCAGTTGGCAAGGCCGGGCACCCATCTCACATCTTCTCTGAGAAGTCTTTAGAGATGTGGAAAGGACTGGTAGCCATCTAGTCCTACTGCAAAAAATCTGTAATACTGAAGACATGCAGGGAGAACTGCAGTGGAAGGGCACCTAACCTTTTCTTTTTTTTTTTCAAATGCTATTTGTGGCGAGGTCAGTGCTACAAAGTTATAAAATTTACATTATAAATGGATTATTTTAAAAATAATATACTATAGGTAAAGATGCAATATAAAACAAAAATCAAGCTTTAAATTCTGCTCATTTTTCTACATTATGAAGGAAAAAGTGCTCCTCTGTATTGTCAACAAAGAATATTAAAGATCTGATTGTTTCAGACAGGGCCAATGCTTCCATTTATATTCATTTATCACTAAGAAAAGAAGTCCTGAGCTTGCAAAAAACACTGAACAAAACCTCAAACTGTAATAACAAAAGTAACAATTTGATCTTTTTTTTTTAATTTTGATTAAGATCTGACAACTCTGAATTCTTGCAAAATAGATCTGAAACCCTTACTAATGCAGAAACATAGCATTTACTGTACCTCTTAGAAGACAACTGTGTTGTGACTTGAACAGCTTCGAAAGCACATGATACCAGAACAAATGGAATTACAACCTGTTTAAAACACATTTTGGTTTATAGCCATATTTACAAAACAACCTGGCAGGTTGTAGAAACATTTTCCTGCTTTTGAAATTATCACAGAATGTGTGTGTTACAAAAATAAAATATTGGCAAGAAAGGGTAGAAAGTCATTTTGCAGAAAGCACATTTACTAAATGAATAAAAACCCCCTTCCATGGTCATAGCTGAACTGCAGTGAAATAAGCCATGAGGCAACACAGAAAACTATAATTAAAATACATTAATGATCCTCACTTCATTTATCCAGTTTAACACTAGTGATAAATGCTTCAACAAGGCTAGAAGACAGACTCATGTGACATGTTGCAGAGCTCCAAATGTAATAGGACAATGTCACCTCAACCACAGAAAAATCTGAGTACAGAACATATTCATTAAAGCAAGGATCACACTGCCCTCCACCCCCCAAGTCAAATAAAGCAAATGTAAAAAATTCAGTAAATTAAGAACAAAACAAACAACCAAGTTAGAAACAGGAATGTTGCCTTTTGCTCTTTCCGAAGTTGACTTGTAATCCTTAAGTTAGCAGTGTAAATGCATTGCTAAAACCTGTTTTCACACATCCAGAAGGTTTGCATTATCAACTCATGTCCTGCAGTATAACACAATACACCTGTAACTTAAATCTGCTTTCTCTGGGGCACAAGCAGAAAGGCAGAGGAAATACTGATTATTTTAGCAATAACCCATAAATTTCACATCTCCCTTCCTGTTTGCCTCTTTACCCCTCTGGCAGACCCTTTACTCAAATCTTAGAAAAGAGCTCCTACACTTTGCCTGCAAACAAGTGCAAGCCAACCTTTGACAGACTATTAAAAAATATAAAAAACAACATTAATCGTACAATGACAACCTAACCAGTAGAGCATTCAAAGCCTGTACTTAATGTAATGAAGATGGAGCTAATAAAATAAATATATCCTCAATGTTTTTGTAGATATTACACTATAGGGAAAGCTTATAATTTTAAAAATAATTTTAGTCTTTTCAACATTAAAAATTTGCATTTTAATACAATAAACTAATCTAATGCAGTTACATTATACTTCCATGCACTTCAACTTCTCTCTTTTGAGAAGCAGAAGGATCTATCTCTAGAAACACTACAATGGCTGAAAGATTCACAAATGGTTGGATGGCTAATGAATCTCAGATACACATATATGTTTTTGTAAATTGCAAAGTAACAACTGCGTGTGTGATACATTATTTAGTAAACAGTTCTTTGAGCAAATTTCACTAAGGTAAGATTACTAACCTTCAGCACAAGCAAGCCTCCCATTATGAAGGGACTGAACACAGTCAAGAAACAATAGACAGAAGCAGGATCAAAACTAGAGAAACATGAAAAGAAATTACAACGTAACTTTGAAATGGCATTTTCCATTAAAGAAACCACTGTAACACAGTGGGCGTATACACATTTTTAAACAAGGCTTCTAACTTTCTCTTCTCTCACTCAAACATTAAATTAGCAGGAACTGCATACCTCACTTTTCTTTCTCAACAATTTTTCTCAGCTCCTGTCTTTCGAGGTGCCATGCTGCTGGCGAGCAGCCGAGCTCTCTCTGCTCATACTGCCAATAACTTCTAATGGAAATTGAGACAACCTCGTAACCAACAAGCACAGGCTCTTAAGGAACATGTTACAGAGAGCAGAAACAAAGTCAGTTATCGTTATTCTACTGACTATTGATTTAATTCTGCTGCTGTGATTTTTCTAACTAAATTCATATTTAGTACACTAACTGCAGGAAGAACCCTGTGGTTTATACCCTGTATCTCGAATCAATGAATAAAATTTACCTGTTAACAGAAGCTATGTTTCCGGTGCCAAAAAAGGCTGTCACTATGAAGAAAACCTAGATGTATTTAAGGAAAACACATGACAGAAATGGCTGCAGTAAGACAAATGCCGCAGTTTCCCCCCCTTCATTCCAATTGACTTTCCAAATCCTATCATGAAACTACAAGAACTATTACAGCTCTACACTGCATTAAGAAATCTGAAGCATTGTCTAGCTCTACCCAAGATTTCACACATGACTACACCGATGTCTTATGTTTTTAAAAGACAGAGACTGCCTGGGTAAGATCTTTGAGCCTGTCCTGAGGTCCTGCCAGAAAGGTGCAGCTTGTTTTTTCTTGGCCCCTCAGCAGCAAGATAGGAACACCCCTGGACCACAATCCCAGCTGCACATTTAAACACACATGCTCTTGCGGAAAGTAATGACACATGCATGTGTACTGCACACCAAAAGAGATGGCTTTATTGAGGAACTGACTGTGGAAGAGGTAACTGGCTATGAAAGAAACCTAAAGGTTCCTAGGCTATCCCACCTATATGTTGTTCCAAAGGTGATGGCAAGTCTATGCACTCCAACACGGGACTCCCAGGTTTTTTTCATTACTTGAAGGAAGGAGGACAACACTTGCAGTACCTGTATAGCTGGAAGTTTTTGGATAAACCCTACACCCCTTCCCTCCAGGTGCAACACTTGCTGCTCTATGAGCACATGAAAGACATTATTCTATGTCCTGAGCTCCTTGGGGCCCCCTGAAGCTCCCAACTCTTTGGACAAAAATAGTTTTCAACTGCTTTTTTTGCATCACACAGAGGATTAGTCAGTGATGATGGTTGCTGTTGCCAGAGCCCCCTCTGGTCCTTCCACTCCTGTTAGAGCTCCTGCACTGGATCATTTAAATCTCTGCATAAACAACTTGCTACCAACTGTTCAGCAGAATCATTGGGATTCTGCATGCAATCTTTTGGAGGGATTAGGTCAGCATAACTAAAGAAATTATGCTTCCCAAGAGTATCACATCATTTCAAGTTTAGTAACACAGCAGTCTAACAGCATAGCGTAGTTCTGCCAGTTAAGGTTTATAAGAACAACAGTTCTGCAATAAAAGCAAACAAAAAGAGCCAGTAGCACATAGGTCTAATCAAAATGCTAAGCATAAGCAACCCGAATCTTCTTCTAGAAGATCAGGTTATAAGGTCTTTCAGCACATGCTGACTTTGGGGCCCTGTATAGGAACCTAGAGACAATCTTAAGATATATAGCTCACAAGGTAATAGTTGCAATGTGACTGCTCTATCAGAAAAGGTTTCTCTTCTAATACCACTATTTTTAAATGTGAAATTGTGTATTTTTTCAGGAGCTGAACAAAATAAAAGTGTTTCAGATTAAGATGAGATTAAAGTAATGCTACATTCAAGTGTTAGATTGATGTGGTACTATGTTGAAGCGTTAAAAAAATACAATTGGATTGTTTGATTTTTGTTTTGGCCAATTTTTAGCATTTGACAGACAGCAGTAGCTTTACCAAAAGTTAGCTTATTTTTTGGCAAAATAGCAAAGGAAATAAATTTACTGCAAGGGGTCTCAGCTGTTTTTCTAAAGGAAATATACAAACATTCAACTCCTGGCAAATTGTTTTGCCTCCTTCCTTAGTGCTGAACTGTCTTCTTAATGAGGGATCTGCCACACTTCCTCTGCTGCAGATTCCCAGCAGCCAACAGCATTGTCCCAAATTCCAACAGCACAAACTCTGACTGTGGTCCATCCTCTCAGCTTTAGTTATTCTACAAACTACAATGCCTGTTTTTGCAGGAACCAGTATTGCCAGAACTCCCTTCCCTAGCTCCAGCTACAGTAACCCACCTGCACTAGAAACCTGTATGTCCTAGACGGGTTCATAATTTCTCTCCCACTTGCATTCCCATCACCCTTACTGCCAAATACATCTCGCTTAACTGCAGTCCCGTGATGGAGGAGAAAAATAACACCATCACTAAGTCTGTACAGTGTTATAAAAAATAATCAGCAGTACTTTCAGTTATAGTAACACAAAGTAACTGCTATGTTAATGAACAAACAGCTCTTCCCTACCAAGCCCATATAATTTCTAACAGCAGAAACCATGTGTGATATAAATAATTCTAGGCCAGACTCTGAGAACATGTTTCACTAAGAGTCTACAGGAACTCCCTTTATCTGCCTGGCCATGGCCAATGCCTGCCCCCTAACATAATCTTCCTAACGTGCTGCCATACTTTAAAAACAAGAACATGAGAATAACTTCGGTATCACCTTTTCTAACTGATCTGTGAAGTTTGAATGAGTTCCCTCCAGCCAAAATGTAATACAACAAAACCAAACTGAAAACAGGACATTTCAGAAAGAAGCCTACCTCAGCTGTAATGGTCATAAGAGACCAAATTTTGAAAAGGAGCCAAGGAGCCAGATTCTAAAACAGTGCAGTTTATACTGAATTTTTTACTACTTTATCAAAAAAACATAATGTACAAGACCATTGCCTTTTGAGCAAAATGAGTCAAATAATCTTCACCAGCTCCTGTTTTCCAATGCCTACCAGGCTACACATTTTGATTGCAGGGCCTTTTGAAACAAACCCATCTTTTCCCTGGAACACAGCAACTGGCAAAAGGATACAAAGAAGTAAGATCTGCGGACGTCATCTAGGTGGAGCTGTCGAAACTGAGTTATATCAGTGGCATAGGCGAAGTTGAAAACAGCAAGCTGGTAAGACAGCAGAAGAAATCAATACTATCAACTGATGTACTTTGATAGAACCACCATATTTTTACTGCAGTGAATGAGAAATAAACCTACTTCCCTATCAGCTGTTATTAGAGTAGTATTATGATGAGGACTGCAAACCTTTCCCATATTTCCATGATACTTTAATGAATCTGCTGGAATATCATACAAGTGAGATGATCCAATGAACACTGGAGCTTCCACTGGTATCTACACTAAAATTGAACCTCTATGCCTTAGACTTACCATCATCTTTTTTCATCATAAACATTCCTTCTACACACATGCACTTCCACTGCTCACATGAGCATGTGGATAAAGACCCAAAATAATACAAAGACTGTAATTATCCTCAGCTGACTTATGTAGGAAGTGAGAACACCAAAACATTCATCTCCTTCACTCAGTTCTCAGCACAGTATCACTTGACCTGAAGAGAAATTGTCTTCATGGAGTTTAAGAGGTCAATTAACTCCTTTTCCCCAGGGAAAAGATCCAAGTAACAGACATTCAACACTGACAACATTAAAAATAATCTTACAGAGAACTGAGCTGGATTCTGTAATACAACATTTACTTTGTGGCATATATTAACGGGCATCCTAGAGACGATCTTTCTATCCGAAAAACAGGAAGCAGGGACAAGTGTTATTGTTCCTCTGGCCACCTCACTGTATGTGTACCAAGGTCCTCTGTGACCTGCACCAAGGACAGCACATTTGGGAGAATCAGGAGAGCGCTGAGCACCCAGGCAGCTCTGCAACCAGCACTTCGGATCTAACCGAATCAATGGCATAGCCAGAGTTTGTTAAACCCTTCACCTAATCTAAATGCTAAATAGCAGTGTGAGCAGCATAGGCCTTGAAAGTTGCTGACAATATACTAAATTTTAAGGTGAACGAAGCTGCATTGATTACAACACTCCTTCTCCAGGCAAATCCGAGAAGGTGCTAGTTCCAAGCTAGTCTCTGGCTTGTTGTTTCTCTAATCAGAACTAAAACTCTGCCCTTGAAGAAAGAGTGGCAGGACAAAGTCAAACTTAAGATTTCTGGTATTTCCTATGGCTTATTTCAGAAATGAAATTATTTCTTTTCAGCCTCTCACTCATGGTTCTGCCATCAGAATAAAAAAAGTACAGTGACGTATTTATTCTGAAGAGCTACCGTACCTTACATTGAATTAGCACTACACTTGATAACAGAGCTTTGTAGCCTACAGAACATACCACTAAGTCAAACTGATTTCCTGCATTTCTAGAAATGGCTCTGATGTGAAATATCTTCAATAACATAAATGTCTCTTACAAGGTCATATTCCTATTTCATAAAATATCTGATACTGGCTTCCCAAACTTAAAGGAATGCAAAGTGTTGCTCTATGAAAACGACTCAGAATATTTATTATACCCTCAAGGAAAAAAAGAGATAAAGTTGATCATTAACCTGATATAGTTATCTGGAGCTGTTACCTTTGATTTGCCTGAAAGACCATAGTGCTGAAGTGCTTCTTGCTCCATATTTATCCATATAAACATCAAACTAGACAGCACCAGTGGAAACAGAGCTTCATACCTGAAGAGTGCATAATGATCATAGTCACTGCAGTCACTAACAACTATTTAACATCAAATACTGACATGCTTCTTTTTTCTTCACACAAATTATACAGTAAAGACTTAGTGGCATTCTCACCCTTCTCTCCCCATTTCTGAGGAGCACCCACAGTTGGTCGAAATTTAAAGCCATACAGTAATTACATAGTAAAAGTAGGAGAAACAGAGGCTGCATCAGTTTTGTCATGTTGTACACCCATTTTCTCATTTGATGGCTACCACAAAAATGGATAAGGGCCTTTTGTGTCATGATTGGCTTTAGCATTCATACCTATCAGAATGACAAGCAGTTAAACACAAAGACAACAATGGCTGGGTTGTCTCTGATGAAAGGACCTGCAATTCTCACAGCAGTCTACACTTGCCTACAAATTTAATGTCTTCAACTGAGTCAGTGACAAATGGCTGTATGCAGCCACGCTCTTCAGCTGGCGTCAACACTTCCACTTAACTGCACCCAGAGAGGTGTTGTAATTATGTGTGCAACACAGTAAGTTATCATTACATGGTATAACAGAGCACTGAAGACAGAAACACTGGATACTCCTGGCATGGAGCGCCTTGGTTTTGTGATGATTGGTTGTTTTGGGGTTTGTTGTTTGGGTTTTGGTTTTTTTTTTTGTGTGTGTGTGTCGCTTTTGTTTGTTTTGTTTTTAAAGAATTGTTCCAAAATTTGTTGGGTGTCTCTGATCATTGTAGGAAGACAGTAGAGAGCTGTCAGTGTTTAAATGGTCTGGTCCAGGGCCAAAATACAAAAAAGGAGGTTGCCAGCCTCAGAGAGAACAACATTCATACTTTATCTAATAGCCAGGACTAAGAAGGTTGAATGTAATAGTGTGTGTGTGGACAAAAGTAAAATTAAGATCAAAATCTTAATGGGGAAGAGGGAAGGGGAGGTAGGAGATTAAAAAAAATATAAAAATAAAAAAATGTGCTTAATCCAAAAGGAGAGTATCCACAAAAGGCAGCAGTTGCAAAATGTCTGCTGCAATATATTTTATACTACTAAATTTTCCAGTGTAATTAAATCCAGAGAATAAGTGGGAGGGGAGGCGGAAGGAATGGTTCCTATATTCCTCATTAATCATTAATTATGCTCTTAAGAGATACTGAGTCTAGGAAAAAAAAGGGTTGGCTGACAGTGTTTTCTTCATTTACAAGCTCAGAGGAGTTGTCTTTCATCCAAAAAGAAGCAAGCCCTACTGTTTTTGTTTATGGGGACTGGCATCCCTTTATAAAAAATAATGTCCATGAAAATCTCTCTGAATAAATTTCCCCCTCATTTTAGGGCTACCTGTCTCCTGTCATGTGTCATTTTAGCCATAACTAGATATCAGTGCTGAGCAGCTGGGAAAGAAGTTACTTCCTTTTGTTTGCAAGCAGAAAAGCAAATGCTAAAACAACATAAAACAAACTTAACCACTGTGTTACTCTGGTGCAAGACTGAATACAAACCCTTCCAGCCACAGCTTGGTCTAGCTGAAAGGAATGTGAAAAAAACAGTGTTTATAATACAAGGAGGAATATGGAAATACCCCATAAATTTTATTTAGGAAACTAAGCAAAGAGATAAATGGTGAGACTACAGTTGAAAGCACATTACACCTTTAAAAAAAATGTTCATGAGATTCAGCAGTTTCATGTTTAGCCTTTGATTTTCATCTATCAGACCAATCCAAACAGAATAAGTACCCTGTGCTGAGGAGCAGGTAGGTAGACATCAGGGAGAGCACTATGCTGAACAGTCGCTGGAAGAGAAACGTGGGGCTCAGTAATGGCAGCACCGAGGAAGAAACTGCAATAAAAAAAAAAGGATCCATCGGTCACTACGTGCAAAACATTTTGACCTTAGTAACAAGACAACATTCTTCAAATCTTGACACTTCATATACAGAAACTCAATACTGGTCATATATGCCCTTCTATTTTCGGAAGTTACTTTTGAAGAAGAAAACCCTATGTCTGGAATGCTTAATATTTATCAAAAGTAATTTCAGTTGTGTATCATTTTAATTCCCTGGCTTTCTACCTCACAGCCTTTACAATTTCTCATGAACTGATGTCATAAGTCCTTTTGACTTTTTTTTTTTGGTCATAAGTCCAAATTTGACTGTTTAATACTCCTCTGAGAACCACTTACTATGGCCCTGATGACCTCTGGCCATCAGTTACCGCAGTTACAGAGGCACCACTCCATTGCATTAGATTAGGAAACCTGCTGAATTTTGAGGTGCAACTGAAAATACTGCTATGTAAAGGTATACAAATTATCAACTTATTGGCTCCTCTACTCAAAAGTTTTAAAACAGGAATATTTAAGGAACTACAGGGGACCTTTCTGTCATGATTCATGCCTCTTGACTTCAATGTGTAATGCATCTCTCTGACACAGGTGTGGGATCTTAAGAGTTGCATGCTGCTCCTTAGTGCAGTCCATCGCTCAACTGTCCAGTCAGCCCCAGGTAGAAGAGTCTGTGTTGACCCTAAAGAGATGACTCCAGCTAGGAAACTTCTGCAGGTGAGGACAGGGCCCAACAATTTGCAGGAGGTAAGGAAAAACCGGAAAGAGAGGACATGGGCTACTGGAAGAGGGAGTAAAGAAGAAGAAAAGCAGAGGAAAAGTGGCCAGTGCCTGAGGCAAGGAAAGGGAGAAGGAAAAGCATTGTTGTGAATTAGTCTATAAACCTGATTTTTTTAATATGAATTTTTAATGTGTTTATAAAGAAGTGCACTGACAACATTGGTGTGATTCTTCGTTGTAGTATTGCACCCTCATTACTGAGTCATTCAAGGACTCCATCAACAGTAAGTCATAATTATTAATCACTCTATTAAGGAACAGAAACAAAACTATCATATATGAAAAGTGCTCACTTGTGCTTACTGTCATAGTAGAAATTAATATTTATAGTAAACATACCATGCAAGAGAGATGAGGCTGTTTCTAAAATCCCTGCGTTAGTATGTTTTACTTCCTGGCTTTCAGCCTTGGTCACTGCTACAATTACAGAACAAGTGACTTTGTTTCAAGGGTGCTCCAGCCTTTCAGCATCACTTGTAGCCTTCTCTACTTAAGAGAGGGCTCAACTCAAGCAGGAACTCTAGGGACCTCACTGCAAGTCAGAACGGCTAGAAAGCAATTCAGCGTGGCAACCGGCCTCTGTGAATGACACTCAGCACATCAGAAGTTTATCACTTTCTGAGCTCAATCACAGACGAGAACAGATGAGTGGCTGGTAGCTAATAATTATCCTTTCCCCTCCATCTCTGATGTGACACATCAGGTATTAACCATCAAAAGACCTGCAGGTTTCTGGCTGACCTATACAAATTTCTGTGTGTCCTTCCCACACAGTTGTGACACCAAATTCCTCAAAATTTGGCATGTCGCTATGATATGTTTTAAAGTTTAAATCAGTGGAAGTCTAATAAACATTTATTTAGAAATATCTCTTAACATAAAGATGGTTGTGAAGAACATGGGAAGAAGCTGGATTAACTTTATGCCTCCTGGTTTTACCTCTATGTTTGTGCTTAACATCCACTGCATGAACCACACTGTGTAACACCTAAAGCCAGCTGGACACACGCCTGCAGAAATTTACTCATCACTAATTATTTATTATTGCCAATAATTATTTGTTATGATGTATAAATACTGGTAACTGTGTTTCTGTGTTTCTGTGTGTATATGAATACACACAGAGGTGCAAAATAAGAGTTCAATAAGCAACAGTGCCATTCTCCCAGAACTAAGCAAAAAAAGAGGAGTTTGACCACCTGTAATGCCACCAACCTTGAAAAAGCTACAGTAGACCTTGGTACCTTAATTCTTACAGTGCCATATTTGTGGTACACACTAGTGACAAGACAGATGCTGGTTGTGGTTATGGTAGTGGCATGGCACTTCTCTCCAGCAGGAGTACTGAGGAAATGTTGTTGGATGCCTTAGCTTTTTACTTGCTTAGTTCTGTGTTTAATTATTTAGAGCAACTTCAGCAAGTACATAAAGCTCCTACCTTGTATATCACATTCACTTAAAATGATTACTTCCAGTCTGAAAGACTTTGCTAAAATATTCAATACTACTGTGGCAGCAAGTAGACTTTCTGGGTATATACAGTTTACTTCACTGTTAGCTTTATTTTTCATCATAGAAACATCACCCACAGCAAAGAGAATTTCTAATATACTTTTTCCTCATAACTTTAGACCTCTCTGACTGCCCATATCATCTTAGATGAAAAATGTTTTTTTCTCACCCTTACACAGGAGAGAAAGATAACCTTTACCCTCAATTTCTGCTCCAGTAAGCCAAGCAGGACATCATTGATTTCATTGACTTTACAACTACAAAGAATTCATCCACACAGAGATCCCCACTTAGCTTAGTAGCCTACAAAGAGTTCAGAAAAGCATGATGGAAAGGAAAATGCTCCAAAGACAACTGCATTACAAAGACAGCACTGCTCACACACACACTGATCACAATCAGATGTATTAATCTTGAATCCATTTGCTCAAAGGGAAGCAGGATTCTAAAACTGACAAGACTGGCTTGAGTTAAAACAATGTCACCAGTCCAGGCCTGCACAAGACATCCAGCAACTAGATAAGAAGAGTCATAATTCTTCCATTAAGCTATGCTAGAAGTAAAGACCAGGAATTTAAACAAAGAGCTGCTATCAATCCTTGCATGGGATACATTTAGCTCTAGAACAAATCCCACGTTCCAGATCACTCAGGGATAAATAATGCTTAATATTTTCTAATGGAGCCCTACAGAAATTACTTTATAGCTGAAATATGAGAAGTATTGGTTTGCTGTATTCCACAAGCCCAGTGGTAATTACATTTGCTCTGTTTATTTAATCATCCTAAGATTTTAATTCTAGTGTGGTGAACAATCCATAGATTTGTGGATTGGTTTTTCCCTTTAATAATTAGGTTATAACACATACAAAACATAACATTAGCATCATTAGCTCACAGGTATTTTGCAAGGCAGCTCTGAAGAACACTTCCATACCCCAAAAGTCTCGGCCATCAGCTGCAACTTCAAGTTTCTACTGAAATAGAGCAACAACCTTTTCTCACTTCTCTATGCTTAACTGGATTGTTTGCAGGACATCTCACATCACCCTTATCTGGCTCCAAATGAAACAAAAAAGGAATTTATACCACTACATCCCTACAAGGGGTCTTCCAGAATACTCAAAACCAAAAGATAAAGCTACTTGTAAATCAAGGTTGTTTGCATTTTATTACAAACTTACAAAGTAATACTTTAGAAGACTTTCTCACACTTTCCTCAAAAAAACTCACTTTGGAAAGAATAGTGAGAAAACTCACTGAAGAACTATTAGGAGTCAAATAAAGGAAGATTCATCACTCCCACCCATCCCTGAACCCCACAAACTATCAGCATACAAGTTCAGGAGGGAAGATGTTCTCACCTAGAGTCATCCAGCTAGCAATCTGATTCAATACAGGCAACCCCTGCTTGTTCTTCAGACTGTCATGGGTACTGCTCACAACATATGTTGAAAGTGCAATACTCAACATCTAGAAAGAAGAAATCAGACAATGAAACACAATGTATGGATCTCTGCCAGCTCATACTAAATATGTAAACATGCTTTAGAGTTGTATAAACACCTCATCTGAATCAACATAAGAAAGGAAGTCTGATACATAGCGTTGAGTGGTTTTAGTTTTTTACAATTTATGCTTTTTAAAACTTCCTTCTATGCTTTTTATTTTTTTATTATTTTATTGTATTCTTACTGTTTATTTGTGCTATTTTTAAACAGTTTAAACAAGTGCCCTGGATCACTGATTTGACATGACAGGCTCTTTGTCAAGAGTAACTACTAAAATGCTTGAGTAAACCACAGAAAACATATGTTGCACTGGTCCTCGAACAGCAGCCACCAAGAACTAGCAGAACCTCTGGCTTTGCTGCAGGATCAGTTATAGGGTGGAGGGGGAGTAGGCAAGGCAAGAGCTTTGCATGGGCAGAACAGCTCCTGTAAGAAGAGACAGCAGCAGCAGAGCAGATTGGAGGTGGATTTTGAGAGATGGAAAGAAATTGCAGTCTTAGCAGACTGTTCAAATGAAAATGTCTGAACCACCCCAAGCAAAGCCCTCTGCCTTGGAGAAGCAGTAAGGCTAAAGAGCAGGTTTTTTCTTTTTTCTTGACTAATTCAAGAGACACCATTTAGATATCAAATGGGTGCAAAAAGCCTTAGGAAAATTACCTCAGTTATTTTTGAAAGATTACAATTATCCAAGAAAATGCTTGAGCCAAGCTTCCAATTACTGCTATTTATTCACAACTCCGCAGTTCCACTAAAAGGCAAATCAAGCATGCACAGTACTTTGCCATTAGAAGACATAATTGTTGTTGTGACTTTTTGAGTGCAAAGAAGCTACACTGTTCACATCCATCACTTTTTACCACATGAATAGCTGCCGTTCCCCTGCCAGATGAAGTGATACCTAGAGGTACCTGCCCAGAGGATATACTTAGCAGTCAGCATCCTCTTCTGGCCCAGTTTCACAGGTGTTCAGTATCTGCTGCTTCTATTTAATTTCAGGCCACAGGAACTTGTCACTGGTGTTTCTGTGTGACATCAGTAAGAGAGGTCAAAGCATTAAGCCTCCAAAAGCTCAGGGGATTGCCTCCTTCAGACCTCTGATGTCTATTTGTGATGCTTTTGCTGTATTCAGGCCAGAACTCTCCACTTTGATACATCTTTTCAATTTCTTTAAGTATCATAAGCTCTTGCAATCCCTCTGCTAGCCCTTGGTCACTGGAGAAGTCACTCTGCACTCACCTTGTGTCATCTCCCATAATACACCTTGTGCCTTGGAAGGCTTGTGATGACCTGGGCACATTACTAGACCCAACTTACTGCTTACAGATTTATGTTAACTTCCAGGGAAGGGAGAGCTCAGCATCTGCTTTCGAGACTCCTGTGTTCACAGTTGAATTAATGTTCAAACTGTTCTCAGCTTTCACCAACATCTCCAGGACTGTGGAACAGCACAGAAGTAATGTGGGGATGCAAACTGAGGTCTCCAGCTAAGAATCTGTCTTCTTTCCCCCTTCACAACTTCTTTGAAGTTAAAATCTCTTATTTGAAGAGATTATTCTTAAAACACATTAAAACAGGCCTCTGAGAAACACTCATCCATAGGTCACAGCTAGAAGAGGAAACCAAGACTGACATCTTCAGTCCTAATGCCTCTTCACTAGCAGCTTTGGCTGCTCTCCTAAGCATCTGACGTAACAACCCATAGAGAGAACAGCAGGAGAACCAGCATCATAGGCTGGACCTATACAAGGCTCGTTGAAAACACTCTTCCTGTCTGCTACTTCCACTAATATGACATGGATTCCTACTGTTTATTTCTCCTCTAAATTTTGAGAGGAAATCTAATAATCTGACCACCTTGGATCCACATGAAGTTCAAGTCTCCTAGGAATAATGTGGTCCAACCCTATCAACCAATGGAAACCACGGTGTTTTCAGTAGTGCAGCAGAAACTGCACTTCACCTACTGATAGCAAAATGGCAAACTGATAGCAAACTAGCAAACTGATAGCAAAGAGAAACTGGCGTTTGCTCCAGCAAAAACATTAAGTTGTACAGTAAGCACTGCAGCAGTCTAGCTGATAGACTGATTACGTTAATCCTGTTTTCACCATTCCTGAAGCCTTAATAACTTCTTGATCATCAAATTATTTAGGTTGGAAAAGACCTTTAAGATCATGGAGTTAACCACTAACCCAGCACTGCCAAGTCCACCACTAAACCATGTCCCTAAGAACCACATCTACACGTCTTTTAAATATCTCCAGGGATGGCGACTTAACCACTTCCCTGGGCAGCCTGCTCAATTCTTGACAACCCTCTCAGTGAAGAAATATCTCCTAATACTCAAACTAAACCTCCTCTGCCTCAACTTGATGCCATTTTCTCTCATCCTATCACTTGTTACTTGGCAGAAGAGACCAATGCCCACCTCGCCAGAAGACAAAATTAGCATTAACCAAGAGACAATTCTCTCCTTGCCATAGCAAACAAAATACTGAAAAAAATGTTATTCCTGATTTAATGATAACAAGAGAAAAACATGAGAAAGTTTTGGCAATTCTCAGAAACTGAGGGTGTTGATTAGTATCTCCTGCCTCATGCAAACAGTGACATGTATCAAAAATTCAAAATCAGGTCTAAACATAACTAAAGGTTTTGTAGTAGAAACATAAATGTAACTATATAAAGTTACTCAAGCTTGCATTTTTACTTTTTAAATTGTCTTTATTTATACACTTTTGCAAAAAAAAAACTTTTTTATCATGCTGTTTGGTTGTCTGGAACTTTTTTGTTTCTTTAAGGCTAATGCTCACGTTGGAATAGGTAGTGTGTAGGTACAAAATCAGTGAATAAATGAGTAGCCTGTAAATGGCCTCTCAGATCCATACAGGTATGTGGTTCATACTCGTTTGCTAAGGTGTACACTCTGTCCCATCCATGGAGAAACCAACACAAAAATACATAGTTCAGGACTGGATGAGAGGGTAGTTACCTTTTCTGTGAGGGACTACATGCAAACTGGTACTTTTTTGCCTACTCCAATGGTCTCTGCCAATTCTGGTTTCTTTTTGACCAAAAGAAGAGCAATTAATGTAATGGAACAAGCTTTGTTCCTTACCAGGCAAGATATCTTCTCTACAGGCTAATTCCCAGATTGAAAAGGAAGCTCACTTGGACAATAAAAAAGAAAGTTTTCTTCAGAAGAGAAAAAAAGATTAATTGGAAGGACAACAAAAAGCCTAGGTGATGCTGGATCCTTCTCTTTCTCTGACTGAAATAGGAAGAGAACTGAAATAGGAAGTGTCATTATTCATATGTGATTCCAAAATAACTTGTGAAGAACAACTCGGGGAAATATGAACTACTTGAGCCTTTGGGATATATTGATTTTCTGTATGAAAATGCATCTCATCCCAAATGACCAGATGTGAAAATTTGATGTGAGCTGAAACTGAAGACTTAAAAGAGGGTTCTTGCACACGGACATTACAAAAACAAAGACCAAAAGGATAAAAAAAAAGAAAAAAAAAAAAAAAAAAAAAAAAAAAGGAAAGAAAAGTCAAGGCATCCCAAACGGAGATCAGAGAAGCTTGGCCAGAGCAGTAGGCTAACAGGTAACAAACTAGAAACACCAGCTAGTCCTTCTCCATTGTGCAATTCAAAGGCTTTTAGCCACAGCTGAACCTATAAATGATATTAGCAGATTTTATTATTAGCAGATATTAAGGGAATCCCCAAGACAAACTATAACTAAAGAGTGTGAGGAAGGGACACCACATTTTCCCTTCCACTTCAGTCAATACTTGAGAGGAAAGTGTCACACAAAGACAACAGACCTGTAGCAAATTAACCTATCTTCTTATTCCCCAAAATGAAGAACTGTTATAGTTTCCTGCCTACAAAGGAACAATGTGAGGAAAGCAGAACCTTCAGTAACTGCCTCCAAACACCACACGGAGGGGAACTGCAAAACCTGCTTCCAAGAAATCCCTTGTCAGATGGAAAGCAGGAACCTGACAGCGTGTGCTTATGTATATGAATGTCAGTACCCTGATCGCTGTCTGTCATTGCAAAATCGGTATGTTTCATCTGACCAGAGGATTCATCTCTACCCTTAAAACTACCTGGGAGTTGTAAATCAAAACTGATGCGCTCAAATTGCTGTAAACCAGCATTTCATAAGATTACCCCCTTCCTTGTCCCCACTGAAAATTCCAACTCAAAAAAAAAGCAAAAGGAGAATAAGAGAATTCTGTTGCCTAGAAATACTAGTCTTCTGACAAACATTTTCCTTTTGTATTCCTGTTTCAAACCAACTAAATGCAAACAACCTAACCTCAAAACAAGTTATTTATTTAGATACATATGTAATATCTCTGTAATGCTCTTTTTTTTCCTCCCTCTAAGTCTGAATAATCTCCCCACCAATCTTTTCCTGACTCAGAGCATGAATGGTGGATCCCATGTTTTCCATTCCCAAGTAAGCTTCTGAAATAAAAGCCTAATATGATGTCACTATGGCAAAATATTTTCTGATTAAGGAGCAATTTGAGGAGCTTTACGATCTTAAATGTTGGGAGAAAAACAAAGACATTATTCCCTGAACAAGCAAGCAGAACATTTTCATCTAATTAAGTATCTCAGGACTCTGTGTGTGAATTTCCTGATTCTCTAAAGTTGGCTCAAGAATAATCCAGCATTACTTTTTGACTACAGACCTATTTCATTATCATTATCATTTGTGAGCTTCTCCACAAAGTTACACCACCTGAGATGCTGCAGCAGTTGTGTGCTGAGCTGACATTGCCCAGCTGGCAGCTGCCCACCCAGCTGCTCTCTCACTCCCCATCCAGTTCAAATTGTTTTCAGGCATTCCAGCGAGAAATCTACTGCTGAGTATATGCTGGAAATACCTGTCCTAAATGTTTAGGAAAGGAACTGATACATCTTTTCCACATGTACGCTGGAAACGTTAAGAGAAATCACCACGACATTATACATGTGTGCATGCTCAGGTATTCGTTATTCTTTAAGTATTCATTATTCTTCCCCCTCCTGCTTGTAACCAATTTGAGCTCCATGCCTGAATCACTAATATAATGAATACATGCTCAATAAGAAATTCCAGCACATATTAAGTCATAACCAATAAAGCCAGTCCCAAAATAAAACCATTATCTTGCAATAAATTAAAAAAAAAAAGAGGACAGCAGACATGCAAAGTATTATTAGAATCTTAAGAGCTCTCTAGAACTTAATTAGCACCTACTATGAAAAGATCTACCTACTTCATGAAGCTATAAAAATTCTCATCTTTCATCTGAAAGAAGATTTAACCAACAGAAAACCAGCACAGTATCAATCTCACATTGTTATTCACAGAATCACAGAATGGTTGGGGTTGGAAGTGACTTCTGGAGATCATCTGGTTCAACCCCCTGCTAAAGCAGGTTGCACCAAATCATGTCCAGGTGGGTTTTGAATGTCCCCAGAGCAGGAGACCCCACAGTCTCTCTGGGCAGCCTGTCCCACTGCTCTGTCACCCTCAAGTAAAGAAGTTGTTCCTCAATTTCAGAAGGACTTTCTTGTGTTGCCGCTTGTTTGTGCCTGTTGCCCCTTGTCCTGTCACTGGGCTCTACCACTGGAACAACCAGAAACTGGAAAGAACCCTCTGAACCAGCGAGCCTGTGCTTTAGCATGCACGTGCAATTCCTGCAAACATCACTGGAAGTTACATACACAGACTGAACACAGGACAAACTAAGTAGAGCATCAAAATGTGTATGCATGTCTATGTCTCAATACACATAAATATGCACAGGATAAACTTTTGGGAACATATGATGATGACATTTAAAAATGCCTATTACTATGAGCACATGGTCCCCTTGAAATGGTCAAGAGGAAAACTCTCAGGAACAATCATTTTCCTCTTGAAAACTGTGGCCTTAGTAGGAACATGTTCTTAGAAAGTATGTAAAACTTTGCATGTAAAAACCCTCTAACATTCCGAATTACTGAAAAGTAGCAACTGACCTGACAAAAATGTACTTTCAGATCTTCATTATTTTTGTACTTATTTCCATTTTTACAAAGAGATGTCAGTGAGAAGCAAGAGATCAAGAGAGTCAGGAAACCAGTTGCTATTCTGTAAAAACAAACAAAAGCACAATAAAATCCCAGGAAATATGAAAAGGTTCAGGAAACTTTCATAGAAGTGTTCTTCACAAAGATGAAATCATTACAGTATCAAGACTTCATATATTAAGGAAACTTCAACATGTAGCTTTAGAAATCCAATCCAGAATCAAGTGTGGGCGGTTTTAGTTTGTTTTTGTTTTGTTTGGAGGTTTTTTTGTGGCATGTTTGCAGTGTTGGTTTTGTTTTGTTGTTTTATATAAGCTTGCCATCCACATATGCAGTTATGCTCTTCTCATGGCAGTGGCAAAAAGAAAAAAGTCTCCATTTTGGCCATGTGTCTGATCTGTCACCCATTATTTTTAGGTACTTTTGATGACCTCCAAATGATATTATGAACAAAACAGTAACAGTGATCAGTGATCTGAAGTTAGTGGCTTCAAGGTCTGTCAGGTTTGTCATCTAACAGGGTAATTGCACCACCACTGCTATCAAATGCATAGCTTTGTTTAAATGCAACAGCAAGACTAACAGGAAGCTTGTTACTCTAACACAGGAAAAGAACACCATTATTGAGTAAATCTGTTAATTATGACACTGTTCCAAAGTAATAGACAAGATTCACTGAAAGTTCAATACTAATATCACCTCCAGTTTTCTCCCATCAGTCATCGAGCAAGCAGAGGGACTGTAAAGGCAGCAGCAGTTTTTGCATGTACTTCTCTGCCATGCTACAACCTTGATATGGAAGGAGTCAAACCACACAGTTCTCACTTCCACTTGTCCCTTGGCACCTCCATTGAGAGACTGCTAACAAAAATGTCCATTTGTGACTACTCCACTCGTGTTTTCTCGGTATAACACAAAAATGTGCCAGTACCACATACTCAGTAAAATAAGGCTATGTAAGTGTATCTCAATAGTAATTTTCAAGTAATGACCTAACCAGCACAGGAACACAGTTGCAGGCTACTCACAGCATGAAGGCTGGAAGGCATCTCTGGAGACCAGTCCAGCCCAACCACCTGCTCGGAGCAGTGCCAACTACAGCAGGCTGCTCAGGGCCATGTCTAACTGGGCATTGAGAAATTCCACGGACAGAGACTCCACGGCCTCTCTGGGGAACCTGTTCCAGTGCTTGACCTCCCTCATCATAAAGAAAGGTTTTTCTTATATTTAAATGGAATTTCCTGTATCTGAACTTTTGCCCATTTCTTGTCTCTTCACTGGACACTGAGAAGAATGTGTCTTCTTCCTGTAGTCTCCTGGATCCTCTTGCCCTTCCTGAAAATAGCAATGACAACATCTGCTTTCTTCCAGTCCTCAGGATCCTCTCCCACCTGCCGCTGACACAGCTCTTCAGATTATCAGTGACATTGGTCAGCTCCCTCAGCTCTCCTGGGTGTATGCCATCAGGCTCCCACAGACCCATGCATATCCAATTCATTTTAGTGTTCCCTAACCTGATCCTCTTTCCCTAAGTTTGTCTTCTTTGCTCCAGGCTTTCCCACAGGTCTCAGCAGTCTGAAGGATGGGATTCCTGATGGCCAGTCTCACCAGTAAAGATGGAGGCAAACAAAGGCCTCAGTCCTTTATCACCAGGTTCCCATCCCCATCAACAGCAGGGCTATATTTTCCCTAGTCTTTCTTTTGCTGCTTATGCTGTATTGTTGCACTTTACATCCCACACCAGATTCCACTCCAGGAGAGCTCTGGATTTCCTAACCTATCCTGCATATTCAAACAGTGTCTCTATGTTGCTCCTGGGGCATCTGACCCTGCTTTCACCTCCTATATGCTTCCTTTTTATGACTGAGTTGAATCAGAGGCTCCCTGTTTGTACCATACAAGTTTTATTAATGTGATGAAGAAGCCCTGATGTGACATACAGTGCCACAGCACAAGAACAGATTTAATAAATGCATCTATTTCTCATAGGCACTCTAAACTCTTCCTCCTGTATCTTCTGTCCCAGCATCTCCTCATCTTCAATATCCTGAAGCGTCACATATACATATATTTTAATTGTTCCTTCAAGACTTTTTAGCTTCAGAAGTCCCTTGCCAAGATTCAGACAGGCACAAACTGTTTCAGAGGTACAATGTTTTATTAGAAAAATAAAGAGAAAGATGTGCAGTTTGGGTAAAGTGAAAGTAAAGAAGTGTCAGGGAGGAAGATCTCAAGGTAATTTAATTCCATTTTGATTTCTAAGCTGTGCTCAAATGTTCTAAATAATAAAAAAAAAAATTCAGTTTGGACCAGCAGAAATATATTCACGTGCATATACAATTGATATACAGCTGAGAGGCTGTAATACAGTCAAAGCAAGTATGTCCTAATATTTCTAACATGCCCAAGCATCAAAACTAAGAAGGGTTTTCAATAGATAGATTTAAATCACAGTGAAAAATATTGAGGCAGAATGTCAGCAATTTTGGAAATACCTGGGCTCATAATTCTACCAGCAATCATATACTACTGCTCAAATCCCAGATTTTACTGAGCATCAGGTACCCTGTCTCTGATGGGGCACAGTATCTTCCACCAGGCAGCAGAAGGAGCCGTTGCAGTCTAGGTCAAGTCTCCCTCTGCAGTAACTACCATGATACAAGCCCAGCACCTTCAGGCTAACCACCTGGATTGCATCCAGATATCACAGGGTGCCTGTATGCTGAAAGGGTAGCTCACAAGAGGAGAGGGACAGATGACAAAGATGCACATCAACAACTGTAGAAAATCAGACAAGCAACACCAGAAAACACAGAACAGAGAAGTGGAAAAAGAAGAGACAAAGGAGATGCTGAGGAAGAAGAGAGCTCTGCCTGTTCCATTTGTTCTGTTTTCCTTAATATCTCACTAGGTGCAAAGTGCTATTCAAAGGCAGACTATTTAAAGTTAGATGGATGAATTCAGAAAGATGCTGTCAAAGTAAACTGCTTTTGAATAAATGTTCTTTTTCATACATGTCAGTGCTATTTAACATGTCTTCAACCCAGTGAAGCTCCTCCTTTAATTATGACCTTTATTTTCACGTAAAATTTGCAAATTTGTTCTTCTGAGAAATGTCTCTCTCAAAAAGAAATTACAGAATAATACAAAGAGCAAATGGATGTGGCAAAAGAATTAAAAGTCTATTCTCATTCACATTAGTGAATAACAGAGGTCTCTGTAATCATGTTATTTAAATTCTGAATTTCAATACCTGTCCCAGCCAGACTTCAATAATACAATTCCTCATATCTATACATCAAAAGGCAGCCTAAATTTTGAATATCAAAGAGGGAAATAAAAAATTTAAGGAATAAAATTAGATTCTTACACCAGAGGAATGTTTGGTTCTCTTCCTACAACAGGCATTAAAGGAAATATTGCCAGGAACACACAAAGAAGAGTCCAGATCAATGCTCTTGTCTAAAAGAAGAACAACAAACAAATAGGATTTTTTTTTTTGAGGTCACATGGACAGATAATTGTCTAATCAGAAAAAAATACTTCAGTGAATTACTAACAGCTACTAGCATCTCCCACAGGCAAAAAAACCCCTGCATCTATCAAGAGTAAAATTAACTGAAGAGCACAGGGCCATTGGTATTACACCACTTTAATAAAGAAAATCTCAATTACACAGCTGTCAAAATCCTATCAAAGACAACGAGAGTTAAAGGTAAGCTTACACTTAGAAGTATTTTTTCAAAGTGTGGCTTTCACAGACATTGCAATCACCAGAAAGCTGATAAGTAACCTTTGGAGGAAAGGAATAAAACTAATCTCATCAGAAGTCTGCAGCAGCTAACTAACACCTGTTCTCTGGCAATATGGTAACATTTTCCAGTCTTTGAATCTGAATGCCATTTGATTTAACCACTGTAACTGTTTAAGTAGTTCTCTAAATTCTTTGCTAGGAGGAAAAAACCCAAATCTATCCCAGGTAGTTTATTCTATAACACATTAAAAGCTATATAACTTGAAGTTTTCAAGCTCAAGTCAGATTCAAATTCCTGAAAGGAAATTTTCAGCGCTACAAAACATATTCTGTGTATATCCAGCTTTAAGACAAGTTACTTGATTACACAAATAGAATTAAAAAAATTTGTAAATAAACAAATACAAGCCTCCATATGCAAGACTTAGCAATTTGAATTGCTTTTTTTTAAAAAAAAATTAAAACGTTAACGTTACCCCAAAACTCTAGGTTTTAGGTATCCTGTGAAATAAGAGATGTTTGAATAAACTAATGCAAGAAATGTCTCATGTTAAAGGTTGTGTCACTTCACATCCATATCTACAAAAGTGAAGCTTTTTCCTAGGAAAAACAATACTTAAAGGTAACTCTGAGGAACAACGTGTGATTATCTGATTGCAGACAATAATGAATTGAGAAGTGTTTTTCAGTTATCTTCAGGGTTTTTTTCAATAAATGATCATATTACTTAAATGGTAGCATTTTCACCAACTGTGCATGTCAACACTTCTGTGATGATTTGATAAACGATTTGCATTTCATATGATTTTAAGTCAATATTTTTTTAGTTATCAGTAACAACAGAAAACTGATAGCTAACTCATAGATACCCCAAATTCTTAAGCAGTCTTATTACTTATCTCATATAATATGATCTGGATAGATCTCTTAATCTGCCTTGCCTTGCTACATGATGCTCATGACAGAGATTAGAATAGATCATAAGTGAATAATAATCTAAAGCAGCATTCCAAAGACACCAGCTCTAACATCCTAAGATCCAACCAGCTATCAGCCTTCATAAATGCTCTTTTAAAAAAAAGGAATACAGTACCTTTGCTTGAACCCACAGCTGTGTGACCACTGGCCAGCCAGCAAAGACAAGAAGACCAACAGTAAGTGTAGAGCGGTAGAAAAAGCTGAAGACCTGATACAAAAGAAAAAAATCCAACAGAAGACTGAAAAATAAGCACGTTAATAAAGCTTAAAATTCCCCAAACAGGTAGAATGCTAGCGAATGAGATACCCTGTTGATACATTTTGGATAAAATACTTACGAGTATTTCAATTCCCAGTGTAGAAACCAAGAAGAATCCTATAGACCAACTGATATGAAGTGTCAAGAGATTTGTGGCAAGGCCTTGAATAACTGGAAGTCTGTTCAAAATGATGAAACAAGATAATAATTATTTCAAAAAAACAGAAACACAGGACTTTACCACTGAAGGGCAAGGAGGGCGTCAGAGCATAAGAAATGTTTCAGGTGTTGCTGATCCTGCCTGCTGTTCAGAAATAAAGCAGGTGATGGCCTGAGGCTCCTTCTGCCCAGCTTTACTTGATATAAAACCTACAATAAAACCCTCCAGGTTTTTCCCTCCCATTTCTGGCACATCATTGCCATTATTTGGACAAGTGTCAGATTATTCTTTATCTAAATTGACTCTGAGTTTATGAACGTTTTTGGTTATGCTGTGCTTAATGTCTGTCATAACTGATGAAACATTCAAAGCTTGAGAGAGGAAAAAATCCCCAGTTAGCTTTTCCAGTGTTTTATGAGGCAGCTCATCATCTAACTGCAGTTGGTCCCACTTTCTCTGAATAATGCCGAGTATGGTATCTACAGAATTGCCAGTAGATCAGGTAAGTTACAGGAAATCAGAAGCTTACAAGTATTTTTGGATTTGGAGTAAAAGGAGACCTAAACAAGACAGGTTTGTTTCAGTATCAGAGCACAATCCACAACATGATTAGCGCACGTTCTCCAAAAGCAGCTGGAGTTCAGCATACCTGACACTTTGCAGGATCAGACTACTTCAAAATTACTGAAGAAAAGGAACAGTCTGTCACATCTTACAAAAGAAGTCAGCTCCTACAGGTTTTTGCCCAAGATTTTAGCACCCTTTTTCTACAGTTCCAAGAGTACTAAAAACATTTTGTCTAGGAAAGACATTAATTTATTTTCGCTAACAGAAAAAATACCTTCTATAATAGGCAGCTGTATCAGTCAGGTTGGAAACTATATGTCGAGTGAAATACAAACCAGAGTCCTCTGGAATGTCTTAGGAAGGTTAATAAAATTATATCTAAATTTTTCTCCCAAACTTATGGGAAAAATTTAATTATCAACAAAAAGGAAGCACAGACCTGGTTTTATAAAAAATTCTTTGTAAAATTTATTCTTTACTTACTCTCTCACAACTGCATACCATACTGGTACTGGCAAGAGACAGTATACGTAGTAAGTCCAAGGACATGTTTGAATCAACAGGAAAAAAGCTATTATCATTCCAACAAAGGCAAAACCATAGAAGAGAACAGTAGATTCCTGAAAAACAAATGGTTGGACAAACATTCCTGAAACAGCAATAAAATGTTTTAAACTACACACTATTTTCCATTTGTTACTTACACAGTAAAGCAAATGTTATTTTAACACAGCCACTCAAGTTGTCTTGTACCTATGTACACAACTCTGGCTGCTGTTTCCAGCCAGAGGAAAAAATAAAAAACAACCAACAGTGGGATTTGAAGATCTAACTCTAAATATGTCTCTACATAAGGTCCTGCAGTAAAATTTGCACAGGCAAGGCACACGTGTACAATCTGGAAGTCCAATGCACGCAATGTTATTTATGTTTAATGGATACTTGAAATCCATTGGAAATTAGATATGCTAAGGGTCTTGGGAAAAAGAACTCAAATTTAGATTCTAAAAAAAGACTTGGACCGTAACCTTTTGAGTTAAAGTTTACAGCATCAAAAAATTTAATGAAAATTCCATTAGCACATGTTTCTCTCTCCTCCTCCAAACATTTGTAAAAGAACCAATTAAATTAAAAGATAAAGCATTAACTCCTATCGGGAAAAAAACAAATCTTCAGGATCTAGGGTCAGTTACTGAAGGAGACTTGCAATCAACCTTCCACAGGAAAGACATCCTTACTCAATAACCTACAATTCCAAAATACAAGAGAGGACTATTGTTGCATAGCACTAAAGTCCCAGCACAGCTAGGACTATTATTATATTTAATCTCAACCTACAACACCAGATTCAGACTTTTCTAAAGAAGAAAAATAGATAAATAAAGATATGAGATTAGAACATTCTCCCTACCATGTACTCAAAGAAACCTGTTCTCAGACTGAGAAAGCTTTAAGGAAGAACGTCAAAGAGAGAAAGGAAATATTTAAAATGGGCAATCTCAGCCAGGTAGGCTAGTCCTTAATCATCAGG
>JAVJGJ010000037.1:88741712-88802598 GCA_035590215.1 Microhierax caerulescens
AGTCCTTAATCATCAGGTAGCAGCAATCTCTTGTTTGTGCAACAAGGACTATTGAACAGTCACTCTGCATCAGCATCAGTGACTTGGTCACTGAACTACTCTTCCTTATTTAGGGACATTCAAATATCAGAATTACTGCTAAGGGAAGATTATGTATGAATTTTAAACAAACAATTTTATCCTTATGTATTGCAACTTGACATAGCAAAGGCAGCTTCAGTGACTGAGCAGTCATTAGTGTATTGTGTAGGTAATGACTGAAGACGCTGTTCTATATGAACGTCTGTTTCTTATGTCTGTTATGTAGACAGATATGTGACTATGTTAAATATGCTGAGAAGAAAAAGACATTCAATTAGCAATTCACATAAACAGGTTAACATTTTTTCTCCCCTCCTCACAACTGACATACAACTGCCTTGATCTAAACTGACAGCAAATGCAAGTTCCAAGTGATTTTTTAAATAGAATTTATGCTGATACGCCATTAAAGAAAAAAAGTGTCACATATAAAGCTGACCTAATGCAATTTGGTTTTATTAGTTTTAAATTTTACATTTGCTGACATATAGAGAGAATGAATATGTAGAGATACGATATGCACACAATATAATTTATCATTGAATGAGTAAGCACATACAATCAATATTTCATTCCATATAGAGACATAAATATTAGAGTCCAATAAAGTTGGTCATGCACTCAAAATGGAAACCAGATTTGCATTTGCTGTGGTTGTTTAAAAACAGATTAAAAGGTTAGGCTGCTTGCTAAGCAAAACACCACACTACTCTAAAAGAAAAAAAAAAATTCACATGCAGGATAAGCAGCCAAAAACTTTTGAAGATGACAGATACAGGATACGCAGTTTCATTTTTCAGAGGCTCCTTTCAGATTTTATAAGGCTGTGCTTCGCAGAAGACTATTTGTCAATGGTAGATTGGTTTCTCAGCAAAATTCTTTAAGCAGCTCCAATATTAGGTATAATCCAAATAACTTCCATAGTCAAAGCACTAGCTTCACACCGCGATTCCCTAAGTATTTAGGAACACTAAAATAGGTTTCTACAGAAAAAGGCCTCTTACTAAAACTGGGGAAAGAAAGTCTATAAACAAAGAACTAAGAAGCCTAATTATTTTTCTACCAGTGTCACTAACGTCAAATTTGTCTTCAACAAGCAAATTCAATATACCAAATGAAAATCTCATGTCAACTAAAAATGTGAAGATTTTGCTTAATATTGTTACTAATATGCCTGATACTCCATCTATTTATTGTAACTGTTTTGTCCATATCTAACACAACTTGCATCTTGGATTATTTCTTCCCAGCTATTTGATTAAATAAAACGTAAATCATGGAGTACAGCACTTACGAATATTTTCCATTCCAATTTTGTTTGATCATTTTCTCTAAAGGCCAAGACCATCTCATTTCAGCGAGTAGTAAAAACCTCAAGATATCATGATAGGAATTTTCTCAGATTAATATAGTGAAGCCAGTAAAGATACTAGTGAGTTCTCACTCTCCTCTACATTACCAAATGAAACTATTCTTTTCATCCTGAAACAAATTCTTTAAGTTTGGGAGCTTTCACACACATAACACACATATATACCCTGCAAGGCTTTAATCCTTCTCTATTGAAATGCTAGCTTTTTGCCTGTTCCAACTTTTTGGGGTACCTCTTTTCCTGATGAATGACTGAAAGTAAATGAATTTCCATGGTTTTGTACTTTGTGAAAAATCAAGCCATAATATCTTGTCAAAAAGAGCTTCCTTCATCTTTGATGTCTACTGCTGCACCCTTCCAAATCACACAGAGCAAGAAAGCAAGACGATCTGTGAAACCACAGCTATTAAATAGAATATTTAATATTAAATAGAAACCTTTCTATTAAAACAGGTTATATGTTTTAAAAATGCCATGATTGGACTGCACAGCTTTTGAAAACTGACTTCACCATATCAAAGAGGACAGGAATAAAATAAATTACATGCTAATTTTTGGGGGCCCTACAGTAAAGAACAAAAATCAAAATGGAACCTTGAAGTCTGTATTCTTCCAAACAAGTATTATTACAACAGATTGCTGACTTACTACAATTAATGCTGAAAATTGACTTCTGTTTAAAGACAGATCCTCTAATAGTTTGCATTAGCACCTACTAAAATGCAAAGCTATAGGAAGGAAGAAACTGAGAAAGGACCAAACAGTAACACTATGCAGGATTACAGTAGCTAGAGAACTCCAGACATAGTCAAAAATATAGCCAGTTTCCACATATAGTCAAAAGAAGTGGAAGGTGTGCAATTTGTCCCGGACAGAGAGACTGAGCTTATATGTAATGCTGAAAACTGATAGAAGAAAAAAAATCCATTGCATTTTTGTGACCTACCTTATTATGAGTCTGGACGGTCTTGGTCAAATTGGTATGGGTCTTGATAATCACCAAAATCACGTAAGTTGTCCAGCCCACAAAACTTGTTGCAATACTTAGACCCAGGAACAATCTATCATAAGTATGGTAATAAGACAAGCCTTCCAGAGAAAGGTTAATCAGGGTTTTGCATAGAGATACCTAGAGGCAGGCAGACAAAACATACAAGCAACAGTTTAGAACAGTGCAGAGCTCCATTCCGCAAACTGACCTAACGAGCTCAAGCAGTTCCACCACTCCAGGCATGTGCATCCTCTCTGCGCTCAGGTATACTGGTGTGGCCAGCACCAACTGCAGGCAGACACACTGCTTTGGACTGCTGCTGGGCATAAAGTCATCACTTGGCTCCTTCACCATCTTCCCTGACCATGACAGTGGTCAGATGGTGAAAGCTACAGATAGCACACCTTGAACATCACTGCACACCACATTGTTTCCCACAAGCATTTGACCATAATAATTACAGTATAAGTGACCCCAAAAAACCAAAAAAAAGTCATGTGCTTCTGAAGGGTTACAACATTTACACAGGAAGACAACTATGGATGCACCTGAAACACTGTCACAGCCTGAAATACCCCCCCCTTCCTGGTGTTTGATGTCCTCCACTTCAGTACTACCTGATATCTCCAGTGTTCTGCCTAAGCACCAGAGGTGAATTAAGAGACTGAAGCACAGCCCTGTTTCATTCACAAAGCAGCTGCTTGGGGCTCAGGATGCAAATCATCTGGACACAAGAAGGGCTGTATGCAGTTTAATCATGGGTCCCCTTACTTAGTACCTCCACTGGGGAGACACATGATAAAGACAGTGGGTTTTCCCATCATCAGTGTCTTTCCTTACACAGAGGTGGGCTGACCCCTGTGATTTACCCAAAAATGGGAAGCTCAGCTGTGTAATTTGTGGTCACAGAAGATTCTCTGATGATTAAAAGTTCTGTAAGGAAGAGTATAATAAGAAGTTGAACATGCAAGACGATGGTTCTTTATATGTCCAGGTATCTAGCTGGGACTTAGAAAAAAAAACAAAACAAAACAGAAAAAGGTATGTCAGCTACAGAAGAGAATAAAAGTCTGCCAATGGGCAAACTCACCCAAAATCACATCATTCCTGAGGATAACAATTATGAACACATATTTGCAATACAAAGAGCTGTGGAGTTGAGGAGGCAAAGACTCATCTATACTTCAACAGTTGGTAAGGCACCGACCTTTCTGCGTTGCGATACAGGAAGGTGAGGATAACCAGGGCACAAGCCCTCTGTTAGTGATCCAAGAGTGAACTTGAACACATGGGGCACTCAAGTGAACAAGGGGTAAAATCTATACATAACCAGCAACACAAACTTGCAGATTCTACTGCTGAAATGTATAAAATGTCTCCTATAAGTAAATGTGTGACAGTCAAATAGTAGTATGAGAAGACTAAAAAGAAAACCTGCTCCCACAGCAAAACAGATCCATTGATTTAAACTGAGCTATTTCCAATTTACAACGAGGTAAATAAAAATGCATGAGGTATAAAATAGACTTAGCTGCCCTGTGCATAAAATAGTAATTTATTACCTTGAGAAACATATTAGGGAAAAAGAAGAGCTGAACCCTAACATATAATGCAGGGGTCCTTAAACTTTTTAACCAGGGGGCCAGCATGCAGATTAAGTGGCAGGCAGTCATCTGCAGCTGCTTGGTTTCCCCCCCCCCAACAGCGGGGGGTGGGGAGCTGTAAATACCGGGGGGCTGGACTGAGGATCCTGGGGGGCCGTATCTGGCCTACGGGCCATAGTTTGAGGACCCCTGATATAATGGAATTATTCTTTGATGCATCCGGCAGGTTAAATGCAATCAAACATATTTAACTTTTTCATGTATTTTTTAACACAAAAGTCAGTGACCAAACTAAACCTGTTAAAATGAAAGACGACTTTGTATCATTTAGCTCTACAAATTATTTCTGTGAATGTCAGAATACAAGCACTGGTGAACTACACCCATCAAGTACCTGGCTACAGAGTGAGTGGTAGCAAATGCTTAGGAAAGTAATACTGGAACTGGGAAGCACAGAACAATTTCACATATGACTTCCAGTCTCTGACAAACTGAAATGTGAAATTAAATACAAGAACAGATGGTTCAGGTAAAAGAAGAAAACAAAGCATGGTCTAGCTGGTGGAGCAAGACATTGTACTTTTTTTCATGCCACTAGCAGCCTAAGAAGCATGAACATGAGCTACATTCCACAGTTTCTCTCTCAATTTACCCTTATCTACATTGGAAAATGAAAACGTACACTCTGTGTTAGTATACTATGGAATAGTAACAAGCAGTTTAAGAAGCATGAGAAAAAAAAAACACAGCAAGCCAGTATTATTCATTAGAATTATTAGATGTGAAAATGAAAAATTTTATATTTACAGCGGGATTTTATTTGTGTTAGAGATGCGCATCATAAGTAAGGAAAAAAGTTTTATTTTCCTGTTTCATTTCAAGACAAAGTAAATATTTACATATAATAGAAGTTCCTGTAAGAAGTTTCTAGAAGGCATATAGCAAAAACAGACTTACCGCTTGATTGTACTTCTGCTGCTGAATATATAGTCTTGCTTTCTTTAAAAAGTTGATCTGTTCAGAATCAGAAAGTGGTCTGCACAACAATATAAAGAGATAACATCATTTCTTTTCACAATCAGAGGAAAAGCAGAAAAAAATAACTTTGTAATAAACAAACTACTCTGGAAAGAAACATACAAAATATTCTGAAGTTCATTAGAGGTAATTCAGTAATTGGAACTAATCCATTCCTCTACATTCATCTTCACACTTCTGTCAACACTGCTGTCGTCTAACTTACACCAAGATTGTTGCATTAAGAGATATTTATGTAGGTGTTCCCATCTAATACTGCTGAAAGTCATCTTGCTTGTGCATTATTATTGACCATCACTCTGGACAAGAAGCACTGCACATAAAATAATTAAGCAATTTAACTGACTTAATAAATGATTGTAAGCAGTTCGTAAGGCTGTCAGCATAGGACAAATTGTACAGGTTCCACACTAGCAGCAAATGATGCCCAAAATCTTCTCTTGAAAAATAAGCTTGTCTCTTGTTCCACAGGGAGTTGTTAGCGAGTTCCCAGAGCAGGGGATAATGCAGTTACCTGGCTACACCAAGGTCAGTGATAAAAATCTCTTTCATATTAATGAATTTGATGATCAACCTAAACAATTGCTACAATTCTTCCCTTACAGAAAGTAGCAACACAGAGAAACAAGCCAGTCAACCAACCTCCACCAAAGGCAGGAGGCATTTTTCCTGTACTATTTTTTTTCCCAAGTTAAGGAAGACAGCATGCCAGGGGATCCCAGGCTTACCTTGGGCAAATTATAAGCCACAAAACAGTCACTGTCACTCTAAGCACCACAGGCAAACTATCAATAGGCCATAACTTTCTGACAGCTGATGAACAGCAGTTTTCCTTCGCGCCTTCCACAACACCACTGTAGCACAGCACCATCTGCTCAGCATCCCCAGCACATGATGCTCCCACACACACACTCATTCACATGCCTCATACACAACCACCAACTCCATGTCTCAGGCTGTGCCAAATCAGGACCAGCCCTGGGGTCTCCTACTATTTAAAATCAAAAGGAATCACCCGAGAGGTCACTCAGCTGAACCACAGGGGCAGGTCTTGATCTTAGGCAGCTACAACATGGAAATGCTCATTCCTGCAGCTCCCAAACACTTGGGAACCACTTCTGCCTGCAACCAGGAAGCAGTTGATACATCAACAATACATATAATCTTTAAGCCCTGAAACATATTAAAAGGATTCTGTGCCTGAACAGCATGAATTTTTATTAATAACAACATCCTGGTGTATTTTGGCACTGTTTCCTTCAGTTCAGAGCACAGTAGTATTATAGAAAAGTCTTCTAAAACATTGGATAATAGGAGCAGCAATATGTCTTTCTTTTGAAGAAGAGTACATGAAATAACAGTATTAAAAAATGTTTGATTCTCTTCAAATCTAGAAAAGAATCAATGGATGGTATCTATAAACAGGTAAGAAGAGAGAGGTCCTGTCAAAAATGAAGGAAAAAAAAGATGATGACAAGGTGATGGTGTTTGATCACCTTAACTTCGGGGGATGAACAGAGGATTTTAAAAAACAGAGCTAAAAAATAACAGAGTGAATGTTGGTTGTTCCTGCGCTGTCATGACATGTCCCAATGAGAGGCAACCTTACAGCTCCACAGACCATGGGCTATCAGCATGCAGCCAGCAAGTGCACCCCGAGGCTGATGATGACTCAAATTAGAATCAATTCTTCAAGTAGGTGAACCAGCTCCAAGTACCATCAGAAGGAAACCCGTAACTCTCAAGTTTTGCTAAGTTTTTTGGCAGGGGAAAGGGATCAAAACACCAAACCAAAGTGGGAGTTTTCACCATGTTGTGGAGATCAATAGGAGGACAAAAAGTTATCTTAGCTTTTCAGAAAGGATTTTAAAAAATTGGGAATAAATACTAAGCAGCTTTATTTAGGACTTAAATACATCCAAGATGTTCCTGTGTTCACTGTCCTGTTTTTACTGTTTTACACATACTATTTTCTGTGGATTTTACCCTTGTCATACTCAAAGCAAATCTTCAATAGGCTAAAATTATCTTTTACTTTATATCTTTAGTCATTTAGCTATAAACCCCTTAATTTTATCTTTTACTCTCTATAAATCATTTTATTATTAATGAACAATAGGTTTTACCTATTTCTTCTTAGATGACAGCACCTGGGATCTCTGTACATGGATGGTATAACAGAATAAATGGGGTTTTTAAACTGTACGGCTTCAGTAAGTCAAATGGAGGAGGCAATTATTTCATCAAATGAGGTTACCATTAGCAGGTGCATTGTTAATTTTCAATAGCTAAAACTGTACCACAAATTTTATCTTACTTCCTTATCCATACTTTTCAAGATGCTGAATTCACAATTGGCTACAGATTGTTTTTGCAAAATTTATGAATTCCACCAGAAACTAATGACTGTTCATATATAACCATATCAAAATGCAAGTGCCAACCTGAATGCAAAGGCTAATCATCATCTTAATGTATTTCTTGCACCTGTATTAAGCAAAAAAACTCAAAGAAGAGAACAGAGAAATTTTTATATCTCACACCAGACTAGAAAAAAAAGAGTTACCAAATACGCTGGTTATCTCTTGGTTAGGCAATGGGTATAGCTCGCCATAAGCAGTTTATTACCCACTGAGGACTCTAATTCACTTCCTAAGGCTGACACAGTAGACAGGAGATTTAAAAAGGGCCCCTTGCTAGATGTAGCAGTTAGAGTAAAAAGACAAAGCTGAGCCATGAGCAGAAGTGGAAAGTTGCCTAAAGAAAGAAACCAGGAACTTTAGAAATGGTGTTTCTATAAAACCTACAAGATTCACCAAAATCAACAAAATCAGAAGGAAAATTTCAATCTGAGAAGCTGAAAATTGAACTATTCTTAGTATCACTTAAATTTTAACTTAAACTCATTAAAAAGTTTTGAATACAAGACAGACGGTGTTAGAAATTAATAAACATCAATTATTTCCCTCTGGTTTAGTATGCAACATGCTAGAGGCAATACTAGTGTGTCAACATATTCTTGACGGCACTTAATGCACACATCCATGCAATTAATATTAATAGTAATGAAGTGAATTTACATTAGAAAGATTCTGAACTCTATAAAGAAAACTAAGGTATGTATGTACAAGCTCTCCTCAGCTATCCATCACCAAAATTCAATTCTACCAAATTCAGGATGAATACTCTTGACCAGTAAAACCACAAGTATTTTTCCATAGCACAAAAATACCTGTCCTGTTAATAAACAAACATAGAGAACTGACAGAGGACTGAACTCTGTCCACATAGTCTTTTCTTGAATGTACTGCAAAACACATGCACTGTAAGGTGTAGTACCCTGAGGTTTAACTTAAAAGAAAAAACAAGAGCTCTATGGTCACATATATTATAAACAGACATGCATTCACAGTATCACCAGAATTCCAAAGACTTAAGATTACATTCCTCACAGAAAACGGTGGTGGTTCAAGTACAGTAATTTTTTTTTTCCATGATGGCTATCACAGATCAACTTTCTCATTCCAGACAGAAATCACAGCTTCATCCATGAATAAATATAATTAATGATGAAAAAAATAATAATTGGGCTAATCATGCAAGTGCTTGTTAACTATCCCTCCTGAGATGTTAGCTACCCTTGTCATAAGCATACCTGACAAAATTAATCTTTCCAACACATCATTTACGTTTCATATAAGCTAAGCTATTTGACAGCACTAACAACAAGGCTGTGATGAAGTACGCTCACCACAGCAATGTCAAGGGGACCTCTCCTTGGCCAACGAGACTTGTTTGTCATCACACTACATAAATTACCATCCCCAATGGCATAGGTAGCATGCTGCAGTCACACCATGAAATAAAAATCTTGGAACAGAAGGAGAAGGCTTGCAAATAAATCTGTATCCACCACTGCTAGTTTCTTAAATGTTATTATGCCTGGTTATTTGGGCAATGATTTATAGTAATTTTATCATACAGTAAATTTTCCAGAATTCTAGTATAAAAAGTAACCCCCTAGGATCTGTAGTAGTTTGAAACTTATTATTGCCTCCTCATGCACATCTACACCCATCTATCACTGCCTGTTCACACATCACACAAGGAAAGTATTGTGCATCCTACAACCCTTTAGGAGTGGCAAGATTTGAAGAAGACACAATGATCGCATTTCTATGACCCATATCCAGCAGCAAATCCGAAGCAGGTGCTCAGATTTCAGTCTTCTGACTTTTCATATTGGCTGTTTTGCGGATGGGAAGAAAAGGAACAACAACTCCTGTTGATGCAAAGCTAAAAAAGCTAGAGGATAAGGATATACATCCCTTGAACCTCATGACAGTCCCAAGATGAAGCAAGACCATCTGAATAAAGCCTGCTAGATTTTGTATGGATTACTTTCTCCAGAACACCACATAAAAGCAGACCTTCTCACTTGCTTTGCTATAAAATTCTTAATTCCAAAATTGTTAGTAAAAGAGGCATCAGACTGCCACTATACAAACAACTCCAGCAACCTCGTCTGCCAGAAGACTGAGCAATCACAGGTTCTTGTCCTCTTCTCCAGAAATAAGAACCCTGGCACCTTAGTGACTTGCAGCCTGAAGGAAATCCCCCAGCTTAACACTGCTCCTCTCGCCAAGAAGCTCTTCCACTGGCACCATCCTCCCCACAGCAGCCCAGGGCTTTGCCACCCACCCACGTCCTCCCACTCCTTGGACACCGAAGGGGGCAGGCACCAGTGCCTCTGCTTTCACCACGGGAGAAAACTGCCAACAGAAGCAGCTGAGCATGTTTAAACTGTGTTGTCACCCATCCCTCTGTGAGAGGGTCATATGAGGCTGGAACGACGGCTTCCAGTCCAGCAGTTCTGCAGTCAGCTGAAACGCTCAGTACTTCCAGGATGCACTATTACTGCTTTGATCCACGTCACTGCTGCTGGCAAAATATCATCTTGAAAATGCATATGTAACACTGGCCTGATGTTTTTGCAGGGCTGCTATTCAGAAGTTACACCAGTAATCAAACAACACTTTTCCAAAGCTTTTTTTCAGAGTAGCAACAGGTTTCAAAACAAAGTCGGTCTCCCATGAGAGCTGCCTTCTTCAAACTTTCCCAGCGTACAACAGAAGCAGCACGTCAGGAAGCGCCAGGTGGGTAACAGCGAAGTAGAGACACAGACCCTGCATTGAACACCATTCATTTAGCAGCAATAGGACTGCATGCTCTTCCTACTCCAAATTCATCCCAGTTAGCAACCCATGAGTGCAGAGGCTCAGTATTAATCACAGCGCAATCACAAACTAGCCCAATTTCATTGTTTCTTCTGGAGTACGGTGCACAGCCTTGTAGGAGCAGAATGAAATTACAATCTAAAACCTGCCCAGTTCTCCATCAACAACAGAGAATCACCAGAAAGTGAATCATAAATGATGCAAAGTCATGAGTTCATCCAGCAAAACGTGGCAAAATCGATCAAATAAGTATTTCAAAAATCAAAGTCTGGAACCATGATGTTTACTTTCTGTTGAACTTGCTGGTGCGGCACAGAATACGTGATGCTACTGGGGGCAACGATCAGGAAAAGAAATGTGTTATGGTTCTACAGACTTTATCACGTTACATATTTACATGAATTTTAATAGACAAAGTTTATTTTTCCCATTTGCAAAATGAGTTCAATTCAGTTCTTTAGATGCGCCTACTCAAAAGAAAGAATTTTTACTGCATCTGCCAAAGACAGACTGAAAACACGTACTGTGAGACGTAGAGACAGTCCTTCACATATGTTTTATTTTTGGTCAGAGTGACATTTCAAAGACTGAACAATTTGGTGGGTAACTCAGTGATCCTTAACCTATTTAGATGGCCTGAATTTCAATTGTTTACTAAAATATTTTCAGGTAAGCTACTAAAACAGGCAAGTCCTATAAAACTCAATTTTCATAATTCACAAGCAAGATGCATGCAGTTTACAGATAAAAACATTGCGGTGATGTTTTTAGTGTCCTAAAGCTGGTTTGTTTTGGTTGGGGTTTGGGTTTTTTGTGTTTTTTTTTTTTTTGTTGTTCTTGTTGTTTTTTTAAAGAAAAGGTACTCCATGGAAACCTACAGTAAAGGTTTTATTATGTCTTCTTATAGCCCAGGACCCTCAATATTCCCTCTCCCAACCTGATCTACTCTTTACTCCTGCTGTTCCACTGCCAGGAGTTTTAGTTCTGGAGTGTCTAAATTTAGGGAGTTTCTATGTTTCTGGATTTTCTGAATACCACATTAGACTATCAATCAGTCTATCTAGCTGTGGGGTTGTACTCAGTTATCTTTGCAATGTTTTTGCTTTTAAGAGCCATTAAAAAGTGCCATAGCATGTATCAGGCACTCCAAAAGAAAGAAAAGGAGTAAGAAAGTTCCTGGTTTAAAGAGAGCGAAAAGCATCTTTACTGACAATTGCAAAACCCTACACTAGTGCACGTATGCTTTTGTACTCAGATTTACAAACATGCAAAGGAGGAAACAGCAGGAACTGCTGGAAGTGGTCTGATTGCTAATGGTCTAATCCTGGACTGTCAAATCCTAGGAATTAAAATAGCATTTTAATTTCCACAAATCAGTGTCCCTGATGCAGCATATTCGCATATTCAACAGCAAAGTGCCTTAGGATATTTATGTAAATCCTTTAGATAGCTGAGATGAGAGAGAAAGGAGGGGGGCAAGCTAACTGCCAGCTGCCAGTTCACTGAACAGAGAAACAATTAAGATAACTGGGCTGCACCCAGCAGATTTTGCATGCAAACTACTATGGCACGAGCTGCAGACAACCAGAGGCCAGGAGGGAGGAGGCCACGCTCTGAAGCAGTCCCTCCATCCTGCTCAGAGGAACGCAGAAGCTGGATGCAGAGATCTAGCACGGGCTGGGGTTTTGCCTGAAGAGCCAGCAGGACACCATGCAGCAAATTGGAAAGGGAAACTGCTAAATAGGGAAGATGAAGATCCTTGAAGGAAAGGAAATGCACCATTTTTAAAGTCGATTCTGTTTTAGTACTGCAGGAGATGTGCTGACTCTAAACAATGACATACCTATGAAAGTCAACCCTCAACTCTGCAAAACGATGATTTATGTCATACATCGAGATGGATCTAGATCTCTGCAGTGTTGTGCCACAGGTCCTCTTCTGCTCCACAACCCAACATGCAAAACCTAAACTGCAATGACCGTTTTGCAACCAGCTGCATCTGGAGCAGGCATCTTGTGCTGTGTTTGGGCAAGGTACCTCACAGCGGGGTCCCATGGCCACTAAAACACATTTGGGCAGGCCCTCCGCACCAATCCTGACTAGGAGACCATCATCCATCAAGGAGTGAATGATCTATGTGACAGTTAACCTGAGTAGGTTAAGAGGTCTGTCCTGTCCTGTCCAGTGTGGCTTCAGGCTGTCCTACACAAACAGCTTGGCTGCAGGACAAACCCTTGAGTAAAACCTTTTGTACTACAAAAGCTTGCAGTAACTGAGGAGCCTGCAAGCATCTCCCACTCCATACCAGTGATTACACTGCCTGCCACCCTTGTATTTATCTAGAAGTACAGCAGGAAGTTCTCATGTGAACCTCCATTCTGTTTAACAGTAGAAGGTCATTGGAGTTGATTTCTTCCAAGAAAATCATATAACAGCTTGAATGACCAAAAAGAGGGAAACACTCCACAGACAGGATCTGTGCAGCATCACGGGAAAACCCATCTGAGCTCCATCTGAGGCTGCACAAATGCAGGGACCCAGCATCTGAAGGGACGTATGATTTACTTTCTATCCATATTCTTATTTTTATCTGATTATAACAGCTGTTTTACTAAGCTATTTGTTATTGGGCCTTTATTATCAAGATCCAGAAGGAGCCGTGCACTGCCTCTCTTACCCCATGCTTCAGTGCAATCATCCTCAGGCCATCCCATCACCTGCCTGCACACCCCCACTCACCCTCACTGCATGAAGCCTACAAGTTCCAAGAAAAAGCCAAAGGGATTTATACAAGCAAATGGAGAAATATGCATAAATCTTCTGATACTTTATCTTACACATTAGCCTCTTAGCTCCTTCTAAAGACCTTACCTACTTGACAGTAAATCCAATTATGCCCAGTCATCCCACACAGAAGTGTGAGGTAAGCCTTTTATGTACAGACTAAAGACTCCTGAGCATGCTGCTGAAACTGGAGACCAGTGGGATGCCTGCTTTCTAAGAGGATTGAATCCTCCCTGAGTAGCATTTAAGAGAGCGCTTCACACACAGCCCATTCAGTGAAAGAGAAAGTGACATTTTTGTCAAAGAACATGCATTTTATAGCACAGGCATTGATTTCTCCCTAAAGAGATAATACTCTACTATGCAATCAGTTTTGTGTGGTTTGGTTGTTTGTGTTCTTTTTTTTTAATATAAAGCCATTATTTCCATTTGAGCACTTTTGTCTCTACAGCACTGCATTTTGACTTTTTGTTCACATGTATACACGCAGGTTCCTAAAGCCAAAGGTGGAGGGGAGAGGGCTGCCAGTCTGCCTCTCTGACACCACCAGGCTAAAGGTGCCCATGCTGGCCTGCTCATACCAGCTGCCCCAGAAGCAGGCTGATGCCTAGATTCCCACCTGATAACACAGTTATCTTTTATACTATAAACTATAATATATTATACTATCAAAGTATTCTGACAAACGGACAGGGAGAGTAACCACTGTCAGAAATACCCTTCCTTACTGCAGTAGCTTCACTCTTTCCTCCTGACATTCAATCCTTAATGTTTGCTCTTGTAATGCATTATCACATGTATCACAAATATCTCGCATGCTGCCACTTATTTAAATAAATGCCATTTTGTTTAAACAAAACAAGAACAGGATGCTTCAAAGGATATACTATGTTTGTTCGCTGACATCTTAAGGAACCCCATCCCACTTAAGGGTGGAGGAGCAATCACTTGTTTCACTTTGCTCCAAATGTCAATTTTATGGAAATACCTATTATTTAAGTCTTGAAAGGCCATCAGACAGAGGGAACAATGTAGTGCTGTACCTCCAGTCATCAGAGAAAGGAAGAAAAGAGAGGTATTTGTGCACATGGCATTTCTTTGAAGTTGCTGTACATCTTCAAAGACACTCTATGTTACAAAAGAGCCATTTTCTATCATGACAAGTACATGATGCATAATTATGTTGAAAGACTCAATCTACACGATTGATACCTCTTTGCACCAAATCCATGCAAATGTTTAAAGGAGTTACACCCCAATTCATACTGGAGAGCAAAGGGAGTTACATTTTCATATGGTGAGGGAAAGGCACATTTTTACTTAACAGCTGTACACTGCACATTAAAAATACAGTGATTTCTTTACACAACTATGCAAGTTACAGCTTGATTATACACCAAAAATAAGTATTTGAGATGACTAAAATGCAGTATTCAAACCATGAAGTTACTTCAAAAATGCAGCATCAAGATGGTATGGGATTTTTCACATGAGAAGATATAAACTTGACTTTAAATAAGATACTTAAGCTGTTTCCTCCTAAAAAAAACCTCTTATTGATATAAACTTCAAGACATTCAACAAAAAAGCACAGCTAGTGGAAAGCAAGCACTGATTATAATTCAGCTGCTCATCTCAGGTTTTTTGTATATGGTGGTTCTTAAACTACTGCTCCTGCCATCCTACTGTGAGGCACCAGAAACTGAACAGCTGGAAGCACAGTCTTCCCTGAAAGTACTGTATACACCAGGCATACACAAAAGGACTCGTCTGCTTTTGTGTAATTTAATATCTTAAATCTCTTGTACCTGTTGAGATAATCAAATTGCATTAACTGGTTAAGAGGATTTCAGTGCAACACTGATGTTCAATCCAGTCACCTTACTACACTGTCCTCCTCCTACTCCTTGTAGGATTACTTTCACAGCCCAGAGATGCCAGCTTCGGGAATGCTTTTACAACAGTAACATCTGGCCCCTTGGCATGCTACTCTTTGAACTGTGCCAGCTTGGCAGTTGCCTTAGGGTACATCAAATGGTCAGAAAGCTAATAAGATAGTTCACTATTCTGGACATCAGTTTTCCTCAGTCAGCAACCTTCAGATTTGCACTCACTCCTCCTTCAAAGCATCTGGCATCTTGATATCTGCTTTTCTTACACAGAAAGGTCAAAGAATTGTGCCTATGTCTCAGAATCCTGATAAGAAAAGCCTCTAATTTTGCTAAGTAAATAATTTTTGAAAACGTCTTTTATGGCTGGGGGTAAAAAAAAAAAAAAGGTAGGAAGTGGAAGGAAATGGGAAGGAAACTCATTTCAGACAGCGAATCCCTTCAGGTATCCAACTGGAACTGCAGATAAGCATTCTAATCAAGTATTCGACATCAGTAAGGACCACTGTTCTGCTCTTGCACATTCATTCCCCTCGGAGCAGGTTGTGCACCTTGCCTTGCAGAATCAGCAGACACTTGCAGCTGAGTTCTTTCCAAAATGTATTCTCAACAGTGTCATAGGTAGTCTCAAAATATGCTTTTACATAGATATGTTCCTTGATGAAGGCACTTTGACAAAATGAAAATGGCATTACTGTCAGCCAGACACATCCTTATCAATAGATACAGCTCTCCAGATTCTAACCTGCATCAAACCTGGTCAAGCAGACACTGCTGAAGTTTCTATCACACATCACTATGATCAGCTCCATCCTCATCCTCATCATTACACACCTGACAGATGGATTTCAGCAAAAGCTGCAATTTAGATCCAAGCAGGAAAGGCAAATGACTAACAGCCTCCTTCATTCCCTGCCCATTGTACCAGCCACACTTCTTCTAGGGATGAGATTCCATAGAAATCAGAAGCCTTATATCAATTCAAAACACTTTCCCTGTTGCCAACATTGTGTAAATAAGGAGTCAAAACAGGCTTTTTAACTATTTACACATATATGTATATGAACTAGCTTGATGTTTTCGGTGCAATATATTCAACGAAACTCAAACACTAGTTTTTAAGTCATTGCATTTGAAGGTTATGAACAGCTTTCTAGTCACTTGGTAACAAAACACCTGAAATTCAAGCTTGGAGACAGGATTTCCCCCTCAGAATATTTAAACAAACTTTTAAATGCTATTTCTGGCTGAAAAATTAAAGTGGAGGTTTTTGTTAACTTGTAGCTTCTCCAGAACATGTTATTTGTGAACCTATTCTCCCCCCACAGATAAATACACCTTCAATAGTAATTGTATCGACTTCTCTGGAATCAGAATGTCTCAATCTGAAATTTTAGATTCAGGTTTCTTCTGGAACTCATAACCACATTTCTGTTACATAAACCTTATTAAATTACATAATTTAATTTAAATAATTCAAGAAAAGCAGTTCTTGTCTATATCTTTGTTAATCTTCAGGTTATCAAGATACTGAAATATATAGAAAATCTATGTTTCAAAACAAAATACTTTTTTTTTTTTTAAGTCTATGTAACTTGATGGTCTCAAAGCAGTTCAGACACTTCACTAACCTCCAATAAACTAGGAAGGAATAAAGCATTACGTTGGAGCACACACTTTCTGAGCTTCAAGTTACAGATTTCAGGCACCAGAAGGATTAAAAAGGATGCAAGTCCTTTATACAACTGAAATCAATGAACAGTGGTGGAAGAAGCTATTCATCTGAATGAAAGAGCAGTAGTGCCTAAGGGAAACACAACACAGAACCTTACTGGGCTGCACAGCAGAGAGGGCCAACCATAGATTAACACAAGTTAGTGGATAAACCTGCCCTTAAACCTCGGCTGACCAGTCACAATAGCATATAGCAGTGCAGAAATGCAATCTCCATACCATTACCAATTACTCTGAAATGTAGCACAGTATTCCAAGAGATCTCTTGCTCCATACACAGGAGCAAGCTGTCACAAACTCTGCCTTTTTAGCTTCTCCTGAAAAAGGTAAATAAAAGGGTATAGAAGGGTACAGTTATCTACCACCAATAAAAGCGTTACAGTAAAGCCATCAGAAGGGGATACATGCCTTTCCTTCAGTATCTCACTCTAATTCAGGCAAAATTTGTTTGAAGAACCAGTGAGGGTGACCTTACACTAATGCATCAGAACATGACCTGCAGCTGAAGCTTTGGTTTGTGACTGACACACGGTCAGTCACCACCACGAGGAAGAGACACATCTGCAGACAACTACCTCAGGTTTTCCTTCAGTTCCTGCAAACTGGGACACTAGGAAGTTACTTGTCTGCTTAAAAATAAGTTGGTGTTCCACCATTTCATCCCAGCTATCAGTTACTGGCTGGACAAAGCACCCTGGTAGCTTCCCAGACATGGGCCAAGGTTTAAAAGTGAAGGAGAGCTGTGGAGACTAATCAGAATCTGGCCAAACTCCCCTCCCACCCAGACTGTAGATGACTATTTGCATTAATGTCTGACCGTCTGTTGTATGCATCTTTTTCTGTTTTGTTAGAGTGAAGATAAACAATGTCATCTCCAGGAACCAAAGAAAGTATCCATCAACATGCAAGCAGAGGCACCTTTTGTATGGTAATTCGCACATCCAAGGAATTATTTTGGTTTCATACAAAAACCTTTCCTGGAAGGACCATTAACCCAAATTCTGATTCAGAAAACTTTTAAGAATACCTAAAGAAAGTGAAATACATTTATTTTTGCAATGGACCATACTGAAGTAACATGTTCGTACCAAGTTTTAGTCATATTTTCAAAGTAATATGTCTCAGGCATTTCCACATTTTATCATATGTTGGATTGTTTGAAAAGAAAGATTCAGTCTGTAAGGCAACAAATAACACTGAGTTCTTTTAAAGATAAATTTAGCATTAAGAAAAAACACATTCTATTTTACAGAATCAGTCTTTCTGGGGGAAAGGTAAAACTGAAATAAGAGCTGTGAAATCAGACTAATAGTCTTTCCCACAGAATCAGATGACTGACCATCCCTTCTATATGGCATTTCTGTTCCATATAGATCAGTAAATTCTTTGATAATGCACCTATCATTCTTAGTCAGAATTTGATCTAAAACACTCATTATGTGTCCAAGATTGACTTGACTTGTGTCTCAGACTGTCCTGATCCTTTCCTTTTGAAGAAGCTAGTGGTATAAAATAACACAGTAAATCTCTGTTCAGAAAAACAGCAATCTTGTTTAGCGGTTAAACATACTTCTCAGGAAGAGATTCAAGTACTTTTTACTACTGCTACGATTTAAAGATCTTAATTAACATCTCTTTATTTCCCAAAGGAAAACAGCTGCTCTCTGTGACAAAGCATTTTTGGAGCACTTCACAAACTGGAAGCAGAACTGAACAGTACCAGGTGCACCCATAGCAAAGCTTTCAAAACCTTTAGGGGGAAAGAAAATGGAAAAAGCAGCTTTAATTGGATAAGACTGAAGGGTGAGCAGGTCAGTAACTGCTCCATACACGAGAACACAGAGCTGGCCGGTACAAAAGTCACTATGGAGACTCATTCACAGCCCTGGAAACGCTACTAGGTAGCACAAATTCTTAAGATTTTGATCTTCTTTTCTGGACGGAAGGCATTTTGTTTGTTTTTATTAGAACTTATATCACAGAAGAAACAATTTAATTATATTGATTAGTTATAATCAACAATGATTATATACATATAAACAAGAACAGATTTTATTTTCTGACCCCACAGGGACTTACGTCTCCCAAGGAATTCAAAAGGAACATAGGAAAAAAGAAAGAATAAGTGAAAACTATCATGCAGTCTATATATAGGTATATTGTCAAAAAGCTTAGGCAAATAACCCTTAACTGAAAACTAAATGTAAGGAATAGATTTATTTTTAAAAAAAAATCTACTTCTAAAGAGAATTTTTAAGTAGAACTTAACTGCAGAGAGTTCTAGTGCAAAGTTTCATAGTCATATAAACACAATCATTTAAAAAGACTGAATAGACTGATTTCTGTTGTATCTCACTGAAATACCAAAGTGGTAAGACAAATCAGGTAAAATATATATAGTTGTTAGATACTTACTTGAATGGTGTGAACAGAAATGACAGAGTGGTTTCCTTTTTCTGATTCATCTTAACCTGCATAAAAAAACATTAAACCATTATATGCAAGTTGCAACGAGACTAAAAATTTTATCAGGAATTAAACTAAAAACTACAGAAAAGTTCTAAGCCTTCGGAAAAGGATGAAATCACGCTGTTAATATATTGTCCAGGAAACTGGGTGTTATGCTGCCATATGTGTAATTCCTCTGAGTTCATGGAAACCCAGACCTGCCCTAAAATAGGTAAAATAAACCACTCCCCAGCCACTGATTTTCGTAAGACTTCTACAGGTTGCAAGATAAAGGAAAGATATGGCCAGAAGTGCTACCAGACTTCAGTGACAAACTTCCTTGATGAAACCAGTACTATTTATGCCAGACGGGAACTATACACCATGACAACACCGCTGAAGCAATGCTGTTAGATTGATTAACCTGCACATGGATAAAAATAGAAGGCTTTGATGCAGTCAGAGCTACTTTGCCCAAGGCCCATCAAAACATCTTTAAGGTCTTCTGCAGCAGCCTGACTCAAGTTTGACTGTTGGCATAAAGTGCAAATAGGAATTTTCCAAGCACACTGCTCCCAAAACCTGACAGCTTGAAGTAGCAACCCACATGTCTCATCCTAACCATCCAACGTCCTCTCCAGGGAGTACAAACTGTGGCCAGGTCAGTCCATCACAGGAAAAGTAAAAAGCCACTTGGTGTGTCTAAGCCAATGTGTTGCTACTGCTTCAGCAAAGAAAATTCATACGCAATCATTCCAAAACAATGCCAGAAACAAACCAACCAACAAGGAAATGGATAATTTAGCACTAAAAAATGACAGAATAAAAATAAAAAAGAGGGGGGCAGAACTTTGTTAAAATAATCCCCCAGGCACCATTTAAATACTGAAAGAGACCTGAGTCACATCCTTAATTCTTAGAGTAGAAGTCTTCCAACTCTGGAGGTTCTATCAGCATGCTTCAACTTCACATTCAGCCCACCAGCCACTTTCCCTGCTACATGCCAGCTTTCCACCACAGATTTGGAAGCAACCCTGCTCCTGACACTGCCAACCTGGTATCCACACATTTAGGAACCTGGCATTCAAGGGACAGAAGGTGCTGAAAGTACTAATCTCTTGCAGGTGATCTCATGCCAGCTCATTGTTCCACTATCGTAACATGAATTTCCTGACAGGGCAACAGTTCTTGCATGGCTCAGCTTTCTGTCTGTGGAGAGGATGGTTCTCCCTCAGAGCATTTCTATGTCTTGCCAAAACTGTGATTTGGGGATTTCGGACTGTTTTGTATTCTACCGTCTAGTGAAACAGAACATTTTTTTGATTGGACCACATATGTGTTCTCATAATGTGATAATATCCAGTATTAGATGAATCAAGACAGAGAAACCAGAGATAAAAACGTACAAAGCAAAACAACAGCATTAGCTAAAAGTTAATTAGGCCACTAATTTAATTTCTTTAAAGGACAGGTGCCTGTTACCTTTTTGATCTGTTAGTGTACTGATCCTGACTTAGAGCCTTGTCTCCCAGACCCTTTTGAAAGGTACTATTTCCCTTTTCAGTTATCAGCACTTGGATTCTACCTACATACTGCAAATAGGTTTACATTAACAACAATAAACATCAGCATTTATATTAAGAATCAAGAGAAGTTACTCATGCTTCTTACAAAAAAGGTGTTTATATTAAAGTCTTTCAAACTCCTTCAGATACGGCCCACAGCTAGTCAATTGACTTCACCCAGCATGCATATTAATTTTTAGTCCTTTGAATTACAGCATGCTATACATAGCATTATGTCCTAGTATAAATACTTTACACATAGCAACAACAGAAATATTTTTCTTTACACTATGTATAGTTACCTTAAATTGCTCAAGAATCTGAACAGCGTTGGTAAACATGCTCTCCGCTTTGAAATGATCAGTATTGTTCAGATATTCCAGAGGCAGAGTTCCCTGGAGAAGAAAACCACACACACACACACACACATATTAAAAAAAAAATAAATTTAAATGAAGAAACAGAAATTTCTCTTAATCACAGGCCATATGAGCAGTAAGAATACTTCAAATTACTTCGGAAATAACTACTGTAACTCCTTTGAATACTCTTCCCCCATCATTTCTCAACATCATAGGAACTATTTATAATATCCCAGTTCCTAAAGAAATGCAAAAAAGGTAAATAACAGAAGTTGTTATTAATCTATATACTACATAGTAATACAACCTCAACCTCTAATCAGAAGCCATTTTGGAAATACCTAAAAGTCTTCTATCCAAAGCCTTGCCCAGGCTTGACTTGTCCAGTACTTATGATGGGAAAGCAAGCAGTTCCCACCACCCTGCGTTGGGCAGCTTTCCTCATATGAACAGCAATAAGTATAGGACAAGGGGATAGAATTTGGGGAAAAGTGTCCAGAAGACATATTTCTGTAAGTGCTCTGTAAATGTGAAACAAGCAGCATGACAGCACACTAATATAATGCTAAGTGTGAATTAGATATTTATGAGAGAACCTTTGGACTACATCATAATATAAGAAAGAAATTCAAAGAAAAAGCCATCTAACAAGTGAGGGCACTCACTGTTCACTAAATTAGAGGCACAAAATACCATCTGAAGAAAGTGCACTGATTTAAACAAGAAATAATTAAATATTAAACTGCAGGAACCAGCTTGTTTACAGACTCAGCTTTCATGATCAAAATCAAGTGTTATTCAAACAATATTATATTTTTACCATCCCTAAAAAACAAAGTAACAAAAAACTTTTATGTAGCTCAAGAGTATGAAGTTACAGACTATAAATGGATCAGCCGCCTTTCCAATTGAAAGCACTATATACAAAAAAGATTGAGTTTATACTCTAAACAGAAGACATACACATAAAGCTAAAACTATAACCAGCCTCCATACCATATAGCACTTTTCTAAATCTATACTCTTTCTTTCCCCTCACATGCCTCAAGTCTTGTTCTCAACACCTTTTCCCCTATGGTGAGCAGATTCCTGTAATACGGAAAAATGTTTGTACTCCTTACCACAGAATTCAGCGGGAAAGGCACACCAATAAGGGAAGCCATCAGTGGTGCTATGTCAGCCTGTGTAAACAGAAGCATTCCCATTTTAATATAATTGCAGCATCTAGAGCTAATAAATTTAGTTTAATTTTAATATATCAGCATCTGCAAAAGTAAATGGTACATAATACTATGAAGTTATAACATATAATTCTTATTTTATTATTTTATTATTTTTTTTTTTTTAGTTTCCAGTAGTCATAATGAAATGATTAGATTCAAAATGTCAGGCTACTACTGATAAAAGTTAAAAAATACATTTAGTTTAAAAAGCAAATATAAACGTCTGCAGTATTTATTCACAGCAGTTCAGTAGCTCTTTCATGGCACTCAGTCAGGCACACCACTTTTTATGATTATTTATACCACAAAACCAATTAATTTCATATTTACAGTTTTAAGCAGTACACAAAATATACAACTCTTCACAGCACTCCTTATCCACAGTGCCGATTATTCACCTTCTCCCCTTCAGAGGGGGATTCTGCACTTTGTTTGTTTGTGTCCAGTTAGCTCTCAGGAAGGACCCTTCAATCTACACTAAGGGGTCTCATAAAATAAAGTACTGTTACCTTCTGCTTCTGATAATAAAAACTGCCTCTTACCAGGTATATATTTTCCGTTATTATAAAACTATGCAACAAAATTATTTGTTTCTCCAGCACAAATCTGAAGAAACTACACTGAAACCACAGGCACTGCTCCAGCCTCAGATCTACTGTGCAGAAGCAGATGCCAAATCATTATTTGTAGAGGACAATGTACATGTAGTGTAACAGTAATCAGAAGTCTAGTTTGCTATTTTTACTCATAATCCCACAGGTACTACAGGATAAAAGCTCTGTCTTTGGGGACTCCATTACCCAGAACAAAGCAACACTTGAGGCTCTTCTATTGTGTCTTAAAATAACTTTTCCATAACTCCTGCCGACCTTGAGAGGTACACTGATCTCTAATTTTGTACCAGGGCTTTGCTGAAAGCAGTAGATCCAGAACATTCCCAACTTTAACCTTCCAGCATAAATTTATTTCCCTTGTCTGAGCAGGTTTGGAGTCTGCTATTCACATATTGGGCTTCACAGGACAATAGGAATTAAGAAGCAAACAAGCTTCAGGTGTACACATGTACATGCGTTATCATCACGATTTAAAAAAAGCTTTGCTGATTTACTATCAAGGGTTAAGTGATCCTTTTTTTTTTTTTTTCTTCCTTTACTGTACAAACTGTCTAAATTGTTAAGTGGTTGGGCTATAATTACAGACCCTATGGGAAAAACCCACAGTTTAACAGTATAGCAAGAACTGCTTTTGATTCAATAATAACAGCAACTTCTGGAAAAAGTGACAAAATACAGACAGTGAAAAAGATGGCTCTTAAAATTACACTGAACATTCACATGGCTACTTAAGAGTAGCAAAAAACATAGAGAAGGTGCTCACAAACTTGGGAAACATGGTCATCAGACCATTCTTCCTCTGTGTTTCACTGGGCACCTTCATCAAAGATAATTCGAAGGTGTAAACTCAGCTCCAGAACATTTTCAAATCAGAAAGAGTTACTTCTAAAAGTTTGCAAGAATAAATCCCACTCTGAAAACATGCTAGATACATACACTCAGTGCCAGGTACCCAAAAATAATTTGAGTAGTGAGGAGCACCTGGCATACTGTACCACACTCTTTGTCCAACAGCATGTGATCACTAACCAAAAATGGTGTGATAATGTACCTTCAGGAGGAGAAGTTGTACGTAGCTGTCACAGGTGTTAACAAGCAATTTAAACTTTTTCATATTAGGTTAGGTATGGGTGCGATTCCTACAATCTCTAACACATTCCAGGAAAATGCTACATCACTGTGATAATTCATTTAAATTCCATAAATTATTTTAAATCACACAAAACTCATAATTTAAGGTGAAAAATTATGTGCTATTAAATTAGGTATGTCTGCTACCTGATTGACATCCAGCCTCTTCAAGTTCTCCAGTTTCCACTCTGCAAGAAATAACAGAGAAAAGGAACAGCTAACCTACATAGATTTGAAAGAGATAATTCAGTTGATGTTTAACATCTTGTTGCCATTTTCTGTAAAGTGTTGTTACTAAAGAAAATTATAATTTGGCTTTAGGATGCTAGCTCAAGAAGGATTATAGATGGAACTCAACAGGCAGAAACAATAAAATGCATTCATTTCAGTTCACATTTTCTTTTATCCATCAGAGTAAATTACTGCCTACAATTGTGACCCAGATCAGTTGAAGGAAGTCCAAGGTTTTTATTTTTTCAGCACAGTATAGGAAGTGATATATTACCTCCTGTGCCAACCAAAAGATTCAAACTTAGCTTTAGAAGGGCTGTTGAATCTCTTCAATAGTTTTTAAAGAAGGTTAACCCAAGGTCCCAAATATACTGATACAGAGCGGTACAAACATACTTCATGTCTGCCATAAGCAATACCTGCCAAGAGCGAACTCATGGGAAAAGTTCAAAAATTTAGCAGTCAGAACTACTACAATGAAGGCAGAGACAAAGCCAAATGTACAAGCCCCTAAAGCTATTGTGCATCATATAAAAAGCTGGTTCAAAACTGTATTTTCCCGCTCTCCATTAGCCTCTAAGGAAATAATGAGGAAATTGCCTGTTTTCTGTCTGGGGGTGGAGAGTTATTTAAAAATAGAGTTTAGCAGGATGTGCAGTTTGGGTTTTTTATGTCTTTTCCTAATGTTTAAATTCACTGCCCCATTACCCACAAAAATAATATAAGCAGGAAAAAAATACAAGAAAACCCAAAAGACCCAAAGAAGATGACACATGGCTTTTTTTTTTATTTAAGCTTAAAAAAAAAATACTCAGATACACAGGAAAACACAATAAAGGCTGAAACAAACTTGCTGCTACAGTACTTAAAATCCTGTCGATGGCCTACCTAGAACAGATCTCAGTACAGCATTAAAATCATTGGGGGCACCCTACCCTCAACTTAGGAACCAAACTTAACGTTAGCCACAGGGGTACAGCCACCTTCCTCAGTACACACAGAAAGCTAACCAGGGCACTCACCACCCTGCTAATGCTGCTTGCCAGAACAACGCCACAGAAACAGCACAGCCCGAAGCAGGGGTCTGTCTAGTACTTTCAGACCATCGACAGCCATGTTGCCCAAAATATCCTTTGGCTTCATGTGAAGTGGAAGTTTAAATACAGCAGAAACAGGCTTTATGAAAAATACAGGTAAACCATCGCTCAAAGGCCTGGCTCAACATCAATTATTTTCTCCAAACAGGCATTCAAATCCTAAGACCATACCACTCTTCCTCCACCTTTTGATACACACTGTCTGTGCCAGCCCCAAACCCATCTCAGCTGAAAATGGCCTGAGACAGGAAAAATCCACATTTGCAGTATTGCATGTACCAAACGCACTTTTAGCAATTTGTTCATACCACTGCTAGCTCTGGGGACAGGCCCACTGTTATTTGGTCCAGCCACATACCTTAGCAGCAGCAAGACATACACTTACAGCAAGTTCCCATGGCAACACAGGGGAAGCATTATCAGCATTAATCATGAATTGTCTTAAACTCACACCAAAATGAACAAGTTTGCTTCCTTTTGCTTCCCAGAAAAGGAAATGGGTTTATATTTCTAGAAATATAGACTCTCACTCATACTTCTCTTTTATAAAAGGAAAACAAACAATGCATTAAGTAACATTTTCCTATATAAAGTGTTGGAAAACTGTCTACACACACACAATGTGCTTGAAGTAGGAAGAAACTGTAGGTCTGCTAAAGAAACATCCAGAGTTGTCAGAAGCTTTTACATCCCCCTTTCCCTACTCAGATAAACCCAAAAGGCAGAGCTGAAAACGTCTGCCTTGGACCAGGAGCTGCAGCACACTGAGCCCAGGAGCTCCCAGTGACTGGGATCCACCTGCAGACTGGCCAGCCCAGGCTGTACTCCCAGGAGTGACATGCCTTGGGTGCACGTGCTGCTCAAGCTGGTTTACAATTCCAGCTAACTATCTAGGTTTCTGATAGTCTCATCACAGTTTCCCAGCTGCTCAATAGGTTTCTTTTCTTTATCCTGCCCTGCTTTTACCGCAGCCCGCTGGGCAGTCAGATGTAAACAGTTCAGGGGAAACAGCAGGGAAGCACCGGGTTAAGAAGAGGCTGAAGATGAGGCCACGTGAACCAAAGAAAATCTCACATAAAACCTCACAAAAGCAATAACAGCAAGGGGGTACACTGAGCTCGCTCAGCTCCAGCCAGGCAGGCTGAGCCCCCTCCAGAACCAGGATGGGCACAGATGAAAACAAGCACCCCACACCCTCCTGCTGCAGAAGGCCGTGCCTTCACTTAAAAGCTTCTCTGGACTTGTGCCCCAAGGCCACCCAGCGGGGCTTGCACTGAGGAGATGCAGAGCAGCTCCATATTCTTTCTTTCCTCAGATGGGTCAAGACAACAGCCAAATGGGTAACTACGCTGCCCACAGGATGCAGGGCTGCCATCGCAAATCTTTCCAAGATCGTTGCACGGCCAGGCCTGAGGGAAGCTACAGCACAGGTGAAGGAACTGATGAGAAGACTGTCATCCCAGAGCAGACACTGTGCCTTTCTGGCCATCCAAGGAGCATTTTAATATTTCCCTGACAATTTGGACAGACTAAATCCGCCTTTGGGGTATCAACCCTCGGCAGCAATGACAAGAAGAGAAACAATGCACCGGCTGCCTACAGCCTTCTCGCACTGAACAGAGCATAAGAGGTCTGTCAGCATTAGAAATATTCTGCTGTTTCCATGAACTTTCAACTCAGAGAAATTAGAAAGGATTGTCAGTAGATGCAAGAACTTGAACACTGGTGCATGCAAGCTCAAACAAATGTAAGTCAGATACCCACATACATCAGGGACACAGCAGTTTGGAAAACACTCTCCTGCACAGTCTCAGCTGCATTTGTATGGAGCATGAAAGGCAAATTCAAAGACCTTTTCAAGAGATCTCTTTTAAGCATCTTTTCTTTCATGTGTTAGCTTTGTGAAAATAACTGAAATTGCAGCTTAATAGAGTAGCTAAATCGTACTGACCTGCAAAAGTGTCAAGTTACAACAACACTTTTTAATTTAGTTTTCAGCTACGCAGTCTACTAGAAGCTATGATGTACTACCATAGAGATAACAGTCACTTTTTAAGAAGATACTTATTACTCAAATAGAGATTCAAACTCCAAAGATACTCAGAGAGACTTAAATCTCCAACAGAGATTATCCCTAGCAATTAAGAACCTGTAAAGATAGTTTCTAAACAGACCAACAACATGCTTGACAGCTGGAAAGCTAAAGTCAGCATGGCCAGAACAAAGGGAGGAGTTCCTGATGTTTGCTTTGGGGTGTTTGGTTTTTTTTTTTTTTTTCTGGTTGTTGGTTTCGTTTTGTGTGGTGTTTGTTTGGTTTTAAACCATCAGAAAGAAAATACGAAGGGAGCACAGCAGGGTGCAGACACAGTCTGTCTTTTAATAAAATACACATTTCCTAACAGATCACAGCCAAAAAGCTTGCCCTTTTGTGTACCTGGAAGTCAGCTCAATACTCATCTTTTCTGAAATGCTCTCAAACCATTTCCATCATTACTTGAAGTCAAATGCCAAGGTTTGCACTAAAGCTGGTGAGAATCAAGGAAACTTGACAGCTGCAAAAATCAACTACTACAGATCAACCCTTAGAGACATCAAGTGTCCTTACAAGTCTAGCAGATCAGTCATCACAGACACAAAATCAGTTGGTTTTACTCCATTTTCTATTTTTTATTCTACAACTCATTTTAATTTTTATCAGAGATGTCATAGTTTTATAGCAACAGTTAATCACAAAAGAGTAAAATATAGCATGGTCTGTATCTGAGAAGTCCTGTTTGTTTAATCTGTTACCAAATACCTTCTTGAGAGCAAGGTGGGGTTAAAACCTCAAGGCTGAAGTAATTTTTGCTGTGCTGTCTTCTCTAATGTAGCTTGACAAATGATCCAGTAAAATAGAAAGTCATTACCTCATTGATCCCGAGTAACAACCCGAGAGGTTCAACGCATCTTAAGAAACAGAGCAGGTTACAAGAATGGGGCACATGAAAAAAGAAGAGCTTGCACACTTTAATCACACATGGTTCCAGAAATCCATTGACATTTCAGTAAGCCAGTATTTATTACATTATGTATTCGAAATATTAAAAATTAATTCTTTTTAAAAAAGTTTACTCTTCTTAAATAAACTACAAAGTGGAAAGATAACTGTAAAGAGTCACACTTTTTCATTAGAATTGTTTACATTTCCACAGCAGCCGCTAGGATGTAAGTGAGACAAGACAGCCCCTGGAAAGTCCAAATAGTTATAGTGTGAAGCCAGAAAAGACTCTTAGGATATGTCAACTTATCACGTTTTTGTACAAATAGCTTTTAACCTCTGTAAGTCTTCCTAAGAATTAAGCCTCCTCTGGAACTAAGTTTTAAGGAGTGTGAATACCCTCCCGTACCCAAAGGGAGAAGGTCTTTAGTTCCACAATTAGAAAATAAAATCAACTCTGATATTATCTACCCAATTTTGCAATATCCTCCATAGGCATACCCTGTCACCTTTTCTTTCCACACCACACAAAGCAAGTGATATTTACTGTAATGGAACAGAAGTCAGTGAAGATTCAACAGGTGTAATGGTTAAACACCTCCCTTCCCACCAAAACCTTCTACTTAAGTTTTATGCTTTACCTACCTTGCAAAAAATTGTCTTCAAAGAATTGGGATGTGACTTTCTGCGGATAATTCACCCCAGCACCCCAAACAATCAGTGGTGTTAAAGTTTCTGAGGGATGACCAGCTCCATGGGATCCTAAGATACATCACACCAAAAGAAGTGTAAAATTTAAGACATGTATTTACAAACATATACTAAGTTCTTGTTAAAAATATACATACTAAAATCCTGTTACAGACAACCTATTTCAACTTATTTTTATGATTTTTTTATGCTCCTAACAATAAAGGCTAAATTCAAGTTGCAAGTTGGGAAATCTGTACCATTTAAGTCAGGCCCATAAAGACATAGCTTTGTATATTAAAAACCCCAAACCGTTAACATGAAAGCCTCAAGGTCTAGAGGGCTTATCTGCTCAAAACGCACACACATGCTTAACCAGAGCATCCCATGGAAACAAGGGATGTTTGATGGGTTAAAATTAGTCATGTGCCCAAAATATATGGAACTGATCTCTGATCCCCAAATAAGGATTAGACTTCCTTTTCAAAACCAAGAGACAATATGCATTGCAACTGTCATTCATTCCTCATGAAATTAACAATTTCATTTTTAAGGTTTTAAAGCCTGGTAACACACTCCTTAAAAATTGATAAAACATTACTTCCTTCCCCAGGGAAATTAATTCCCTCCAAATTAACCTATCAGCTGCCAAAAGGAGGAAGCTTTAAAAATATAATGTCTCAAGAGGAGCTGCATTTAAGCAAAAGCCACACAAGCTTCAAAGAAACACTAATCATTGAACTCAGTGGGTGAGGTGCCACAGCAGTGAGATAACCCAGTCTCAAAGGGAATTACATTGTTATACAAACTCTATGTCAGTTACTGCACTGATTATACATTTTCCTTGTATTTGCATAGACACACACTCTTCCCTCTGAGTGTGTATATATTATAATAAATACGCAGGATAGAGAATAACACATTGTTTTAAGGACTTTTTTTTTCTTAAAAAAACCCAAACAAACCACAAACTAGAATGGGATATAAAATTAGGAATAGCATTGAGGCTGTCCAACAATCACTATGGCAGACCTGAAGAGCCAGCTTTGCTTTCTTTAAACAATCCTAAGCTTAAAAACATACAGATCTGGGAATAAGATACCAGGCGTTCAGAAATCCCTTGAAAGGCACTCTCTGGGCTCAAAAGCAGCAACAACTGCTTTTCTTTGCAGAGCTTAGGAACAGAGCAGATGGAGACAGTGCTTCCTCCATCTTCCAGGCATCAGTTACTTCTTTCTACCACATGCAGGAGGAAAGAACAATTTTTCATAATCTCTCATTTTAGCAGAGCAACCAGTGCCATCAGCATTTCACTGAGACTCTGCCTCCATGAATACTTGAAGGCAGATAAAGCTGACACAGGCAGCTGTATCCACCCTCACCCTGGTATTCAGCCTGATCTGAATTATAAGGGGTGCGGGGGGGAGTATGGATTTTGGTATTTAGCTAGGTCAGTTCTCCTGTTCCACCCCTCAGCACCCTCCAAACGCACCTTTTCAGGGGAAAGGGAGGGAAAGGGTGCTGCTTAGTTTCCTGTTCTCTGGTCCCAGGTACCACACAGCAGGACTTGTGCCAGGATAGCAGCAGGAACAAGTGGCCAAGGTGAGGGTGGGTGTGGGACCACCTATGTTGGTGGTCAGCAGTTCCATCTGAGATCAGCTTAAAGCAAAATCATGGAGTTGGACTGAGAAAGCAAGTGAGTTTATTGGTCTTTGCGCCAACAACCACAGTTTCTTTGATCGTGTCAAGTTCAGAACATGTTCTCTTCCCCAGCAGGTTCCCCCAGCCCTTTTCATTTCTTACATGTTTCAAAACTGGTGCACATCCCATTCTGCAAATAATCGCTGAAAGACTGCAGCAGTCACTGATACTACAAGGCCAAATAAAAGCTACTGAACTAGCCTTCAGACTGCTGGCTACGGGCCTGAGCATTATCTCTGAGTTTGCTCCTGGACTCACTAAAGCCAACTTAAAAGTTATTAACACTTCTGGCAGAAGATCAAGTTTTTTCTTTGAGACAAAAAGCCAACAGAAAACTGACAGACCAGTGGTTCTCGAAGCCTGAAGAGTTACTCCTATCACCTTTTACTCCCCCTCCAAAGAATCCAGCACATGAGAACACCCTGACAGCTCACACTAGCAGCGAGGAAGGTCAACAGCACACAGCACCCTGGGCTGTGTCAACAGGAGCACTGTCCAGCAAAGGGATTATCCTCCTCTACTTAATACCTGCAAGACAGCCTCTAGACACTGGATCCAGTTTTGGGCCCCTCCAGTACAGGAAAGATATGAACCATCTGGAATGAGGCTGGTGTGTGTGTGTCTGTGTGTGTGTCTGTGTGTGCGTGCAAATTGGTCAAAGGAGCACTTGTCTTGTGAGGAGAGGCTGAGGGACTGGGACTCGTTCAGCCTGGAGAAGAAAGGGCTTTGAGGAGTGTGTAACAGAGCATCTTGCCTGTACCCCACTGCAAGGGGATTTGAAAGAGGATGGAGCCAGGGCCTCACTGCGGTGCATAAGTTGAAACAAAGGAGGTTCAGATTGCAGACAAAGAAAACCTTTTCCTCTCCGTGAGGGCAGGCAAGCAGCAGAGCAGGCTGCCCAAAGGGGCTGTGTAAAGCTCCACCCTTTGAGCTTTTAAAGGCCCTGCTGGATAAAGCCCAAGCAACTGTGTTTGATCCCAAAGTTAATCCTGCTTTGGGTAGGTGGTTAGACCTCCAGAGGTGTCTATTGTATATCATATATATAAAAAATATGTACCTATAAGCACACCTCACTTATAAAAAAATATTAAATGATTACTTGAAACAGAAAAAAAAAATATGCCAGAATTAAATTTTTATTGCAAGTGGCAGTCAGCGCAACAGTAAACAATATTCAAAACAGACTATTTTGCAAATGAGCATATGGTAATTAGGCTCATTTTGAATAAATACATGAATATTTTTGTCATCTCTGATGACAAAGTTTGCATCCCTAGCATTTAAAAAGTTTAGGATTTCACACACAGAATAAGATGCTGAATTTTGCCAAGCCCATGCCTGAAGCATCCTTGGTTCAAAAGTATCAGTTGAGAGTTACAAACACACACATAGCATTGGAAGAGGGACTTAACACTTTCATTGGCTGCACACAAGGACAGGAGTGTTCTTAAAATTCTTGAAAAAAGAAGGAAAAAAGATAGTCTGAATTAGTTCACTGCTGTAAACTCATCTGCCCTGAATCTAGTTACACCAAAATTGCCCCAAGTCATTTGGCTGCTGTGGTCATACCCTTTGCAAATGCGTTCTGTGTGTACCAGCCTTGCTGGCCACCTGCCTCACTCTCCTTCCTGCCCTCTCAGCTGCCCTGCCTGGGTCTCCAGCACCAGTGTCCTCTACAAAGAGCACACTGCAGTCCCATCCTTTCTGCTGTGCATAAAAGGCTAAAATAAGCGAAAAGATCCTCCCTCCAGAGTTTTTCACCAGCTCCTGAAAAGATTTGCCACCTTTCCCAGGTGCTCCAGAGCACCAAAATGAAAACTGTATCTCCCACATGGGCTGGAACAAGACCAGCTCTGCTGTTGGCAGCCAGATAACACAATCTCCTCTTCCTTGGGCTAGTTTTCTGCAGGAGGGCTCTGACAGAGGTAGTATTCAGATCTTTTTATCGCTACTAGCAGCCACTAAGGGAGTTAAGTTTTACTCTATTAATTTTCTTTTTTCTGTCCAGCCATGCAACTCAGCTGTCACAGGGCTGATGAGGGCCCCTGCAGCCAATTAACCGTTTCCTAATTTGCATGGGTTTTATATACAAGCAACACTTAAGATATCAAATCAAAGCAGGGGCTCCAAAGCTTCCAATGGGACAGAGTTTTAATTACACTCCAGATACTCACCTATAAACTCAGCTGACTCAAGATTTAAAAATACTCACCCCAATCTGTCATTCCATGATCAGAAGTTAAAATAAATGCAGTTTTTCCATCATTTCCATAAAAACTGTCAATCATTGAAGCAATTTCTTTTACACCCTCATCAACTTTTTTAATATTCTCCTTGTATTCCCTAGGAGAATATGAAAAAAAAAAATGTTGTCAGATTCAAGATGGCTCTCTCGCTTGGTATAAAGCAAGTTATCAATAGTCAGAATGCCCAGTCCTTTGGTTATAGACAGCTTTATCCTCTAGAGAATCTCAAGATAACAAAAGGAATCCTAGATGTAAAATATCTCCTCCAAGTCTTCTGTGAGATACTAAATTGCCACAGCACACTTTGAAGGTTCCTGAAACTACAGTCTTAAATGGATTTTTATTTTTATTTCAAATCTGACCTGTCCTTGGTTGAAGACTGTAATCATGCACAGCTATCAGGCAAGTTAAGGAGACTATCAAAACTAATTAATTCTGTAAAAACTTAAATGCCTTAAATTGTAAGTTTCAAAATTTTAAATTTAATTCAAAAATTAAGCCAGTAACTAAACAGCAAAGAAAGATCTCGCCATGCAGGGACTGTTTTGAGATGATTCTCAGAGTATTGTTGAATAGAGGCTAAACCAAAAATCTGTATTATTTTTTTTACAAAAAGTGACCATGATAAACCTTCATCCAACTAATCTTCTATTTATTGCTGTTGCTAAAGTCAGTTTAAAAAGTGTATCTTCAAAAAATCATAACAAAATGAATGACACAAGGCAAGTATGAACTTTGGAATGATGTGGGAAATCAAAGGAAAGATTTTAAAAAGTATGCAAGGATCAAGAGAAAGACATAACATCCTACATTAAAGCATACAAGGAAATGAAAAAAAGTTTTCAAATAACACACTTCAAGATGAATTGGTGATGAGTACTATTAATCTAAACTCTTCTCTTTGTTCAGGTGTCCTAAGGAAAGCTAAAACATAATGTTGGAATTTGCAGCCACTATTCCCGAGCTTACCGTTGTCTGTAAATTCAACCATACCATTTCAGCTACAGGGAATCCAAGAATTGTTTCCATTTTACATTTTAAACTGTAATTTCCTACATATCCTCTAGATTATATGTTGACTATAACTAAGACAATCTGCCAAAAATCAGACTTGAGTACAGGAGTATAACCAGGCACACTATATATGGCAAAAAACTGTCAGTTCTACAGACGAGACCTTAAAAACAGAAAATCCCAGAAAATTCAGAACATAAGTAACCATGGTGACATATATGACCTATTGTAGAAACCCTCAAGATTACAAGTCTTGTTTCAGGCTTCATAAATAGCATTGATAAAGAAGTTACTGTATGCATCTAAAAGTCATGAGAAAGATATGCTTAATCTCTCAATTACCTTGAGTTTGGCCGATAAGCATGTCCATTTGTGTCTATGCCGAGCAAATGCAAGAATAGAACCACTTTCTCTTCATTCAGTGCAGAGAACAATGTTTGATTACTTCTGGAAGAATTAAAGAAGCTCTGTATGGAATAAGTCATTAAGATATTAAACTTAACACAATGGAAAAAGACAAGGGGCAGCCTATTAAAACTGAAATGCAGCTGTTTTCATGTCAAAATACCAGTAGTTATCAGAGTTAACAAAAGAGAAAGATTAATTACTTCCCAATCTACAACTTAGGATAACTACCATCAGTATAGTCAGTTCAAAGTTTCAGCTTAAAGGCCACACTCTTCAAGTTGTAGGCTATTTTGTTGGGTTTGGGGGCGTTTGTTTTTCTTTGGATTTTTGAGTTTCTTTAGACAGAAATACCACGTAACTGCATATCACCCCTTCTTTGCCTCCTGTATAATCGCAACGATGAAGCACTCCGAAGCACCACTAGCACTTTACATTTCCATTGATTTATCAAATTCAAGCCGGAAGCAAAGGTCTCAATCTTGCTTTGGAAGCAGGTTCTGCAGGACTGAGCTACAACTACAACTTGTTTGCAGAAACTAAATTATAACAGAACAAGTCAAGATATGCTTTACAAATGCATGAACTACAGACCATACATCTGCCTTGCACATGTCCTACTTAAGCATCCCTGAGGCAGATGCCAGGGGAGGATTTTTCCCCTCAGATTGAATAAGTCTTGACATGGCTACTCTGTGTTAGACCAGCCACATTAGAGCAATGCAAAATGCAGGCAGACAGCTATTCCAACACGATCTCCTTAGTAACAGCACTGCTCAAGGGAACAAAGTTGGGTAGGGCTTTAGTTCAAAGAGCATCCAGAGAAGCTTTCAGTACACTAATATAAAGGAATATGTCTTTGAATTTCACACAGGAGTCCAGGGAAAATGCTGGTAGAGCCAGCAAACCATTTCTGCCACCAAAGGACAGAGCAGTCCACCAGATACCTATGACAGCAATGGAGCTCTTAAAAACTAAAGCTCAAACCTTGTGTAAACAAAAGTCACTGTACCCAGAGGAAGACTAATCTGGCAGCAAGTGTATCACAGTAAGCTGTGTCAGGAAACCATGGCAGTACACAATCCCACCTTTTATTCCCCTTGAATATGCACAAGCCAAATGGACTAATGTTTGCACACTCACAACTTCAGCTCTTGTCCAAACAAAATCATAACCAAAGTCCAGAGATATTTTAAACAAAGATACAAGAAAAAAGTCTGATCACATTCAATAGCATTATAAATATTTTTATAGCGATTTCCATGTCCCACAGGGCTCTGTCCACCTGCACATATTTGACCACAGACTGAAGAAGCCTTCCAGAGCACACCAGTTAATTTGCAGGATAAAGTATAATTATGTTTTCTTGTTTTTAATTAAATAAAAAGAAACAACATATCAAAACAGACAAACAGGAAACTCCCAAAATTAAATCCTAAAATGTAGAAAAACATTAGAAGGCAGATATTTTTCTACTGTGGACTGATGAAGCAAAAGAAACTGTTGCAAAGAAGGCAAAGCTTGAGCTTCTCTCCCACCCAGAGTCCCCATGACACCCCAAAACCACCCCACTCCCCCAGCCACCTCATAACCCAGAGCAGCAGCAGCCAGAGGAGCTTGCCCAACCTGGGGCTAATTAAGAACGAGATGACAAAAGATGGATGTAACCTAAGATGTGGCATCTTTTCACAAAGCAAATAGTATACTTTATCCCATGGAACATTTTTTAAAACGGTTTACTGAAAAAAAAACCCCACAAATATAAGGAGTTATCTTTGGCTGATAAAGGTGGCAAGCAGGACACCAAACAGTAGGGGCAAAAACCACTTGGCTTTGCTCTGGAGACTGCTGAACCATTTGCCCAGCACTATCCTTGTATCTCTTCATAACCAGCTAAAGGCCTCTTCTTTTTGGTACTTAGTATTCAAAAAATTTGAGACCTACTGCCACTCAACACTAGTTTTTTTCCAAGCCACCATTATATTTTAGCTATATCTTTCTGTTGCCATTTTTGTTTTCCTTTTATCTGTTTTATTTAGTAATATTACCTCCTTTGTATATTTAAGCTGAATGCCTCCAAGAAGTTTCAGAGATAGGAGTAAACAACAAAGAGGCTGAGAGAACTCAGTTTATCCAGCTTAGGAGAGGTCTCATTACTGTCTACAACCATCTGCTATTGGCAGGGTGAAGAGAAGATTGAACCAGAGGCCCTTGGTGATGCGGCAAGGGGAAACTGAAATGTGGGAAACTCCAGTAAAATAGACCTCTGAAAAATATGTAAACCATGACTGTAGCCAGATACCAGAACAGGTGCTCAAGAGGTTGTTGAATTTCTGAATTTTGAAGATGCTCAAAACTTTACTGGGCAGGCTGCTCTAACTGGACCTCTTTCATGCAAGTAGCTGGACTCAATGACCACTACAGCTTTCTTCCAACCTTCTTTTCCTATGATTCTGGCAACTTTTCTATGATTTTCTGGCAGCTAATAACAAATAATTCCCTGGCTACAACTGATAAGCAATTGACTAAGATCAGCAATTAGTTTCCCATTAAAACATTCATAGTTACCTGTAAAGTTAATTATAATGTAATACTAACTAAAATACTACAAGAAAAGTTCAGTTACAACTATGTGAAATCTTTCAGTATCATCTCACTCCTTGGATGGGAGAAAGCAATGAAGAAAAAAATAAACTACCTAGAAGGTCAAGCAAAATAATGATCTACTGATGTCTGAACAAAATATGGACTCCATAGATGTTTAACATACGCTGTTGGGGACTGTTTGTTCCCCCAAATAGAGCCCTCCATCCTTTAGTAGAGCTTTACTAGAGTAGAAGCACAATCCTTTAGTAGAGCTGATAAACTGTTGCTGATGCATGGATGTACAGAGAGAATGAAACCAAATAAACTTTCTCCTTTCACAAAACTCATACATAAACCCTGGACAATTTAGTTAAATTGGTTGATTAAAGCTGATTTGTGCCGATGAAAGAGTTTAAATATTTATGCCACTTTGTAGATGTAAAATAAATGTACAAAGGCAGAATAAACATATATATGCCAGGTTTGTATCAGTTGAGCATGCTCATGCACAAGACTCCTACACTAAGAATCTAAAATAAATCATTCAACCATTGCACTGCCAATTAGAGCAGAGCTATCTGTATTGAAATCCATTGGCAGAAATCAACACCATGTTGTGGCAGTGTCTGCAGAGCTTCAAAGTTTAACATCAGTTTTGGACTCCAGCCTCCAGCCTGCACAGAAGGGACAGTCTGAACGGGGCCAGAGGAAGAATGAAGTACCTTGTTCAAAATGAAAAAGTATTAAAAAAAAAAAAGTAAAAAAAAAAAGCATGCCATCTGCACCTATATATCCATTTAAATCAGAAGGCATCAACTGATTATCTTGAGCATATCCTAACCTGTGGTCATAATAAATTGTGGTTAGACCATTACTGGGACTCACCTCCAAGACTGTTTACATTCCTGGAACTCTAATAATTTTACCCACCAAACAAAAAGAGTTCCATCTTCTAATGCTTAAAAAATCAGAAATGCATTAAAAAGACCATATTTTTCCTGTTACTTAACATAGACTCCCAGTATTTTGCTCCCTAATTTTTCTTTGGCACCAACTTGGGCCACATTATACTAAATTACACTCAGCCCCTTAACTATCCTGAAGGCTTCTAAAAAACCCAAAACTGAACCAAAAACCAGAAATAATACCCACAATCAGCTCCATAGCCATCTGGATCTCCAAGCCACTCCCAAGCTATTACCACACATTAAAATCATTCACTTTTAACCCAGCTGCAGATATAAACCCCACCCAGCTAGTTTATACTGAGTTTATTCTGAGTTCCCAAGAAAGAACTAGGATCACCTTGCACCATGAGCAGACATGTCAGGAATTACCTAGTATCATACATTTCCCCCTCTACTCATGATTTAAGCAATCTGCTTCTGATCCATACAAATAAAAACTCGTCAGTTTCCTATCTCCTGACCCACTGAGTTATCATTAGTTAGTGCTTTTTAAGAGAATGAGCAACTTCAGGGTAGCAGCACTAGTAGCCCAAACATTAGTTAGCTATTCTCTGTTTTATCCCCAACTTTTTTGGGGCAGAGGAAGAGACAAGTGGCCTTCATGGCGCTTGGGACCTGCTGACTTCACAGGAGAGAGGGAGTACATGTTAGTGTCTTTTACTTCCTTAAGAGACAGAAATCCAGGGACCACCCTGCCCAACAGTGTTAAATGGTATATTGTTAAATATTTGAGATAAAACTCCAAGGAGGAAAAAAAATGTAGGCAAAGCAGAATTTAGATTTCAGCAAACTGTCATTGTTAGTTCTATATAAACTCACCAGTATAGCTGAGAGTTGTCTGGGTTATAATAGCAGAATGACTCAAGTTTCATGCTCCTGAAGCAACCATTGATGTGTAAGTGAAGAGACGATTAATGGAATGAGTGTTTTTACACCAGTCAATCAAGTCCTATCTATTCACAGTATGAAATTTAGTCGGCAAAATAAGCCTTTAAAATAATGGTTCTGGCTCCAAGGAAAAAGTCATGAGTAATGACATATATATTAGATGTACCATTATAGTCTGAAAGAAGAAATGCCATTAGGTGTTTTGAAGTAAAAGAAATATAGTAGCACCCTCACATACCTGTGCAGCTCCAAATGACAGCAGGGTGCAACTTTAAGACAACAGCTACTTAAGTGCAATTGACAGCCTAATTTCATTTGCATTATTCACGCACATTACAACACAAAACCTGGCAAACACGCACATTCAGGAAAAGCATAGCAGTTAGAAAAGTACATCTTTTCACCTGCAATCACTTCCTTAGAAAATTAGCAAACTAAAATGAACTCTTCCACCTTATGTCACTGTTTAAAGCAGATTCACACTTGGCTTCCTAATATAGATATTGATTTTGTTTATTGATTTATTTGGCTTTATATTTGGTTTAATCTGATTTATGCCAATGTTAATGCATAGAGGGCAGAGATCTTGTGGAATAAGTTTTATTAGGTCTTAAACTCCATTCACATTGTTATGAAATCCAAAAAGTAGCTCACCTAATTGCTCCACTGATACAGATATTTATACACCAATACCCACTATCAGCACTTCTTAATCCAAGACAAGCGAGGTAGCATGGAATAATGTGAATAATCAGAAACTGTGTGCCTTGGACTATAAACACTCACAGTGATAGTGGCACAGAAAACAGTGGTCATGAACCAGACCTGAGTCAGCTGCGCAGAGCACCACATGAACAAGTTATATCACTTCAGGGCCTAAGCTGCCTCGCACCCCAAACCCAACCAGAACTCCTCCAGCCATCACAGCATAGCATGACCCACAGTAGATAATGAGCCACCAGCTCATCAGAACCTGCCACTCTGTAATTATGGCAGGTACAAGCCTGACAAAATTTAAGTCATTAATATTGTCTTTTTCTTTCTCATCATGAAGACTTACCATTTCTGCCACGCCGTAATACTTGTTATAAAATCCTTAACTAATCATATTCAGGATTTTAAACAGTCTGTAGTACTCCTAGAGGGGTTTCAGATTATATGCAAATTTAAGATAAAGAAAAGCCAAGAATGTTTTTCATGGGTACTTTATAAATGTTGGGGCTTTTATTAGCATTGAATGACAAATACTTCCTCTAAGCTTCCATTACACTAGTCGTGACAATTGATTCAAGCAATTTTTAATAATGACCCCAAGCAATATGTCTTTCAAAAATTCCTTACTTTCTAGTTCTATGATAAAATTAACATGTTCTATGATAAAGTTAACATCCAGCTGTGCTTTTTATATGCAGGTAGCATACAAAGATTCTCTACTCACCTTAACATGATCAAAAACCCACATGTCAAGCTTGGCTGCATCTTGCGCTCCAAAGTCTTCACTTTCCGCTGCATAACAAAATGTATAAACATGATCTCCAGTAGCACCTGCAAAAAAAACAAAACAAATGGAATAGGAAACAGAGGAAAGTTTTCTCGCCTTTCTCATAGTCAAACCCACAATAATATTAATGCATAGGAGCAGTAGAATGGCCTATCAAAAATGACAATCCTGAGAGAAGACAAAGAAGTTCTCTCCTTATTTTAAACTTCCCCATAATTTATGTTTTTTTGAAGCCGGGATACCATTTTAACACATTTAGCTTATTAGCACCCCAGATGAATGGGGAACAACGTTATTCAGTATGCCCAGGTGAAGAAATAAAGTATGGAAAAAGCAGATAGGAGTAGAACAAATCCCAGTTAAAGCAAATAAAATAGAATTTAGTTTTGAAACAAGGAATTTCACTGAGCAACTTGTAACAGAGGAAGCTACACATTAAGAGCCTTGTTTGAACATGTGTTGGCGGTGTGTCTGTGTCTTGTTTAAGAAAATGTACTTGGCTTTTGGTTGCCAAACTGAATCATACAAGATAATGCCCCATCAATGAGGCCTTTTGAACAGCTAAATGTCATATATGACACATAAGGAAGGCAGCAGGAGGGATATAACTTAGTTAATGTACATCAGTCCTAGGAGCACAGTATTGAAAGCCAAATGGACAACTTCAGAAAGACAATATTCAAAGTCTGCATCTTTAAAATGTGGATTCAAAATATAAAAGGGAGAACTACTGGCTATGTTCAGGCATGAAGTACAATATGAGGGCCACTGACATGAAAACACAGCATCTGGACAAGGCAATTCCATTCTGTACCCACTGTCATGAGAGCAAAGCAGACAAAGGGGTGGGGTGGAGATGAAGACCCAGAAGAAAGTAAACTTCTGAAGTCCTGGAATTTAGTCAATGACTGAGCTGTTATAGCTCAAGGATTCCACCATGACTATGTAAACTTCCAGAGGAGAAAATGTTCTTCAATCAGTTGATGGCTAGAGAAACTATAACCGATTTGCTGGATGTCGCAATTATATAATGCAGTTTTGTAAGCTTCCAGGCTTGTGAATGAACTAACATCCCAGTATAAGGGAGCTGTTTAACCATGATTACATCCAAACCCACACAAGGAATGCATGTATTTCAGGCCAGAAAAATGAAAGCTGGCACAGATTTTCTGGTGCAACTCCCCACTGTCCCCCAGGAGATGTTACTACTACTAATTGTAACTCAGCATACTCACTGCACTCTCACAGTCTGGAAGAAAATAAAATATTTCCAGGCATTAAAAAGCGAATTCAGGAGTTCCAACTGGTGGATATATGAGTTCAAAAGAAGAGATAAGCGCTGGCTATCACTGTCAGGATGACCAATGGTCTAAGAAGGTAGGCTGCTGTGCCGTTTTTCTGCAGTGTCACAGCAAACCCAAGAAGACCTGTCTTTGAGGTGCCACAGTAAAGAAGCCAAATGAAAGCATGCAGTTTGCAGACCAGGCAAAGGAACGTATCTACTATTTACCCATCTCTAATTTCTACCAGAGCAAAAAGAAACCTACCCACCCAACCCCGCATTGCTATAAAAAAAAACAATGGCAAAATGATGCCACACTATGAAAGTTTTAGAGTGCCTGCATAGCCTGTAATTTATTTTCTTTTAATAAGAAACCCTACTTTGCAAACTGTTACAAAATATGATTTTATTTCTGTTGTTTGAGAGGTGGCAGACAACAGTATTCCCAATACTTTCTTTAAGTCTGTGGATGAGGAAGCAAAGATGGGACAGAGAAGTAGAAGGAAGCCAGAGATGAGAACAACCTTCAGAAGTGAGCACAGAGCTCTACTGGGCTTAGTGCTGCCATTACACTAAGGAAAATAACTGGAGGTTCCAGAAACTCATACACCAGATACAACCTATTCCTACTGCACACTTGTCTGGCACATCGTCCCACCCTCAGCATCATTATTCAAATATTAGGATCAGGGATCAAGTTATCACCCTTTTACAGTAAGATTTACATCCTGTAAAAAGTAAAGCTCTCACTCTGGTAGCGAGGCAGGTCCTGTGTCTGACAGGTCTTTCATGGGTCAGAGCCAAGACCAGCAGGAGACCTTTGCTAGCAAATCTTGCAAGCAAAAAAGAGGGGGGGAAAAGAATGAAGGCTGAGGACAGTCAGACATCGAGCTGACAGAGTATGGGCGTCAGAGAACTGTCATCAAACACAGCCAGCTGAGGAATGGGAGAAATTCTTCATTTTTCTTGGTGTGCTGTAGGAACAAGAGGAGACCAAGCTGTCTGTCTGTCCAGAATAACACCGGCAAAAGTTTGTCCTAGTTGTTCCCATGGTCTTGACAATATCCTTCTTCATACTCAAGCTAAACAATGACCCTAGCCTTGCTGCTAGTTACCAAGAATGAGAAAGGGAACCTCTGGAACAAATGGCAGCCTGGTGCAACGGACAAATATCTACCTCTGTTAACAGAAGCAACAGCCTCAGCTCTTTTCTCAGCATGGCATTCAATACTCTGGATTATAATTCAGCTTACACCCATGACAAATGTGAACTGGACGGCTCACATCAAACCTCAAATTCTGGCAAGTCTAGAAGCAAACCTCAAAATTTTAAGGAGCATTCTGGAAAGAAAATGGGCATTTTCAAAGTACATTATTTTCAGTTAATTTCAATGTCATAATCTAAAAGTATCGTAGAAAATAAGGTTAAAATTAGCACACTGAACTTGTGTAGTTTAAGTAACTAAGTTCAGCTATTAGAAGCTAACTCTTTTTAATCTTGCTTAAGACTTAGTAAATTGCACACCAGTTCCAAAGGTACTTCGGACATTTTCTCAGACTAAAACACTAATCACACAGTCACTGAGACACCTGATAAATTTAGATTTCATGCATACCTATTTTGATATTGAAAGACAACTCTGAGCATTTTATTTACCCTCTCTATAGAATCCTCAACCATTTCACTGATATATTTCTTTTGTGACAAGAAAAAGACCTGGAGAACATAGACCATGACAGGATTTTTCTCTCCTTTCCAAAACCCAGCAAGTGTTATATACTCTTTATGCATCATCTGATGGAAGAAGTGAAACAGTTAATAAAATTATGAACATTTTGGCATGATAAAAATACAAACAAGAGCCTGTGACCTCACTAATTTACAACATGGAAAGAGCAACAGAAATTAAGCTATGCTCCCCTACCTCCTTTTTGGCTTTTTTTGTAAAAGTAAAGAACAAACACTTGATTCCATTCCCTTCTGTATTATAAAACTTCTCTTCTTTGGAAAAAGGGGGAATACCTTTTTCTACTACAGAAGGTTAATCTACCTTTCCATCATGAGAAACTATGATTCATTTTCCCATACACCATCTACTTCTTGGATAAAGTGCTGCACTAAACCTTTCTCAGTTCTGGGGATTTCCCTCCCCCTGCAAAAGAAAGCTCCATTGTTGATGCTACTTAGAACAAACCATATCGAAACACACAGCAAGAGTATGATGTTACCCTTGCACATCCCTCCAGATAACATCAAAGCTGATTGTAAGTCCTCTGCTTATTTTCTTACTCAAACAAAACTAGTAGAAGGACAGGGCTCTGGGAAATTCTTGAATTCCTCAAATATTTTCCCAAGAACATATCTCCAAAAATGTAAATAATCTGTGCAAGGGCAGTGTACTACCTTTCCCCTCTCACCAGTCACCATCACAATATTCCCAAATACAAGCTGTAATCTGAGGTCATGGGAAATTATCAGGAGATATTTTTACATCTTACTACAAACTCATGAGGAACAAGCAAAGAACAAAAAAGGGGGGCACAGGGGAAAGAATATCAGGAGGAGGGGAGAAGTTCAGATTGGAGTTCAGAAAAAGTTCAAGAATCATCATGAGAAATATGATCTACGCTTTTCCTAAACCAGTATAGATTCTACTCCTATCCTATCACATTTCTCTGATTCATCAATGCCAATACTCAGAACAGAACAGCAGCTTATGCCCCTAGCTTGTCACCTTCTCACTTCAGACTGTTCTATTCCAAGATTATGGGAAAGGGTGTATATGCCCTCATTCTTCCAAGAACAAAACAAAATTAAACTTGGAGGCCCTTTAAATGTTTCAGGTGTTGCTCAGCAACCTCTGCATGCTCAAAGACCAATTGCACTGGGGTGACAAGACTAACACACTGCACACCGTGGGAAAAGACCTCATCTTCATGAATAGTAACAGGCAGTCCCTACTTTCACATAGTTCTTGTCTTTACACGTCATCGTTCTGGAGTGGAAGTAGGATAACCCACCAAATCCACTTCTCCAGCTCAGACACTCAAAAAGCATGGCTGCAGTTCTATCACCCGACTCACTGGGAGCTGCATGTAAAGGAAGAAAAATCCCAGCTGTAGGCTTGCAAACAAGAGCTTAAAATTTCAGCTAAAGAAAAAATATTAGGTCCTTTTCACTAACAGCATGCTTCCTTCAGCACGCTGATAGAATTAGGTAAGTCCTATTTAAATGGATGAGTAATAGATAGGGATAGCCTTTCTAAAAGCATGCTTCTTTTTCTCCAGCCAGTCTTGAATTCACAAACTAGGAATCAGGTACACACAAGCATACAAACTGGAAATACTTCAATCACTTTCTTCCTGAACTCAAAAATTCTAAGTGTCTTTATTTTACTACCTGATAACTATGTATTACAAATTACAAATTCACAAAATTTAAACCTTACCTTTTGCAAACATTGGCAAAATATCTGGGCTTCCCCAGCTCCAAGTATATTTACTTTCATTGAAAACAGAGTCAAATTCCACTGGATTCTCCTTCCATCCTGTTAAACAAACATACCTGGATTTAAATGAGGTTGCCAGAAGATCTCATTGACTGCTAAGAGTGATAGTCCATGCAAAACAGTTTGTTTGGAGTTTTTGTTTGTTTGGTTTTGGGGGTTCTTTTTGGTTTTAAGCTTCCCTTACATTATTTCACAATGAACATCACTTTGCAAGTCTTGGGTTTACTTCCATTTCAAGCTCTGTTTGCAATTAGTTCCCCACCCATTAAGAAGTGAGCTGAAAAGCTGAAAACTTAGGCCAAACTCATTATGCAGGGATTCAAACAGATAAACACACAGCTGGTTTACCTTCTAAACAGCTAAAATTATCCTGAAATCTAAAACCCCTATTGTCTGAACATGTCTTTTGGCATTTTAAGCAGTAAATTACACACTCATACATCCTATGTCCAGCAGTCATGTTCCACTTCATCACAATAAAACCTTCAAGATCTTCCGTTTCCATGACAAGGCAGCTGACAGAAATATAGAGATGCTCTTAACAGCAATTCCTGCCAATCCTGCATTTGTAGCAGATGTTGTTAGAAAGAAGAACCTTTTGATTAGGAACATGGACAGGACCAAGTAAATTCCTCTTACACCCCACCCCCCCGTGCAAAACCAACACACAGCACCACAAGTGTTTGGACCTGGAAGCCTGGGCAAAGGAAGAGCACCACACAAAAGACCAAATCAGTAACATGAAGACTCATTCCACATTATTAACCACCAAGCACGCAGGAACAGTCAGCTCTGGACAAAAAGCATACTTGGGTATTTTTGCTTTATTTTGCTACTGATTCTCCAACTTCATCGAGCAATGGTTCAGCTAAGACACACTGCAGTTCACTTCTGTTTGCAGCATCTATTTAGCCATCTCCCAATACATCCCAAATGACAGTTAAAAACTCTGTTGCATGAAGATGTCAATCCATAAGATACTTCTGCTTTTACACTCATGGTGCTAAATTCTACCATGTTACAACATATTAACTTACATAAGCTATGTTCACAGCTATCAATAGTGAGTGGGAAATCCATCCTAATTCCTGCCCCCCCCCCAAAAAAAAATACTGTATAATTATTTATAATTATATACTGTATAATCTCAGTATACAAACCACTACGCAGGTATTTATAAGGAATCATCTAGAAACCCAGCACATCACCAGAACACCTTACTGTGGAGGACAGTGTTCAAAGCTTTAGGGCCAGCATACCTTTAGCAACCGCACTGACATCTTCATAAAATCCAGCTATAAGCGCAACATGCCCTGGCCTGGATTCTGTTGGGACCCGGGTATGAGAGATTCCCCAGCTGCCATTATTCTCTAGAATACCCCTGAAAACAGGACACAAGACAGTTAATGCTTATGACTTCTTGAAAGTACAATGAATTGCAGATAAAAAGTGTGACAGGTAGATGTGAGGCAGGAAATGCAAAAAAATAACCCCACAAAACAACAGACTAAACCAGATTTTCACTACCACCTGCTGTGCAGCAAAACAAGCAGAACATTAACGTGCAAGTAGTTCTATATTGTAACACCCCACAGAGAACGTTAGTATTGTGGCCCATCAGCACTACAAACAGATGAGTTTAGCTTGTGTTCCAATACATTTAAAATTAACATACCATTTTTTTCTGCTGCTTTCTGCTATAATTTTTTTTCTCCTAACAGATTGTTTCTGCATGGCATTACTTTTCTTTGCTCTTTCCATTTAGCTTAAAAGTATCTAATTCAATCTTCTTTTACTCATTAAATATGCTCGATTATAATTAGTTCTTGTGAACATGCCTACCTTTATCTGTGCTGAATATTGGAAGCCAGCACCAAGGGAATTTAAAAACCACATGAATCTAAGGTGCAAATCATTTCAGCAACATGGAGAAAATTTAAGTAACCTTTGCATCTTTTGCAATCACACCAAAGTGAAGCAGAATGCCTTCTCACCACATACACAGAAATAGATAAATTATGCACATACAATAGTTATAGGAGATAAAAAGCAAAGAAAATAGAGGACAAAGCCCAAGGGTAAGAAACAGCCTCATAAACTACTCTCATCTGCTAAAGATATGAACAGCTGGAGCCTGTCGGAGAGCAAGTGGTGAGCATTACCATATGCTGTTTTCTTGTCTCCATCTTCCGAAATTCACTGCCCACTGCCAGAGCAAGGGGAGAAATAAAAAACCCCAAGACATGCCAGGACATACCTTATACTAATGTTTAGGAAAAAAGCAGCAGAATCTGCTGAACAAATTCAAAGCAGTTTAAGAAACAAATTACTGGGAAACTGTATTTTTGTTGTCCATGATATAAGCTACAAAATTTGCTGTATTTTTATCAGATGTGTTTTAGACCAAGTAAGTTCATGCTTTATAACTTTAACAGAGATTTTATACAACTGTTAATTACAAGACCTGTACACTCAGGTCTAAATATATTTCTCACTAATGAAGTAAGAATCAAACCACAACCTAAAATTTCAGGCTCCACTCTAAGCTTGCCAAATTCAGTTTGCTACTTGTTCGTTTTTTTTTTTTTAACTCATCCTAGATCTCACATTGTCAGGCCTACTTCAAAGCTCACAGGTCTATTTGGAATAGCCCAAATATTGCAGTGAAAAATATAAAAGGTGATATAACACTCTGACATGTTATTTCTAGCTCTCATCTCTGCTAGATTTTAAGAAAAGTTTTACTTAAAAAAGTATTAATTTGAAAAGAGAATTTAAGTATTAAGATGATTTCTAATTTATTCTCAATGAAGAATCTGATCTAAATGTATTGCACTAGCATTAGTGGAGGATTTAAGACAAAACCAAAACACTTTTGGCCCTCCTCACACTTAATTGTCAAAACAGGTAGGAAATTGTTTTAATTAGAGTTTGATTTCTATTGATTTGGAAAGTAATCCTTTACCTTTTCTTTTGTGGGGCTATAATGCAGGATCTGAAGTCAACAATAATACATACCAAGCAGAAAAAAAAATATAGGTAGATATTGTCATTTACCTGTTCAAAATTCATTTAGCTATTTTGCATTATTTCAAAGCCTTTTACTCAGAAGAACCATTTAAAAAAACAAACTAATTTCCTTGACAGTATAAACATTAGCTACCCATAATAACAATGATGAATATGAATATGATATAGTAATACAGTTGAAACACGACAGGCAAGGAAGAAAACATCTTCCCCAAAATCACCACCACTGCAGCAGCAATTCAGACCACCTACCATACCTCACAACTATCACAACACTGCTGAAACAAATATCCTTGAAAAAAGTCTGCGTAAAAGAAGAGACTAGGTACTCTGCATACATCAGCCAGAAACCTGCTCTAAGCCTAATGGATATTTACTATTAATTTTACATACCTACTAAAACTTTGCCTTATTTATAGCACATTGCTACAAGAACAGTTCTTGCTCATTTAAAGTTAATCTCTCCTTGTTAACACCACAGTAGTTCCCAAAGTGCTCCACCTGGATGAGACAAACTATAAAACAGTTAAGTGCCAACTGTTCAGTCCCTTAGGAATGAATGTGCAAAAAAGTGAACTTTACATTAAATTGCATATGCTTTGGGTTAATATTATTGAAAAAGGAGACCTCAAACAATAACTTGGCGGTATAAAAAGTTTCCAGCAAGCAACATCTCATCTTGTTGACCTGTTTATAAGTTTAACTTGCGGAAGTTGTGTAGCTCAAAGAGTCAGTGACAAAGCACTAAGTCTTTTCCTTCAAAATTGCAGCAGTACACGTAATAGAGCTGCAGATAGGCCCTGGGCTGCTTGACCCTCCCACCTTTCAGAGGGTACAACACGCCACATTTTTTCTTTTCATCATCTCTCACATACACATGTTCACACACTTATGTATTTATACATGGAATGAAAGACAATGACAGAAATACAGATGGCACTTCAAACCTCTACTGGCATTTTATTTCACTAGGTGACCTACAAGCATCTTTGCTTGTTACAAGAGTTCCCCTCCATTCACCCAGCTCCTTTCAGTGCAGGTGACCATGTTTTACTTCTACAGATTTTGAAACATTAAGTTTGTAATTCCACACACAAGGTAAAACAGAGACAGCAAAAGTGCAAACTTCCCAACACTGGCCAAGCTAACACATGGTTTAACTTTTTATTTCTAGATAGGTGTGATAATGCTGAATGGCTGAAACTGAAAATCTCATATCACTTAATGGCAAAAATATCCATTATAGCTTCCTGGCCACTACCCAGCACTGCTCCTAGTGATGGGGCCATTACAGCATTCACACTTTATTCATGGTGCAAGAGACCAACAGTTTTACTGCTAGGAGAAGAAACTGATCTGGAGGAAGTGTGAAGTCCACTGCTAAAAGATAACACACAAAACTCGCACTGATGTGGCAGACATCTGCCAGTGGCAGACAGCACCTTACAAAAACATTAACAACAGGAGAGGCGGGTACAAATAATCCCATATAAACTGCCAAGTGCTGTAGCAAGTACTCCTCAGATTTCTGTAGCAGACTGCAAACACCCTAACGACTTCAGATGATTGATTATTTGGGTTTGCTCTGACATTCAAGCCAGACCAGAGCTATTATACAGAAGTATTCTTATTTAACACTGTACTTTTTTTAGTCTAAGAAATTATTTGTCTTATGATGAAATAATTATCTTGATATAAGGAAACAGGGAAGGCTGGTGAAAATTAGTTTTAAGCACTCAAGGATATGACTTTTAACATTCTTTTTTGGCAGGACTAGTTTTTCACAATCTTATACCAAATCATTCCATTAAGCAATCAGACACACACTAGAGAGCACAAGCGAAGCAGCAGGGTCACGCATGCAGGAAGGGTGGAACAAATACAAAGTGGCAGCCTGCTGTTAAATCCATTCAGGCCATCTTCTTTAATCACTCCTTAGAAGGCTTCATCAGTAGCTTAGAATTATAAGACAAGCACATTAATGAACTACTACTCCAAAACTGAACATTCAGGAAGCAGTTTAAATTAACGACTCTGTTAGGCTTCAGAATTGATACCATGCTGATGTGAATGGAGGAAGTTCACGCTCCTCTCAATAACTGGCTAGCTGTAATTTTCAGAGGACAATATTGATTGAATTTACTCTGTTCATGGTTGAGCACCAACTCAAATTCATGCATTTCTGCAGCTGCTGTTGTTGTTCTTGTTCTCTTTCCAACATTACATAGAGTTGCTTCCAGAAGCAAAAACTTCTGGATCAGTAGTGTTTTCAGACGGACTTACCGCAGGTAAGGTGCTTGTGGTGTACCGTTGCTGTTCAATTCATACAACGAATCTGCCCGCAGACCATCAGCAACAAAGAGTACAAGACGTTTTGCTGGAGGTGGCAGTGGAGTCCGCTGAGGAGTCATACCATGAACCAAGGGAGAGCTGAAGTAGATGTCAAAAATGGAGACCAAGAACACACAATGCACAAGGAGACCAGCAAGTATGAAGACTGGTATAGCCATGGTAACACCAGGGTGGCAAGGCAAAGTCCAACACTGAGAAGGATTGAGAAAAATAACGTTAGGCAGATAAGATTTGCCAGAAACAGTATTTATTTCATTTGTAATAGAATGGGAGTACCACAGTCACAGTCATTACCCAGGATCCATACCCAATCTCTGCTTTCAACAAGCTTTTTCCCAGCAGTTTTTGTCAAAAAAGTCACTGCATGACCAATTCAGACTTTCAGATAGTCATTATGTCTCCGCTACTCATCTCTAAGATTTAGCGGGGTATCAGATGGCTTCGAAAGACCTTTGAATCAAGCCACTTTGTCTGATACCCAGCAGTTTTTTGTTACCTACGTCAGTGACAGAAGACTCTGACAATGTAACGTCTCTATGAACATACTACCCTCTACCGGCTGACTGCATGGGCTGCTCAAGCAAACACAAGCCAAAGAGCTAGGGAAAGTCATCCTACAGCACACATCCAAACCATGCTGCTTTTCCTAAATTTACTATCAATTCTGGGCTGATCGTATTCTGCCTAGAAACAGAAAACTTAATTTAAAGGAATAAAGATGCTCTGCTGAGTGCAGAATACTATTTCTCTGTGATAAAAAAAAGTGACAAAAGCACAACAGCTGAAGAACTATGTCTCATGAACAATGATACTCCCTTTTCAAATGTTTTTTCTGCCCTGTCATCCTCTGAAGTCAGGTTAGATATAAAAATATGCTCAAGAACAGGCACATTGGAAATGTATGTGCCTGCTGTGTGTACTGAGGGGCTCGTACGATGCCTGCTGAAGGCAACACAAACACGTATAGCAGGTAAGTGTGGGCTGTGAGACTGAGCGAGGCTCAGTCCTGACAAAGTACTTAGTGCTGCCCAGGCTGCTGGATTAGTTATTTAAATATTAGCTAAATATCAACCTTAACAAAACACCTCCACTCACCAATTTAGCAACAGATGTTCCTAACAGGCTGGAAGGTTCAGATATTTAATTACGTATGTAAACACACGCTCTTTAGTTTCAGAACCTAGATAGTTTTTCTAAATGACAATATATAAGTATATCCTGCTCCTTCCAGAATTCCAGTAGCTGGACAGATAGAGACAGCCACCATGCAGTAAGACTATTATTCTTATCAAATAAAGAAAGAGGGTTTCACTACAACATAACCTTAACTTTGATCAAAACTCTGAAAGATGTTTTTTAAAATAAAAAATTTAAAGGGACAGGAAAATCAAAGAACACACACACACACCTTACTAATCCAAAGAAAATTTAGATCTGTATGCAACTTAACTATAACTTCCAATTCCACCCATTTTCCCTACAGATGCAACAACTCCAATCCTAATCAGAAACATTAATATAGTAATTACTCATTTTATAGGTTTGGAGAGAAAAATCACATAACAAGATAGAGATAAGTAAATACAACATTTCAAAGAGACACACAGTAGTCATGCTTAAGTGATCAAAGAAAAACTTTTCATTAATAAGGAATTTACAAGCTTCTATGTCTACAAGTGAGATTCTAACACTTGCAATATTTGTAAACATCAGTATTTTTATTTTTAAGTACCCAGGGTTCCTGCATGAATTTAAAAACATGAAACCAGTCACAGAAATACCATTAAGTTCAATGCCAGACCTCATTTTTTCTAATCAGTTTTATTTTCCATAGGGTTTTTCTTTTGATGTTGTGTTTGATGAGAGAATCCAAACTATTCATGCCTTGAACTGATGAGGCTAAACAACCTACTAAAAGCAGTTACTTCGATCAGATTCTTGCTGTTGTATACTCCCACTGCTATAATTTATAGCTTAACATATTCTAAATTCTAATTAAAGTGGTAGTAACCTAATCTTTTTTCAGTACTAGCTATTTCTCTTTGCTTTAACTCTCCCCAGGCCTGAGCTCTTGCTTGCAGCAGAGTGCAGTCAACACAATTCAAATTTAATGCCATCTTCGAGCATAGTGATCTACAGAATTAATTTAAAATAATTTATTTTTTTTTTAATCACACTTCCTTTTGCAACCACAGTTTGACTACACTACTCCATACTATTCATCTGGGCACAACATATCCAGCTGTCCATCACCATCAGATGATTTCAAGACAGGCAGCTCCCAGAGCACCTGCTTCTGCCACATCCCTCACAGCCCCTCCTATTGCCCCTAGCTTAGCTTACATTGCTCCTTTAATGCATGACTTTGTGCACCATCACTGTGACATACAATTGGGAAGACTATTCTATCCTCAGCCTTACAAACACTTTCCCGCAGGTGTAAGTGCATCTCGCTGAATGCCAGAATGGCACCTGGTACCCTTTCTGGACAGCAGTCTTGCTTTCAAACTACTGAACTATTGGGTAAGGTGTTGCAAACAGGCACTCGTCTGTGGTTAGAGAAGGCTCCAACTCAAAGAACAAAGTTTAAATACAGTCAACAGCAACTCTGCAGAGACACCAGTGACCTCCTAGACCAGGGGTCCTGTGCATGGATTAAGTGGCAGGCAGTCATCTGTGGCTGCTTGGTTTCCCCCCACAGCCCCTGGCTGGGGGTGTGTGTGGGGTGTCTGTAAATACCCAGGGGCCAGATTGAGGACCCTGGGGGGCCGTATTTGTCCTGCGGGCCATAGTTTGAGGATCCCTGTTCTACACATTTTCATCTTGATCAAGTTACAACTAAACTTGGTCATTGCCAGCCCAAAGTGCCTGAAGTTCATTTAAGACAGCTGATTTGTGAAGTACATCCTCTTCAAACATCCAAAGTATCATCAAAGAACAAAACATTTTGAGTAACTAATTTTCAATGGGAAAGGAAATTCTTTATCACTGTCTGCATTTCTCTGGGACTTCCAATCCAACGCACCTCTAAGACAAACACCCAAGACCAGGCTTTTTTGGACCCAACTTTCCACAAGCCCATCCATTCCCATCTCAGTGTTACCTTCCCTCAGCATACGCTATGCCACCTGGAGCACACCCCCATTTCTTCTCAGCCTGCAATACTGATACATATTTGACTGTTGAGCAAGGCAAAAGAAAAGCAAGCTGGCACATGGATGACATTTCTTGCAGAGATCCTCCTCAAGAGCTGAACAAGGCAGGCGGGAGAGACCTGACAAAGCAGAGCAATGAGACTGTATCAGAAAAGAATGACTGTACACATCAGTCCTATCAAAGGGAGATGATGCTCAGGGGAAGAGCAAGGTTTGGGTCCTCGAGTGCAGCGTTAAGTTTCTGGTTTCACCCATGATGTGGAAACGTTTGTTTGCTTACAAGTTATGGCAACATAAATCAAATTGGGCAAGTTAATTTTCCAGTAAGCTCTTCCTAGGGACTGAAGACAGCCAGAGGGATCCCCTAGGCATGCTGCTTGTGACAGACACTGCAACCACCATGTGTATGGACCAGATTCAGAGGCACTCTACTGCAGACAGAACTGTAACCAATATAACGCATTCAGTTGTTCATATTAACTGAATTACAAAATTACTTATCAGAAGCCTGACAAATACTTACATCTGGAAACAGACAGATACAGATATTAATGAAGTATTCCCTTTCTAAAAAATGCCTTCACTAGACCCCTCTGAACTTACAAGTACCCTGGTCTAAGACACAGGTGGAAGACAGTTGAATGACAGGCTGAAATGGCCCCATTCCCATAAAAGAAAACAGTTTGCATTTTGAGAAAGAGCTTGTCTAAACGATCCATTGCTGTGAAGAACCAGGTCTCGGCTGATATTGGGTTTTTACCTGAACTGCCACCAACTGGTACCTCACACAGTTCTTGTAATGAAAAAAAGCCAGCAAGACAGGAAGTCAAAGAAATCAAAACCAGCTTCAGAGCTGGTTTATCAGCTGGTTTATTCAGTAGTCTTTATCAGTTTGCACCTACACAGGTAAGAAAAATGAGGGTGCAAAATAAGTTAAGGCTGACAGCACTAAACAAGGCCAGATCACCAGCATTTTGCTATCAGCATTTCATTGTAAACTTTTGGATTTCAAGTGTTAGAACGCATGTCCTGCAAATCAGAGGACGACCCTCTTCCCTAATTTGGAATGCTAAAGTCGCTTGAATTCACATTTGCAGGTATGTAAGCTTCTTAAATCTAGGAACCTTCCTTTTTACTGTGGAACAAGATAATTTGTCCATGCATTTCTAGCTACTTGATATGAAGTCTTTAGTTCAATTACGTTGTTAAGGCATTATGTTACGATGTTAAGGCAACAAAAGAAAAAACATGTTTTCTTGGACCACCCACCCACCCACCCCTCAGAACCCTACTATTGAAAGTTGATTTACCATGGATCACTGAGCCATGAAAGGTAAACCATCAAGGAAGACAGTGAAGGTAAAAGATGGACCTCTGAGATTTGTGAACACACCTCTGTAGGAAAGGAGGATCCATGCTAAGTAACATTTATGATGTGTAATTGCAGCTGTAAGAATTTGTGGCATGAACAGAAGAAAAAGATGTATCTCATTTCAGGTATAAATTGGATAGTTGTGGTCATCTCTCCTTCATGCACTCTTGCATTAGGGGCCATCGATATGGAGAGGGAAGCTAAATATATATCTTGAAAATATCCTTTTCCTTACAAGATCTGGACACGATCTTTATGAGTCAGAAAAAGGAGATCTAGGAAAAAACTGAGATGTGGAAAAACTCAGAGTAGATCTCCTGGGACATCTGGGTTTTTTCTCCCTGTGGTATGCTCTAGCATTACACCCTTTTTTCCCCCACCCATTTCCAAGAAGAGTGGAATAATCAGTTGATCTGTGTTCTCAAAGATGCAATGCAAGGTCTCAGACTCCAAGTCCAAGGAGAGAATGTCACTTAGCAGTCAATACAGCTCCCACACAACTGACACAGGAACAGCTGGAACTAGCTGACAGCACCTCTAAATTTGACAATGCACAGATCTTCACCCATCCAAGTCCTCTGCCATCCAGAGATCTCTTCCACTCCTATTTTCTTCCCCCTTTGCGCTTTTGCATCACCATTCAAAAACTGTTATGAATCTGCAGGTCCAATGGGGGAACCAGAGTCTGAACAGGATCTCATAGATGTTCTGACAGGCCTGTCAGCATCAGGAGGAACTGCAAATGGAAGCATCAGTAGCAAACTCCTTGGTGCCCAGAAGCCTTCTGATGTGCTTTTCTGGCTGGGAATTGGAGAAAGCAGAAAACCCAGTAAAATTTGAGCTCTCAGACATCCCTCAAACCTATAGTGTCTACTCTCATGCCTTTTAGGCACAGAGAAAGCACAGCTAGCACTGTGTATGCACCTGCCTTAGTGGGAAACACGCTTATCTATACACTATTTCTCTGTATCGCACACGAGATACAAAAATGAAATCCAGCTTCTATGGGATACCACACAAAGGAGAAGAGAGAAAAATACCCCTGCCAAGGTCACCATGAGCAACTTTCTCCGTAGACCCTGGTGCTTGATGGTTCAAGACAGAAACCTCACAAGGCACACTAAAAGGAAGAAATAACCGGGATAAAAAGAGAAATGTGGATTAAGCACTAGCTTATAAGACGAAGCAAAAGCCACAGCCTGTCAACAGACGAAAAACAGAAGCGTATTAAACACATACACTTTGGAGGACAAGGCGCCAGATCTAAGTATTTATTACTAGTGCAAAAATCTCTGCCCTCGGGTGCCTGGCCATCCAAAACGCGGATAAACAGACTGTCACTTGAAAATATATCTTACATCTTTCTGTCAAGAAAACTTAAGCCAAGGATATCACAGCATTTTTTGTGTCCTCTGATTCTTTCCCAGGCAATCCCTTAGCAAGTGACTTAGAGTGCTACCTTCCACAGTCCTTTTTTTCCACAAAGGAAAACATGAGCTTTACCTAAATCCTGACTACATTATTCAACTACACCCTGTTAAGACATTGGCTATCACACAAACAGGAGAGACAGAAGCTTCTAGTCTTGTATACAGAGGAGCATGTTGCAACCTATTTGCCACATGCCATTTCTTTACTGTCCATCCAAACATATCACTTGTTAAAATACAGTTCAGACAGCCAATTCACCTCCTCTACAGACTCAGTCCAATGAGTAAACTATGGATCAGATCCAGATCTATTCTTTCTATATTTTTTCTCTTTCTGTCACCACCTCCTAGATGAAATCAGAGCCAATAATGACACTGTCCAACCTCCAACATGTCAGAATTTAAACTACTCCAATAAGGTATTTTTGGTTCAAACAGTTTGGAGCCAACAATACAAAGCTGGTGTGGATTCTTAAATAAAGACCCTTTTTTGATCCTTAGCAGAAAAGTATTTAAGATCCATCAAGCCAGTCACTGCTTGTTAAATACAAGTTGTCCACATGAACAGAGAAAACAGAAAATTAGCACTGCCCTGGCTGTGCCAGGGGTTTCAGCAGACTTCACAGCTTCTCACTTTATTGAATGTTGTACACAAGCAGAGAAGAGAGCAAGCAGATGCAGGAGAGCAATTGTTCTGAGACAACGAGGCAGAACCAGTGGACCTTTCTTAAAAGTCTAGGAGAATAAAGAAAGCAAAGCAGCAAGGGACCTCCTGACTGCAATTAATTATTTTTCCAGAATAAAGTGATTCACACAGATTAGAGAAGGGGTTTTTAGTTGGAGTTTGTTGTTTTGGTTTTTTTTTTTTAGAATGCTCAGAAAGAAAGTTCAGCTCCCAGCTGGTGGCAGATGGGATGAAGAGATGCTCTCTTTCTTTGTACTTGCACCTATCAAAACAATTCAAAAAAATCCTGCTATTAGCTGCAAGTTCCTCACCAAGTGTCATGTCAGTCCGAGAACTAAGATGCCCATGCTGTGATGGTGGCAGTGGAATCAAGCCAGCTGTTAACAAACCAACCATCAGAGACAAGAAGCAGACAGCTTATTTCACATGAACTTTTCCTTTTTTTCAAGTTGATCCATAACTTGCTGACAAGACTTTTTTTTTTTCTTCCCTTTTTTTCTCTTTTTTTTGACTCATGCCACAGAAGCTACATCCATAGCCCCAAGCTGGATCAGGTCCCCGAGTGTTTAACAGGAAGGCTGACATAACTAAGTGCAGTCCTCATTTTCCCCAAGTAATCTACATTTAAGCTGCATTCCCTCTGAAGTTATAATCTCTCAGCATTATTTATAAGGTAAAGAAAACTGTAATTGTACCACAACACAATATAATTCTTTGTGAAAAACGTAACGTTTCCCTTCTATATTTTTCTCTCTTCACATATGCAATAAAACATACACAAAATACTACATGCAATATGCCCCACTAGAAGAAGTATTTTTTTTAAGGATAATAGTGTCAAGACAGGGAGCTCAAAATACATTAATAAGTTATTTTAGAGGGGCCATGCTTCACTAATACTGTCAAGCCTGTTTGTTAAGATGAAGAAAATCCATTGGAAATGCATTTTCAAAAAGCATCAATGGCCTTGGTAAGTATATCTTACAGAAAAAAAAAAAAAAGAAATAAGACAGGAACATCTGCTCTATGTTTCTGGCTGACTAATAAGTTTTTCAACTAAACAGCGTTGTGTATTTTGTAATTTAAATTGTCAAAGTGGTGACTGTACTGTTTGTTCATACATAAAAAATGATCCTTTTGCTTAGGGCAGGCGAGCAAAGTGGAAGCTGTGCGGTCTAACTGACTGTATTTCGCATAGTATCGCAGTTATACATCATCTAAGATGGTACTAGCAGTCCCTGCCCCATTCTTTTAGTGATTTAGATTTTTAAAGAGTTATACTAGTCAAGAAATGCAATCATGTAATTCATGCACATACATCTATTGACTGCACAAATTTATACAAGAGACTTAGCCAGTCTCAGAGTAACTCTCCCTCCTATCTTTACACAATACTTAAACATAGGAAACCCAAAACCATCATCCTGACTTTATCATATAATCATAATATGAACAGAAGTGGCATAATAATAAAGTCCCTTTTCCTCTTTTCCAAAATTTGATTTTCTTTCTCTGTTGAGGCATATATGCTCTGCCAGACAATGAAACTGCAACTACAGTTTCCACTTGCTTTGTACTGAAGGAGCTTTTGTAATTCAAACCATCTGTTTAAAATTATTTTATGTTCTACATCTTCACTGAGCATCTTAGGGTTTATAATAACAAATGACATCTGTTTTAAATTTTAAATGTGGTTCAGTAAGGCACATCCAAACCTGAGGCAAAGAGCTCAAAGAATATTTAATTTTCTTTTTAACATCACTTGATAATCAAAATTACACTGCCTGCCTGGAAAAGTCTCTTTTGCCAAAACTTTTCAAGGAGAAATTTGACTATGGCCTGCAAGGTGCCAGTAAAACATCATGTCCTAATATATGAATGTACTGCAAATCAGTTATCCCAATGTCAGCCTACGCAATTTCCTCTGAATTATCCTGTAAACACGGCAAATTGTATCCACAAGTTTCCCAGGCACAAAAACATACTTGAGAACTGACCAGCAGGACAACATTGGCAAAGAGAACAAGGATACTTCTTGAAAATGACGACTGCTTTGAGGCGTGAAAGAGAAAACAAGCGTCACCCTTCGGTAACACTTATTAGCTAAGCAGAAAAAAACCAAGAGTAGAAAATCAGCTTCATATCTGCTCAGTATGCAGGCAGATAGAAATTCAGAACATGGAAAAAGCAAACCCCAATAACAATAAACCTGAGTGGTTTTGCTGTGAATCAGATGTTTCACTGGGCCACAGCGTTTGGGGGGGCTTGCACCTGTTTTCAGGAAGTATTTGCAAATCCTCTTGGGTGTTTCTTGACTTCTGAGCAATTCTACATTACTCTACCAGCAAGTCTTCTTCAGGCATTACTGTTTTACAGCTTAACATTGTGTTTTCATCTCAATACAGACTTTTTAATCTTTTTGTGCTGTCAAGAGTGTTTTGCATTACTCAGATTTCTCTGTTCTTGCAAAAAAATATTTTTTTCCCCCGCCATGGTTTTCTCTTGCTCTCTTTGGAGCTCTTGTAGACAGATTTTTTATTTTACAAGTTTTATGGGATAGTTTTGGAGAAAGAATGTCAGTCTGACAATGTCTAACAGAATCCAGCCCACTGACATCCATGGTTGCTAGGACCAAGGGACAAATGGCACTTAAGCGAATGCACGTGCCCATGCTTGCCACAGCAGTCTTCTTGTCTCATTGGAGCCCTCCATGGCAATCCAAGGCTGGAGGCCCCCTGAGATATTTTTAAAGAGATGTGCAACAAGATTATGCAATAAAGCACATGCACCAATACAAGCAGCGCAGTTCCTCCCTTTAGCAACAAAAGGGACAAGGATCAAACTCTTTAAAGTCATACAACTAATATTAACATAGCACACACAGGGAAATGGAGGGAAAGAACAACTTTCAGCTGCACAGAGCTTTGCAAAACCAGCTTGCACATGTAATCTGTATGCACGCAGAGAAGAAAGCACTCTGACAAAAAAAACCCAAAAAACAAACCACCAAACAGTCCTTAAAGTATGTTCCAGAGAAGCTGGTATGACTAAGGAAGGCTTAATAAAATATAACTTCTGTCAGCTCTTAAGTCACATTTTCTTATCAATATCAACCACTACAAATAAAGAACAATTATGTCAAATGATAACGAGCCACATCTGTTGAATCTTGCACATAAGCCTCTGAATGCCAATTTTCCAATAGCTTCAGACTGAAGGAAAAAAACGGACAAGACAACGTTCTAAGCATATAGTAACACTTTAAATAATAGGAATACAGAAGTCAAATAATAGATTTGTAGGTTCCTACCATTTGGGGTGGGGGTTGTTTGTTTTTGTTTTTTTTTTTTTTTTTTTAAAAAAGGACTTTGGAGCTTTTGAGTTCAAAGGTACTACTTAATTATGCTAGCCAGTTGAATATAAGGTATAACTGAATACTATTTGACTGGCTAGCATAATTAATATTTTATATACCTTTACCTACCAAACTTCAGCCCACAGCCAACAGTTCCACCTCGACACAGAGAGGCAAGTCACCTTTCCCACTGAGAACAAAATCTCCTTTAAAGCCCGAGGTGAACATACATCAGGAACGCAACCCCAGCCGGAGAGGCGTTACAGACACAAGCAGCCCTGCCAGGCCTGGAGCGGGGGCCCTGGCCCCGCCCCCCCCCCCCCCCCCCCCCCCCCGGCG
>JAVJGJ010000037.1:88820654-88875482 GCA_035590215.1 Microhierax caerulescens
CCCCCCCCCCCCCCGCCACTGTTCAGCTTTGGGCAGCCTTCATTCATCACAGCCCTGCCAGGCAGCGCGTGTGTGCCATGACTCTACTGGATATATCTGGCAGGCTTGCCAACCCTCACCTTCCTGGGTGATGTTTTCAGTCAACTGTCTCATTTAGCTTTCTCTTCTCACCTTGTTTTCCCACGGCTGATAACTTAGTAGGCTCTGCCAGAAATCCCTCTTTGCTGTTTAAACTCACTGTCTCAGTTCCTGTGCAGCACTTGACTCTGTTCCTTGAGAAACGTCAATATGTTGTGCAATAATGGCTCCAAAATTCATCTCACCTAGTCCCAGCAGGGCAAGATTCAGGTCACTAGAGCTGCTGTGGCATTTGATAGAAGCAGCAGGTCCCTTTTTCCACTCTCACCTCAGCCTTGGCTCCACAGCAGCTGTGCCTTGGGGCAGAGGCTGTGGTGTAGCCGAGGCAGGCAGGGGCCATGTGGCACTACAAGGTTTGCAATATGAGCGCAAGGCGGGGGAGCTGCCATTTGGACCTCACCCAGCCTGGCCGAGGTGGAAGCCCATCTTTCCATGTGGGCAGCAGAAACAAATAGCTGCACCAGCACTGAAGGCAGAGGGAGCAGTTCCCACATAGCTTCCTTCCCTGCTGCTTGAAATTCCTGCTTCAGTGGGAGCTGTGGTAGTGCAACAGTGTCTGTGACTGGGCTTTCTGCCTTCCCCATAGCTGGGACTTGGCAGAGTATAACCTTAACACTGATGATTCATTGATGCCTGTTGACCCTCTTTGGCCAGGAGACATCTCAGCTGAAGTGCTTGAGCACGGGTGGCCTCTTACCTTGGCAGCAGGAGTAATTTCTGTAGCCATACCAATATTTTAAAGGCAGTAGCCTATAGCAAAGTAGTAGTATAAGTCTTGTTACATTATTCCAGCTAACCATTTAGTTGTTGCGTTATAGAAGGTATGATTTCCCAGCTTGAGTTCTGCAGTATTTATCATGTAGTGGGACACTCAACTGAGAAGATGCTGTTCAGCCTGCGTGCATATACACTTGTCTCTGTTACAGTTTCGTTGCATTTATTTGGAGCGCTGTACGCTGTTCTCTGCATAGGTTCAGGTTCCACCTGTGTGCTACTTAAAGACAGTTCTCATTTTACACCTTGTCTTCAGATTGAACACTGTGGACATAATGACTTCTAGCACCCAAAATGGCTTGGTTTAGTAAGGACAGCGTGCTTGGGGGGTGATGGTAACTGGGGCAGGTACCTTTGTAATGGGAAGGAGGATCAGCATTACTGAGAGAGGGGAATAATGGCAACAAGAAACAGACCACAAGGCTGTGTTCCTCAGCACATTTTTGCTTGGTTTAATCAATCTCAATCTAGATATTTGTGTCTCTTTATAATGCAAACTTGTATGTAGCACGTGTCAGATATTTGCTGTTACCATGAACAATGTAATGATGAGGAGAAATCTGAATGATGAATGTACACGTTTCAACCTTACGAACTGCTGCTGTGCATGTAGATGTTTTGCTTGAGGCAGTTTCTGGGCGTTAAAATCATAAACCCCCTTGGTTTTACTTAGTTTCTGTAAGGACCGTTAAGGTCTGATGTTCACTGATTGGGGACATAGCTGCTGGTATGATCTTACATGGCTTCTGTTGTGTACATCCTGATACAGACTTTGATTACCTCAAGCTTTTTTTTGAGACAACAATTTTTTGGGTTGTTTTTTTTTTTTTTTTCAAGAAGTTTCTGATTGCTTTGGCAGATACAGCCAGTTTATGGCTGGGTCTGTTTTATCAGTTGTGGGGGAAGAGCATTTGCCTCTAAAATATGACACTAGTCATATGAAAAAAGTTTTGGTGTTTACGGATTTGATGCTTCAACAATTACGATGTGGTTGACTTCACCTGAAAATTTGGGCTTTGTTTCTCTGATGTTACCAGCTTCATAAGAGAAATAAAATTATCTCTGAACATGGCAAGACTGCAGGAGGAAACAGCTGTGTTTCTGCTTTTGCTATAGTAATGTCATATACGAGACTGAGTCACTTTCCTTAAACATCAGCTTTTCATTGAGATCTCTATTTGAATGTTGTCTGTTTCTTTAACTTCAGTCTTTAATTTGATTTCAAAAAATTATGTTACAACTCCCAATGAAATAAATTCGAGCAGTACTTACTGATCACAATGTCAGGTATTTTGAAAATTCAGCTCTGAAGGCTTTCATACCGTGCGTGTAAAATTCATGTTTACTTTTGAACTTAACCACTCTAAATGTGGTTTCCCACGTATAAAATCTGGTTTATTTTCACAACGGTCCATTTTGCAAAGATGCTGTAAAAATAAGAGTTTGTACTAAGCTACTAAGCACTATAGAATAGCCTAGAGAGACTTACTAAATCAGATTAATGTCTGGAAAAAAATGCAGTAGGTAATACCAGAACTGCAAATGAACAGTGAGTTTTAAAACTAAGTACCAAGTAGAGACTCATTGAGGAGCAGCAGTCTGTTCCATTGCCTGGATGACCAAGCATAGTTATGGGGGAAAAAAGAATGTGATTAAATATAAACTGTATACTACCATACTTTATGTCCATAAAACAGGCGAGTTAGGGTTGCCAGGCACTTTAATTTTGGTACTATGTAACTGAGCTAGAGTCAGCAAATTTAGTATTCTGTGCAGGTTTTCAGGTGAGTGTAGATACTTTAATCAGTCTCAGTCCAGGTGTTCTTATGTGGCCTGTATGTAGAGAGGATGTCACAGTACCTTAAGGGAGAGCTCTGGCTGAAATGTACAAAAAAGGAACTCATTAATAGATTAATTTTTTTCCCCCACATAATGCAGAATCGGGAGGGGATTTAAATACTTTCTGTGATATTAGTCAGAACAGAATTTGATTGACAAGTGATGAAATTGCTTCTATTTCCACTGACAGTTACAAGGGTTTTTTGACAGCCCTATGGAATTTGTTCTTCGTTAATATGACAACAGCTCTAATTAAAATTATTTCTGAAGTCCTACATAGAAATTCATTTCAAAAGGAGGGGATAGATACTAAGTTACTTAATATAATTTCAGCATGTGTTAGGAAGGTGTTCTATGTACTTTGGGCTCTGTCATTGGGTAAATTCTTTGGGCATTTTTCTAACAAAAGGTGAATGTTTGCTTCAACAGACCTGAAATTATAAAAAATTGCTTTTTTTTTTTTTCTTCCCTTCCTGAAATGAAAAATATGAAGGTCAGATCAAAAACTTACGCTGGTTACAGAATTTATTGAATTCTTTTTTTTGTGAACAACTTAATTCTGGAGTGTGCATATGATACCTGCAGTAGCATAAGCTGTACTTAATTTGCTTTAATTTTGCGAAGTAATGCATTCCTTAGTAAATAGTGTATTAAATGGGTATGAACTGATGTTGCTATATGTAGAAGTATTTGGTCATGTTAACATCATTTAAAATACTAAAAAAGGGAAAAGGAGTTTGCGTATGTAAGGTACTTTACAGGTTGCTGTAAAATGGGAACAGAACTGCCTGAATTTTTTTGCAGAACAGTTTGTATCTGTTTGGTTTCTTGTGCGTGCTCACCAACATCCACCACCATGTCCAAATAAAGATCCTTGGCTCTTGTTGAAAAGCGAAGTGCTCCACTGCCACTGCTCCTCATCTGCTGTGGACAGGGTAGAAATGCTGCCTTTTGTGGGGAGCAAGGGTGAATTTTTTACAGTGTGTATTCACTGAACTTGGTGAATGCTGTATTTTTTCAATACTCTTAACATACTCTTTACTTAAAAGGGGCAGACTTTTACAAAATGCAGTAGAATTTCAGTCTTGCAGAACACTTACTTAGACTTTGATTAATAGCTTCTGAAATTACATGTTTTGACTTTATCAAAGACAGTCAACTCTTCAGGATTTTTTCTGATTTTTTTTTTCTTTTTCTTTTTCTTTTTTTTTTTTCCCCACATAAGATCGTACCGGAAGCATCAGTACTCTTGATTCCTTAGATTTTGCAAGATACTCTGATGATGGCAATAGGGAAACAGATGAAAGAGTAGCAGGTAAGTGTTTTGTATGGTTTAAGAATCATAGACTGCTAACTTCACAGTTTGACTTGTTGTTTCTAGCATAAATATATTTAAATGAACATTGCTGAAGCTAAGACTTCACTGTGGTTCTTTAACTAGTCACTTAACGATATAATCGTGTTTCAGACACTTTGCTATAACTGATGTAAATATTCAGGCAGGTGTACTTCTGCATGATTCCAGATGCCACCAAGGTAGAAGCAAGCAGTATACTTGAAGATTGTGCCCTGTTTTTGACAATAGAACAGTATCTTGGTATTAAGCTTGGTAGTAAGCTTAGTAGCTTACTGACTGCTACTGTTAAGTTGAAACATATGCTAGAATATTCTATGTAGTAGTCTGTGACTACTACATGGGTGATAGCTTTCTGATGTAAAGATCTGTAGCAAGTCATCTCTTAAATATATCTTATGTGTACATCAAACGAGCATTACCAAATCCAGAGTAAATTTGAGATTTTCTTAGTTCCATAAAGATTCTTTGCTACACATCTTAATTGTAGAGCTTTTTCTCTCTCCTGTTTGACTTCTTGATTATAGAAGATTGTTTCAAAGATGTGACGGGTTTTTGCCTCTTGCCATTGTTCTGAACTTAGGAACCTGTGGCATTTATAATTTCAGGATTTATGATTACCTCACTAAAGGCAGAGACTGCTTTTCTCTTATATTTGAGATTGTTGTTATAATCTCTTTTGTATGTGAGCCGTATTTCTCTAATCCAGGCTTTTTTCTAAATTCAGAGATTGTTATTCGCAGCTGCTGTAGAGAAACCCATAAAAGCTCTCTAGAAACTGCCACATAACTCTGTTCAGTTCTTGTCACTTAATGGTGTTTAATAATATGAGCACATGAAGGTTGTCCATGCTGTGACCTTTGTTCACATAGTTTAGCTTTATGAAACTGAAGTGATGCAAGCTGCTATGTCTCCGTTCCATGCTCTTGTCTCTGCTCTGAACCACCACACTTCATCCAAGCAGAAACACTGTCATGTTCTTATGCAAAGAAAAGGCTGGTGAAACACAGTTCTGAAAAGGATCTGGATTCTAAAATTTCCTCTCTTGATCAGTCTGAAATGGCAATCAATATTGACCCAGAGAGAAGAAACAAAAGTGTTGGGAAAAGTCTGTTTTTCTTACCCGGCCAGTGTTTCTGAGGTTACAAGGACTGGACTGAATTCATGAACATGAAGCAGATTCAGGTATTTTGGTACTCTGGCATGGAACTATAGGTACTTACTGTTCTTCAATTTATATGGAAACTTTTGGATTCTATTACTATGTAATTACTGTCTTTTTCAATATATGTAGTCAGTTTCAAGGAGGCAATAGTTATAAATACACAGCTAATCTTCTAAGAAACACGTGTTTAAGGAACCCAAGTATTTCTGAATTGTGTCCTGAAAGAAACAAGCGAATTCTGAATATTTTAATTTTTTCGTCATCTTGGTAGACTTTTCCTGTTTCTAGTCAATCTCTTGGCAATAGTTTTATTGAGAGAGCTAGTTTAACCTTTGCTTGGAGCTGTCTTAAGTAACTGAGTTGGATTAAAGATGCTTATAGTAAATAAAGACCAGTCAGAATTGACATCCAGTAGAACCATTAATCTTCTGATGGAACATTAATGACAAAATATTGATTACTTGCAGTATGAAATGAATATATTCTAAAATTAAATACTAAATTCAATTAAGTAAATCCAAAAATAAATACAGGGTTTTGGAGATTACAGTATATTAATGACCACTTCATATGTAATAGACAAGCAAATCATATGGCATGATATTTACATTAAATTTCTGTGTTACTTTAGATTTTTTTTGAAGGGTTGTTAAAAAGTGATGTAAGAACTTGAACAAAGCAAGACCAGATAATATTTCTGGATGTTTGTAAATACTTGAAGTTTTCCAGAATATCCTATTTCTACTCTAAAATTCTGGTTCTGTTATAATTGCTTAAAATATTTTGCCTCGGTTCTGTTTAAAAGCATCTACCTGAGCAACGAACTTCATTAAACTGATAAGTATTTAATTTGCACATTAAAAAAATGTCAGTAGAAGTTTTAAAACCTTTTCATATCCAGTTCCTACTTTGAACAACCTCTGGCTTATAATTTCTGCTTTTGAAGTAGTACTTAGCTGCAAATGCACTTTGAAATGTAACTGTAGTCCATCCTGCTTGTTTCTTCTCAATCTTTCAGCAAAGAACGTTGATGCTTAGGAGATAAATTTGTAATCTTTGTGAAAGCTTGAGGCCATGGTCTGATAGTTGTATTTTTCTTTTGATAGTTCTCAGTGTGAGGTTTGAATAGTTTCTTTTTGTAAATGCCTTTCTCATGCTCTTATCTTTGCTTTTTACTGTTTGGACAGAATCCATGATTTCCATATCAATTCCCTAGTCAAATAAAGGATAGGAAATAGATGCACATCAGTCACTAAAAGAAGCTGGTCCCAAGTCAGAAGGTCTTTAAAACTGAAGTTATAACATATACAGTTACTAATACTTTTATGCCATGGCAATGTTAGAAAGCACCAAATCAAAAACTGTGTGTATACCATCCAAGGCCATCATTTTTTGTTGTTATGGATGGTGTTAGACTTTGCTGCTATATTTTTTTTTTTTTATTTTACCAATCCAGAAATCCCTGGAAATAACTAGAAAGACTCATTTGAAATTAATTTCAGTATTTCAGATCTCTTAACCCAGTTCAGTCCATCTGGTGTTAGAATCAAAATTTGGCCTGGAAGCAAATGTGTTTTGAAGAGTTGGTGTGAACTTGTCACTTGTGAAATCTGAACTGAGGAAGCTAAGTCAGTCTCTTCTATAATATTAATCAGTTTGATTGAAAAGGTGCAAGTCATAAAAACAAGTCAGGTTGTCAATGAACATAACAAAACTAACTGCAATTCAGAAAACATGTTTTCTCTTGTATCTCCTGATCTTAACATAAATATAGAGAGCTGTGTAACTAGTTGTATAATACGTATATAATCTGTAAAGTTTAAAAGAATACATGCATCCTTAAAGCTTGCAATTTACTAGATGGAAACAACTTGTTCTATAAAACTAGTAAGTCTTGCATCTGAATTCATGTATTACATGCTGAAACAAAACAGTTGTCGCTAAGAGAAATTCAGTACTGAAGGATTTATTAGGCTTAGTAAACCTCTAAATACTCATTTTCGAAAAAAAAAAAAAAAAAAAGAGCAGAAAACCTGTTCCATTCCTGTGGAATAGGAGTATGCCTAACTTGAAGTCAAATACCCACAACATTTGGTGTAAATAGGTCATCTGACATTCAATCTAAGGAACTGAATCTTCTGCCACATCTTAAATTGACTGTGTGCACAAGTGTGTTTGTGATCTAAACCCCCTACTTTCCATAATTCAAAATACTTAGTATTGCAAACCTGCCTTTGACTTCTACTGTTCTGAGAATCTGATAATTTTAAAAACAATGTTGTGTTTACAATGATCATAAAATTCTCATAACCAAACTCCATTTCAATCATTTGTGTTCTCAGATCTCCCTGCATTAACATTGATTTCTGGCTAGACCATGTATCTGATTAGCAGAATAAAATACTGTCCCTGTCAGGATTTTAAGGGAAGAGAAAAGTTCAAAAAACATTTGATTATTTTTGAGGATTTCATTTATCTAGGCTTAGGTTGACAGTTTCTGCTTTTTATAGAGCCTTTTTGTTTATGTTTTTTAATAAGTACTGTTACTTTTGTGCAATCAAAATCAGGAGAATCTTAAAAAACAACAAACAAAATACCGAAACACAAAAGGCATTTGTAATACAACAACCACTTGCTAACATTTCTTCATCCTGGAAGTGGATCTGGTTTTGTCTTCTCATTTCCTGTCTTAAGCCCTAATAAGCAGTTGTTAGCCTCCATAATTTCCTTCCAGGTCAATAGTCATCAAGGGTTGAACCTGAAGATGAGTGTGCTGTAGTTCAGGTCTTTGTAGCTGGTCCTGTCTCATTAACTTAAAGGCTTTAATGAGGCTAAGGAGTCGAGTGTTGGCTTCCAACTATTAGAATGATAACAGGTTTTCTGTTGGTTTGCTCATGAACTCTTTTGCTGAGCATAATTTTTGTAGCTTGATAGTCATCTCTTGTGCTGTAGTTACAACTTTCTGGTTTAGGTCTATTTGTGTTACGTCCTGAAGTGTTTCACACTGACTGTAACTTTGGTCACTTCTTAGGGCTTGTATCAGGGAAGTGGGAATGGGGAAACCTCAGGTCTTGAAGTATGTTGTGATAGTAGCTTCATTGCAACTATAATCAGAGAATTTAAATTTCTTCCAATTGACTCAAAAATGTATGCAACAAATCCATCAAATGTAATGGGATGTCATACGTGTTTTAGAAGGCATAATTTAGGACATCTAGTACTTTACAAGGAGGAGGGAATTGAGATGACAGTTAAAAAACAAATAAAACCTGTAAGTTATGTCTGAATTTGAGCAAAGGTAGGTAAGCACATAGGGGCCCTTGATACTTCAAAGGAGAATTACTTTTAATAGAAAATGTCAGAATGTCATATAGTGGCTTCACAACACAGAACTACCTTTCTGCTGTTGTCTCAAGTACGCAAAAGTCTGACAAGATAATTCAGATGTAGAATATAAAATTCTAGTATAATTGGAAAAAATACTTCTTATACAAAAGCAAGGACTGAAAATTTTTAGAAGTACTGTTTATTTCTTCAACATTTTGGCCTTGGCCCAACAAAACTGCTGTTCACGTAGATCTCAGCTTGTTCAATATCCCAAATTGCAGTTTGTAATCTTTATAGCTAACTTCTCAATCTATGATTCAATAATCTGTGAAGTCATTAATAAATGTAAGTGAATAGAATAAGATCCCTGAGAAAGCTTCATTTTTAAAATTCAAAGCTGAGCAAACAAGCTACCCACTCCTCATATGTACTTATCATTTAAGGTGTATTAGATTAGCTGCGTGAAACCTGAAACATTTAAGAAATGATAATCTGAAAATCTTGGTCTAACACTTAGTTACTTGCTTGAAATGTTCAGCTCTTTTACAGTAAGTCTAAGGATTTTATTTTTTTTTCCAGAATGGTAGCTGTAGAGATTTGAACTCTTTATAAAAAGAAAAGGCAAGAGAGTTTACTTCAAATTGGAAGTTTTCTCCCCTAAGGCAAAACAGATTGTTCAGAAATGCCTTTTCCTTGTGGGAAGATTACTGCACCTCAAAGCTCTAAGTTTCTGTTCTTTGCTTTGCTGATGTAAAGAAGAATCAACTTGGTTCTTCCCTTTCCTAGGCTGTCTGTGGCAAAACTCTTCTGTGGATCATTCTTAAGGAATGTCATCTCCTTTCACCAAGTTCTATGAGTTATACAAGTTATCAGTTCAGTCAAGCATGCAGTTAAACTTCAGCTGGCTTTATCAATGCTTTTGAAGGCTTAACTTCTCTAAGGTACAAAAGCTTTACAACAGAAGGAGAGGGGGAGAGAGGTCAGGTCACTTATTTTAAAAGTCAGTACTTGATAATGGTTATAAAGAAAGGGTCATTTTTTTTATTTCAGAGAATGTTGTATCATCAACAGATGGGGATTTCTAGTCTTGATTTCATTAGTACACCTGTTGAGTTAAAAATCATTATGCATTCTGGAGAAGATTGCATTTCAGTATAGCCTCTAAGGTAAAGAGTTTTTAATCATAACTTAAAATTTCAGTAAAATCATGTTGTAGCTATTTACAAGTATTTATGCTTTTATAAAATAAACCTGCAAACAAACCTCTTCAAATAAAAGCTAAATTTGTGACTGACTTAGATACATCAAGATTTCTATGGTGGCAATTACAATGGTGGCATTAGTAAGGCTAGGAGATGAAGTGTAACTGTAACAATGCTGTGTTGTAGTAGAATTACGTGGCTGTTGTGACATGCTGCAAGGTGACAACTTCTCAAATATACTATGACCAGAATCTTCCACTGTATACAGAGAAACATGCAGCAGAGTAATCTACTGTTAAGGTTGAATGGATAAAGTCCTAATGGCTTCTAAGAATTTTCAGCATCATGACAGTTCACTAAAAAGTAATTCTTGCCGTCTGACATGGGTTTGTCTGACATGAGTTTTTTGGCTTTCTATGCCTTCAGACATGTCTTATTCCTATTTTCCTTAATGGGATTCCTGAGTTTTTCTAGTTTGTGTTGTTTTTCTAACCTTTTTTCATTATTTATATCATTCTAGTGCAGGGCACTCCTGATCTGCAACTGTTCTGGTCTCTGAAAGTATTTTACAATAATAAAATGTTAACACATAGTCATTTGCATCAGAAGAATTACTTTATTTGAATTCTTTACAATTTTCAAAACCTAAAAAATTAGTAGCTTACAACTTAGAATCGTAACTGTGAATTAGTAACTCAAATGCAAGGAGGTGCTAAAATGATTAGATACTTTACTACAAAAGCATTTTCTAACTTTGTTGCACAGAAGTATTTGCAGATCAGCATTGCTGAATACTAGAGAGATTTTACATATTTTCTTCATTGTATCCTCATTTGCGCTTTTGTATTGCTGCAGTAAAATTCTGTGCATCAAACAAGTTACTTTCATGTAGCAAATGTGGTGTACCCTAGTTACTCCTTCAGTTTTTATGAATAAATGCAAACTGAGTGAATCTGTTTTTCCATGCATGCTGATTATCTAAAGAATCTTAGTAACAGATGTTCAAAAGAGGAAACTGTTTTATGTGCAGTCTTCAGTAGCATTTCTTACAAGCAAGAGCCAATGCAGTGGTTCTGCCATGCATTGTCCTTTGTGTAAATATTTCAAAATGCCATGTTAAATTGTTTCCAGTGATGATTAAAAATATCACTAACATTTTCTTATTAAAAGCAGCTACAACATTTTTACTTTTGCATGGGAATAAAGTAAACATTAGATAATCTATTTAGAATAGTTTAACACTTCAGTATGGTAGCTTTTCTATGGCTGTCTCTTCTGGTTAAGTACAAGAATCCTTCCTTCTGGTGCCTGTATGTGTAACTGTGATTAGATTAATCTGAGAATTAATGAAATGCGTGTAATTATTTGGTAATTTCCTTAAATAGGTGCCCTTAGATGCTCTAACTGTAAGTGGCTATAAAAAGAATAATTACTATATGTTTTGTAAAGGTACAAAGTTTTAAAATTTGAAGCCACAGTATACATACGACCTCAACACCAAAACACATGAAATTCAAGTGTGAACAAGGCACTACTGGCCCTTTTCGGAGCAACTGGAACATGAGAAGCACATAACAGTGACCAGGGACATGGGGAGGTAGATCAGCTAGAGCAGGTGGTAACAGCAGCTACAATGTCATGTTCTTTGATCTCCAAAGCTGACTTCAAATCATTAAAAGTGTTGTATAGTCCAGAATCACTGGAAACTTTATAAGAAAAATAGAGCAAAGACTGTTTCAAGCTTCTCTCTAAGTACTATAGTAGAGCTGCTTATTTTGCTTTTTTTTTTTTTTTTTTTTTTTTTTTTTTTTTTTTTTTTTTTTTGGTCTTGTGCATCTCTTAAATGTATTCAACTAAATTCAAAATAATAATCAACTCTAGGGTATTCCTAAAACTCCACTATTTTAAAATTAGATTATTCTTAGCAGTAAAATAAAGTATGTTTCAAGCTCTGCCATTTAAACTACTAAAATTTCAGTTTTTAAAAACAATCTGTAGTCTCAATGGGATCATACATTCACTTCATGGTTTAAGTTTTGCTACATGGAGACAGCTTCCTCTGCTGCTAGCATGTATTTGCTTCATTTAGACCTGTCCTCTGTTGCCCACATACTCCCTTTGCCCTAAGAAATCAAAATATTTGACAGTATTCACTGATTGCAAGAGTGGGGAAGAAATAACAAGCGTTTCCCAGTAATGTGTAAAGTTAAAAGCAAGCAAAAACCAGAAAAAGAGACCCCAAAACCCTCCAGCGAGTCCTTGTCAGACAGCTTGAAATTTTGATTTAGGTAACTTAAGGCAAATGAAACTATGGAAAATGTTCACCAGTTTGCTTTCAGACCAACTCTGCTGCATGTGTTCATAAGTTCCATAAAGATTGCATGCTTTCAGTTTAATACAAACTGTATATTTTTTTTCACACCCATCCTTGCTTTTTATATTTTATTTTTGTTTCCCTTGCCTTGGTTGGATGCCTGTGTGTGTTTAATCCAAATCCCTGTCCAGTCCTGGAGTTTGAACTACGGAAAGCCAAGGAGACCATACAGGCCCTCCGAGCCAACCTGACTCAGGCTGCAGGTGGTGTACATAAACCTTTTCTTAAGTCTCTACTTTGAACGATGTAGAAGTAGCTGAGCTCATCCTGTGTGAAAGAGTAAAATTTAGTTACTTTTTTTTTTCCTCCCCAGAAAATGAAGTTCCTTTGCAGGAACGAAAAAATTATAAATCAAGTCCTGAAATTCAGGTAGGTGGCTGGTGATAACTGAGCTTTGCATGGACTTTAAGAAAGATATGCTTCCGTAGCTGGAAGGAGGATGAATCAAAGATGTAGTGTATTGTTTTCTTTTTTTCCAGGAGCCAATCAGACCTCTTGAGAAAAGAGCTCTAAACTTCCTAGTTAATGAATTTTTATTGAAGAATAGTTACAAGCTTACATCAATAACATTTTCAGATGAAAATCATGATCAGGTAAAGTTTTCTTGTGGGATTTTTACATCGCTGCTTTCCCTATTCTGATTCTGTCATAAGCTGAAGTGAACTTAAACGGTAATTCCTGTGCATGTTGTTCACTTCATATATATGAGTAGTCTAAGAGTCAAATGAGTTAGCATTTGCATATATGAAGCAGGGTTTGCAAACACAACACTTTGAGGATTATTTTCCCAGAATTTATAGGAAGGAGGCAGAATGCAGAATTCCTTGAAGGAAGCAAAACAAGAAGAAAAATATTGTGAGTTATAGGTACTTAGAGACTTTCCTGGATTCTAATGGACACCTTTTCATTTACACTCCAGGATCTGGATATAGTAAAATTTTGAATGTTATGTTTTCCTTGAATCATGCGTAGTTGATTTGTGCAGGATGTACAATATACTCATTGGTTGTCATCTCCTGAGCAAATATATGTGTATGAGTTTACCTAATCATACTGTGGCATTCAACACAGTATTGGAGAAGCTCTTGGTAATAAGGTGTTACCTTAGATATTTCCAAACATATCTGTGCTTTGATGCATTTTTCTTAAGGTGATCAGTTTTATGTCTCTGTCAAGTTGCATTTCATGGGAAAAAAATTCTTCAAATGTTTGGGAGGTTCTAATTACATTCTCACTGTTTCTGGATGAACAAAACAACCAGTAACATCAACAGGCTATATATATATTCAGCACAAAACTGGAATATTGCCAGAAGAATTAAATATTGAATATCAACCAGTTCTATCTATAACTAGTCTTCCTATGTTTTTCCTACAATTCGTATCATAACCTGTAAAGAAAATGGGTTGTTAAATAAAATTTTTGAAACATCCACTTAAGATTTGACTTCAACAGTGCTAGGTTTCATACAAATACTTGTGTGGATACAGTCCTGAAAAGAGGAGTAATTTGTCCTTACCTTTTATGTATTCTTAACTGACGATCTTTTATGTCATGAGATAATTAGCAAAAAACCTTGGGAAAGTTCTTAATTCTAAAAAGTATAAACATAGTACAATTAACATATAGAATGCACTTTTTTTTTCTAGATTATTCACATAATTCTTTCAGAATAGAACTTTTCTTCAAATACATGTTTGTAACCAGACTGGCAAAATTACAGTGAAAATTGTGAACAGTAGGGGGAGGGGCAGGGGGGAATTAAAATCTTTACTGTTGTTCAAGAGACAATCACAATTTCTGTACAACAGTGCACATGCTTATTTATATATACAGACATGAAAAAATCTTGTAATAATAATATAGGATGGTAACATGTCAATGAGAAAAGGAAGGTGATACAGTGATGGTTTGAAACAGGAGGCCCAAGTTTTGTTTACACCTCTACACAATTAATACAGTTATGCCTAAATTTCACTGAGAATATGCACCCTGTCTATCAGTCATCTACAGAGCTGTCTGCTTCTGGGAAATGACACCTGTACTTGTGAATGAGATGGAAACAAAACAATACCCTCATCAGTAGAAAGCCTTTTGTCAGCTGCACTGGCTTCTGCTAGAATTTGATCAGCTTTATATCTGATTCTCAAAAGTGTTTATGTACAAGAAAAAAAGGAAATCTGTGGTCTGTGTGGTTTTGGAAGATCCTTGCTTTAGTGTATTACCTAGAGCTGCCTTTAGGGTGGAAATGCTTTGGGTCTTGAAACAGATCCTTTTTGTGCTTTTGTTTCCTGCTATCTGATTTAAGCTTTCATCTCCTTTACTGCAGTGCAGTCTTGACATGATTGTTGTGTTGTTGTATGACCTGCAGTTAAATGAGGAAGAGAAATGAAAATAAAAGGAAGTATATTATATGTTTTAGTTTCTTTTATTCCTTTGAAGGACTTTGAACTTTGGGATGATGTAGGATTGAACATTCCAAAACCTCCTGACCTGTTACAACTCTATCGTGACTTTGGAAACCATCATGTCACTGCAAGAGATGTGGTAGATGTGTCAGTTGGTGTAGAAGATGATGAGCTCGACGCTGCTACTCCTGTACTTGGGAGCGTCCCCGTATTTGAAACAACACCACAGTCAATAGAAGTAAGAGATTGTATAGAAGGAGTGTTTCAGCTGTTTGCAGTGCTACTTAACTTTATTGTACTAAACTGTTTTGTTTCTATCTTGTATTTAGCAATGTTTAATAGTGCAAAAATTAGAAGATCAAATTAGTGTGTTAAACAATGAGAAATGGTCTTTGATGGAACAAATCCAAAGACTTGAGAGGTATGTACTTATCAATTTGCTTGACTGCTGATAAACGTTGGAATAACTTGTCAATGTTTTTCTAGCACATATGTGAAAACATACAGCTTATAAAATTACTAGGAGTTCTTCAAAGCAGGGCAGTGTTTCCTTTTTAATGTGTGGTGTTTGATTTAGAAAAAGGAAGAGATTTCAAACTATTTCCCTTTTATTACCTACATCACTTAATTTTGTAATCGGTTTTGTTATTTCAGTGTAATGTCTTCATTTATTTATTTGAAAACAGAATTAGTTACGATGTGTTTTGTGTACATTTTTTCTTCGGTCAACTTTATTTCACTCCTCATTACTATGGTGTGTAGAGCTTGCAAACACTGTTAGAAAGATGTTTGTTTTAATGACTGACTTCAACACAGTTTTTCTTTCTGCAGAACAAGACTAGTAGAAATTACACTATCTTTAATAACCACAAAAAACAGAGACTTTAAATTTTGGTCAAAATATATCATTCTGTAAGCTGTAAGGTACCATTCCTCTTATGTACAGATTCCTCATATGTGCAGCAATACAACATACGAGCAAGTGCATAATTTTTAAGTGGCTTTATTGACTTGCTTCATTACCATTTCAAAACCAGGTGGGATAGTATGTAATAATTCACCACTATGGTATTTTAAGTTTTGCATCCCACATAGTTCTTTGTCATGACAATTTGTGTCTCAGTGCTCAGATTTCAGCCAGAAGCAAATAACACTATTGTTACTTATTTTATTGATTCACTCACAGGGTGCAACATTTTTCCTTCTACTGATTATTGACTAAAGGATTCCATTAAGCCAGTGTTCATTTGAACAGCTTGTGTGATAGAAGTTACTTTATTAAAAGATTTTTTGAGCATATTGGAGTTGAAGAGGGAGCTCTTCAGTATGTTGTCTTTGTATTGCAGTCTTGTGATTCCAACAATCTTTTCATGAAAGCTACAAAAATATTTCATATTTTGCTTTTCCTCTTTTAGTGAAATAGATTTGCTCAAGAATGAAAACTTTGCTGTGTCAACAGTTTATGGTGTAGCTCCCCATCCTTCTTTAAAACAAGTGCCTCTTACAGTCTCAGAGGACAATGGACGGTACTTGGATATCAAGAGCTCTGAGAATGACAATAAGCATGGAAACACTGAGGAAACAAGCCTTTCTTTATCGGTTGAAGTGGATTCAAGGACTTCTAAAGATGATAAGTTAAATTCTGTGCCCTGTAAAGAAACACAGAAACTGTCCTCTTGTGCTCCGTCAACTAAAGCTGCAGTCTACTTCGATAAACCTAATAGGTTGGTGATAAGTTTTAAACTGGAATGCTTTTTTTAAGAATTCTTGTAAAATGGATAGATATTTTTCTAACAGTAGAATTCTGCAGAATGCGTAGATCTTTTGTGTTTTGAATGCAAATAAAAGATTTAACATACCTTTAGGTAGAGTGCTGATATTTTCCTGTTGTTCCTAATCTTTTTAGGAAGGAGTGCATTTGACAAACCTATAGTTTTAGTATTTAATTCAAGGGTTTCTTTTCACCTCCTACTTGTTTCTAAAACCAGCCCTGTTCCTTGCAACAAAAAAAAAAAAAAGCTAAAATAAAAATGGGGAATGGGAAGATAGGATATGTGCACTCTCTTATAAATTTTAATTTCATAATGAAAACTCTCCCAACTGCTTTTCAAGCAAACCACAAATGTTTACTTCTCCTATGTCGATATGTGTAACTCCCTTAGAGTATGTAAGAATGCTGTATAAGAGGGGTTTTTTTAGTAATCAGAAAGTGTATCCGATGACATACTGATTTTTGAGTTTTGTATTTGGGACAAGTCTCACTGGGTGACTATTATTCTTTTAATTAAGGTAGGGTATTTGTGATGTGTTATTATATGGAGACTGTGTGCATCTGAGTGTTCTTGAGAGTGTTCTTTAATCTATACAGTCTTTTTAAGCATTATGGTGAAGAGCAGAAGTAACATGTTCATTAAGTAATAGATAAGCCACTATGTAGCCATTAAGAGTAACACAGACCACAAACTTAATAAGGGTCTGTACAAGTTCTAAAATTAGCATTGTGGATAAATATGCCCAAGTAGCTCACCTTATGGTCTTACCATTCGTAATCCTAGGTAGCCATTCAGCTTTATATTTTTTCTGTTCCCTTAGCATTCTTGTGCTGATGTTGATACAGTAATGTTTCTAGAATGATCTTCCATCTGAAAATACCAAATAGAAGTTTGTGTGATATTCTGTGCAGATGGAAAATCAATACAAGTTGGAGGTGGCAGGGAGGAGGAGAAGAAATAAAAAGGAGTTGCTACCTCTGCTAGTAATTAACTTTTCTTGCAAACCCTAAGTATTCTGTTTTCTCTGGGTTTCCTGGACTTCATGCACAGAGTCTTAGATGCAGGGACACTTTCTCAGCGATATCTTAACTTTAGAATTGAACAGGAGGAAAGATTTCTGATTTCTGAATACTGTACAGTAGAGTCTTACTACATATCTCACCTTTTCATGTGGAGTGTACTAGTGCTAAACAGGAAAGTTAAACTCAACTTAGATTTTTTTTTTTTTTCTGGAATTTTTGCAATGACTCCATTTAAGCTTTCCAGATTTTTATCTTTTTAATACTTTCATATCCAAGCTGAGTATCTGGAATATGTAATAATCAAAACATACAGCTGTCATACATTGATTGCTATAAGCTTGTCTACCTACCTTCATCTGTGGTTTGTTGCAAGTTTCTTTTTGCATAGAGTAATTGCGAGTGCTGGGAGGCATTAAATGCATGAATATTAGATTGATGGTTTGGGGATAGTGAGGATGGGTATCAAAACAGGATGAGATCACTGACTGAGGAAGGAATTAAGAGTATCTCCAGTAGGATTTCTGAAAGTAGTCCCTAGAAAAACAGAATTTGTTTGCTGCTCACATCTTAGGTAACTGCACATGGATTTATTTGAAAAGTAGTTGAATAAAGCCTTGAATCTCCATTGACTTTACCTTAGTAGTCCCCTCAAAAGCAGTTTGCTGCAGAAATAATTAGTGCATGTGTAATATGTAGCAGGGTTTTTTGGGCTTAACATGTCAGTGAAGGGTCAAAGGAAACCATATTTGATACAGTGTTTTATCGATCTATATCAATTATGCATCTGGTTTGTAATGATACAGTACTTTTTTTTTTTTTAATTAAGAACTGTATTACTTGTTAAGTATTTGAGATCTATGAGAGAAGTGCTGAATATTAATTTATTTCAGTCCAGGGATAGTTACTTGTAGAAGACAATTACTATAATTTATTCAGAATGTATTAAGAGGTATTAAAACCTAAGACTCTATCTTAAAAGGCAGGATCGTTACTACTGCAGTTAGGGAGTGGATTCTTGGCATAAATCTTGCCCAGATGGGAAGAGAGGATGGAAAAAGAAGTGAGCCTGCTTTGTGTGACTGCACTCAGAGCAGCTGTCTGTGCATGTCTGCAAACGAGGACATGGCCATCATTGGAAAAAAGCCTCATCTAACAGGTTGCAGTAGAAGGTGCTAGCAGCAGTTTAAATAAACTGCACCACATGTATTTATTCAATTTCTTTTAGGTGTTTGGTAGTTTTCACCAAATACAACGTGTTTTCTGTACATAGCAGTCACTCCTGACTTTTTCAGTAAACTGAGTCTTGTCCCAGTGTTATACGGAACAGAATAGTAGTGTTTGGGGTTTCTATTCATAATACTTTATTGTATTTGAACATCTTCACTACTGGCATCTGCTGGTCCTTGACAAGACTTTCCACTGACTTGTGTGCAACAGGCCTGGGTCTGTCATCATTTCTGCCCAGCATACCTATCAAGAATTTTACTAGGCTTCATCAAAGGGAAGGTTTCTTTACTCTGAATATAGCCAGCAATTGTAATAGGATCCAGGCTGCCCAGAGCTTGCTGTTAATTAACCCACTGGGAAATTCAGTGACACATTGTCATACTTAGAGTCTCTGCAAAATGGGGATAAAACTTTGCCCTTATGTAGGATTTTAATTAAAGTTTCAAATAGGGAAGGATCTCATGTTCTGCATTGCAGACTCTGAGGTGAAGGACAGCCTGAGCAAAGGGCTTTGAGTAGTTTGGCTGTGTTGGCTGGTGCTGTGCATGGCTACGAGGCAGTGGTACACATCTAGATTAGGGATTAGGCAGCAATTTAGGGTTAGTTTTGAGGTTCTCGCTAAAGGTTTGAATGCAACATTTAGATCCCAAAGTGGCAGCTGAGCAATCTGTATTTAATCCTAAAGCTTGTATTTATACAATGTGCAGAATCAGAGCATTAAGAAAAAATACTGTTTCTTGTGATTTCTGCACCCCACACACACACACCAGTTTGCATAATTGCATGCTTCCTCTTGTATTGCTAAAGCTTCCTTTTCTTTATGCTTTATTCCTATTTTTGTCTGTGCAGCAGTGTGAAACATGTTACATTTTTTTTGGAAGTGAAAGTTACTTCTTAACTGGGACACCCACTTTTTTCTTGCTACAAACTAAACACCCTAAAAGTCAAAGATAATTTTAAACAAAAACTTCTGCAGTATGTTTCACTTAAAACATGCTTTCTGAATGTAGTTTTTTCTAGCTGGTAAAACCAGAGTGAAGGGACTTGTTCAGTCACCTTTCTGATCTATGCTTTCCCCCCCCCTCTCCTTTTTTGACGATGTTTCAGGAAATTGTCACCAGCTTTCCATCAGGCACTACTGTCATTCTGTCGGATGTCAGCAGACAGCCGTTTGGGATCAGAGGTATATTTCCCAGTTGACCTAAACTAGAAGATCCTTTATTCTGCATGGCAGCAATAGTTAAACAAGCAAGAACTGCTTTGAAATGAGACTAATTAAAGACTAATTATATATGGAGAAATTTATGTGCATGAAACTTAAGGATATGCTTTCAGATTTTAGCTTAAATATGAAACCTAGTGATAAATATGTAATTACTGGGAAGTTTTGAGTCTCTACAAGTGGATTAATGCTTTTGAAGATACTGCCAGATCAAAAACTTACAGCTTAATGTCTGTGAGTAATTTAAGTGTTTTCTGGTAAGTGATCAGCCTGCTGCAATTCTTACTATTCTTTTGAAAGGATATTTTTCTGTTCCTCTGCTTCACTTGAAATAAGCGAACTAATAACTTGGTTTTCTAGGTATCTCGGATTGCAGACAGTGAAAAAAGTGTCATGTTAATGTTGGGACGCTGCCTGCCTCATATTGTTCCTAATGTGCTGCTTGCAAAGCGAGAGGTGAGGAACCCTGAAACTTTACTTTTTATTCTTACCAGGATGTTTTCTTGTTCATTTTGAAGATGATGTGTCTAATTTCATGGAAGTCTATTACTTGCAATTATGTTCTTACTTTTGTGCATGCATCTCTGCTCCTAGAAAATGGTTTTACACCTCTGTCAGGTGAGTTCAGTAAAGCTGCATGGTATCCTAATTAATTCTTCCTTTGCTTAAGGCACCCATTAGCATTCAGCAACACTAACTGTTACTGTAGGTCCATCTGTTTGTGGTAGCACAAAAGTTTTTGTTAGAGAAGACCATGGTTAATGTGTGTTATAAATAGCAGAGGATATAAGTTCAAACATCAAATTTGGTTTATTTTATCTGTCAGTTTTTATAAGGATTAATCTTCAGATTCTCTTTCAGCACTATGTACTTCAACAAAAAATTTATTTTACTGTCTTTTTCTAGAAGGCTCCATGTATCAACCAAGACAGGTTCATCAAAAAGACCCCTTCATAAGAAAACTAGCAATCTTGCTGATATGTTGTCCTTAAATTTTAAATGAAGCTAAATAAAATTATGAAAATACAATGTTTATTTTGAATGTAAATGAAGATGGTATTTTGCATAATCTTCATACTATATAGAGTGTAGAAACGGAAGACTGTGATTGAAGATGAAAAAAAATTACTGGTTTTATATTGCTTTCTTGTAAATATTGCACATTACCAAATGTGTAAAAAATTAAAATAAGAAAACATATCAAACAAAAGTCCAGCAGCCTTATAGTTGACACCAAACTAAAGGATTTGAAGTAGCATAGCTCATTGAGTAAATTTAAGTCCTTGTTGAGGGGACCTACAGTATGGTAGACTTAGTAGTGCGTTTTGCGCAAGTTAATTCTAAAGCTTTGAAAAATCCTCAAGAAATTCGTACTGATCCTGCAATCTAAAATTTTATAGCATACAAGTAATTATCAGCTGTTCACATGGTGAGTTTGAGATGTACCATGTTTTGAAAGTCTCAGACTTTATAAAAAGGTTGGGGTTTTTTCTGAGGGTTGAGGGGTGTTAACTGGGTGCTTTGGAAATGGTTCTGTTAATAGTCTCTCAGAATAATTCTGTGAATGTTCCTGGATCAGTGCTTAATTTCTGATTTCGTATTTCTTTCCTTCCTTCCCTCTGCTTGGCAGGATGTGGTATTTTGGCTTCTTTTCACAGCTTGTAGCATAATCTGTGTAATGCATTTAATATTTTTGTGACTTTTTAGGCTATTCCCTACTTACTTGGTTTTACAGTTGAAGTTATATTTGATTACATGTATTTTTGCCTTAAATGAATCATCTGTTTCACTTTGAAAAATCTACAAGTGAGGATTGTGTAACTAGATTGCATGGGTTGCTTAATGTTCCAAGAATTGAAATTTGCTTTAAAAATAGCTTTTCTTAGCTACCACCAGTTAGTTATAACTATTGTAGTGTTCTTTCAGATGTAGTTGTGGAATTTGAAGGAAAACTTGGGTAGACCATCTGTTAGTATCTATTAATATCAATATTATGACAAGCTGACCTAATAAGCTCCCTTCAACAAGGTACAGTTTTGGGTCTTGTCCAAAACCAGCCTTACCATGAGAGAGTCTTAGCACAGTTTTACAGAGAAGTGGTGTAACATACACCAAAAGATCACTAATTTGAGAAAGATTCATAAAAGCTTCAGGTTATAATGTGAAGTGATCACCAGCCTGCTCTGAAATGGTAGTGATAGTATTTAAGATCTTACACTGTCAGTGTGTTAGACATGAGAATTAAACAATTCTGTGATGATGCCCTAAAGTACCTATCTTTGTTCTTTAAGCATCCATTATGTTGAAATCGGTTGCAAAATCTAAAGCTGAAAATGTTGTGCCACATGTTTTCATTTTGGATAAACCAAGTTTGTGGAGATTGGCAGTCTCTTAGTAGGTATTGTCCTTTATCAGAGATTCAGAAGCCATTTCAGCAATGTTTTTAACCCTGTTAAGGTCAATAGCAGCCTGCTTTATTTGGTAATAAGTGGTCCTGGAAATACTACAGTTGACATCTGAGTGCCCAGTTAGCGTCAGAATGTCTGACACATTTCTGAAATAGACGTTATTTTTGTGTATTAGTGCAGTTTTCATTATTCTTCAGTGTCTGTACTGTTGGATCTGATGGAAGATAAGAAAGAAGGAAAACCAGTATTGAGTAGGGTGGCTGAGGAGATCATTTTAGTTGTTTCTAAAGAGAGCAATTCAACTGGGTAAAATCAATAATTTGTAATATAGGTTAAATTCCTGAAATAATCATTAAAATACAATATGTTAACATACAAATTTAACTTTGTGTTTACTCCAAGTGTCTAGGTTATCCTAACTGCTTGAAAACATGTATATCAATATTTAGATTAGGATCTGAATGCACTTAAAAACAAAAGAGATACTGCAAGCCAAATAGTTATTGGAATGAAAAGTAACAAAATGCTAAAAAACTATTCTACAAATAAAAAAGCTCTTTGGCTGGGTATACAATATGTGATAACACTTTTTGCAGATAACTGACTTGAGTTCGTAAAATTTCACTGCATTGGAATCTGCTTCCTCAGTTTTGCTTTTACCACTTAAAACTAAAACACATTTCAGGTTAAAAATAATAAAATCAGTCACCTTCTATTTGTAACGACGTACACCATAAAAAGATTCTTTTGGCTAAACTGTAATTGGAGAAAAGCAATCTTTTAAAATTTTTGCAATAACTGATCAGTGCAGAACTGGCTCCTCACCCTTTCTAAAATGTAAACATTAGTATCTTTTTGTCAGATAACAGGTGTAATCTTGTTTGTATGAACAACTTCAGCCTTTAATGGAGTTTGGGCCAGAGTAAACTTTTTGGCTTAATATCAGGATGATGTTACTCTTGTTCTTAACCAAGACACTTTTCTTTAATTATTTATACCTTTCATCTCACCTACTCCAGGGTTAGTTTCTGTAACTTTCATTTGTGTTATGCAAACTTAGCAAAACCATGATAGTAATGTGCACCATTAAATTTTTATACTGAGAAACTATTATTGATACAGTGTTCAATATATTAAGAATAAAGTTTTTCTTTTTTTTCCTTTGTAAAGCTAAAGCAAAGGTAATGATGAATCTGCAAACCCTGAATGGTTGCCATTCTCGACTCAGCTAAAAGAAAGTAACATTGCAGATTTAAAGTTGTTCACGTTAACGTGTAGTAGCTATACATAGGCATCACCAAGGCACTTTTGTTCTGTGGTACTTTTTGTAGGTAGCTTTCTCTTAAAACAAAGTAGAGCTGAATATCTTACTAGAGATTTTAATCTCGGTCATGCTTTAAAAGCCTTAAAGTGTTGGCTTTGTTAAAAAATATGAAAGAGTGCTGTGTCAGAGCTTGACAGTGTATTTAAGTGGATGTTTCCAGTAACTGTGTCAAGCAGATGTCACTGTGGTTGGAAATGGATAAAGGTATATAGGTTTGAATTCCTGGGCACGAAAACTGTCAGCTGTCGGTATCTTCTAAAATGACTGTTTCTATTTCACAGAACAGGGAAGAATAGAAGAATTTAAATGAACAGTTAAAATGCTTCCTGTTACTCTGTAAAATGTTGATTGTGGTAGGCTTCTATAAATTGTTTTGAAAAGATAGGGATAGCATTGACCACAGCCTGATTGCTGTTTGCTTCTAGTTTGTGTAGGGTGTTGGGTTGGGTTGGGGAGGTGAGGTGGGGCTGGTTTTGTTTGGGAGTGCAGGGTGCCCCACAGACATGAGAGAGAGACATAACCATTTTTTAGTTTTAAGTCCTTTATTTCCTTTCTCTGAATATGAGAGGCTGGTGTAGTTTTCTCAGAATTAAATAGCTCAATTTCATGAAGTATCCTTTTCATATGTAATCTGAAAGCTGATGTCTTTCAACATCATGTCTTTAAAAATAACATAATTCGTGGATGCAAGGAGTTGAATTTAATGTTTCTGAATTGAATTGTCAATTGTTACTAGTTTTGTCACACTAGATTTATATGAACATTTCCAAATAAATGGCAGATATAAACAAAGTGTACAAAACTTCTTTTCACACCCATATCTGCATTGATTCTTATGTAAAAGGATCCCTTTGGGATCTGCAAGAGGCTTAAATTGAACCCTGGAATGATAGCCTCATACCGTGAAATTACAATTGTTATTTTAACATTAATAAGATGAGTAGCTCTAAGTTCTGAGTCCTGTATTAATCCTATGATTAAATATCTTTTCATTTTAAAACTAAAAGGATGAATTCTAAACTTCAAATACATTCTTGTGCAAGAGACTCCCTATGAGTAGTTTGTTAGTACCTGCAGCTATTCGCATTGCTGCAGATAATTTTATTTTTTTATTTACTGAGTGTCAGAGGCTGCTACAGAATAATCGTTAAGATCACATTAGTTCACAATATAAGCATTGCATATCAGAGAAGATTAAAAGGTACGCATTTACAAAATTCATCATAATTCATCCTGTTTTATATATAATGTTGTCACCTGTTTGCTGCATTATTACATTAATATTTGAAATAATAAAAAAGATGACTGTCCTAAGCGATTGAAGTAACCAGTCTTGACACTTAACACTAATTAAATTTATTCTTTGAGATAATTTTTTGCTTATGAACACTCCAACAAAGACAGTAATTAGTGAGAGAGGCTAAGATGTAGAAGACTTGTAAGAATGTTGAACAAAAAAAAATATAATGAAGGCAACAACACAATAGCAGATTTCTCACTACCTTGTAAGAATATTGTCATCAAAATAGACAAATGCTTGCTATAGGATGCATTTAAAAAAACCCATTCTTTAATATTTTGGTTTAGTACTTTTAATTTGTAGGAGAAGCTGGCTTGCATATAACTGAGGTGATACCAGTAACCATTAAAAAGCCACCTTCTTTTGATAATGAAGATCTGCTCCATACCCATGTAAATGTTGCCTTGATTGAGGACTTGAATCAGCTCAAATAGTGAATCCTGTTCAAAGGTAGTGGAACACATCACTAGAAGTTAGGGAGAAGTTGTCCAAAAGTACTATGGTTAAAAAAGTGAGTTTTTCTTTGGAGAGGCCTGCGTGGACAGTTATGCAGTAGAACAGAGAGAACATAGGCCGCTTCAGTGCGAAGCATTAGGTCAGCTTCATAGCCTTGCCCCTTGTTCACCTGTACATAGCTTATGTCACAGGAAAAACAAAATAACTTTGTTCTCTCTATTCTACATCTGGGTAGCTCACAGATGAAGTGCCTCAGATATAAACTTGCCTTTTTAGTAGTAGAGGTGAGACCTCTAACACCTGATGGTTTATTTCGTCAAGTTGCAAGTGCTGCCAATGTTACAATGTTAGTCTGCTTGGCATCTAACAGGAAAACACTATCGCACTTCTGAAAATCGGTCCTGATATTGTTGACTAACAGCAACGTAAACTAATTGGTTTTCCTAAGCCAGAAGCAAAAGAGACTCGGGAAGGAACAGGACATTTAGGAAGGATCCCAAATTAAATAGAGAGTGAGTTGTTTTTTTAAAAACTTTTATTCTTGCTCTATGACTGTCAGCACAAGTGGTATTCCTTCCCAAGGAAGGCAGAGTGTTTCAGATAGCACTGGAAGTCCTCTCCTTGATTATTAATAATTATATACAGTCTCCATAACAATGTTATCAATTCTCCTCTTGAATTTAAACAGCCAAATGCTAATATTACTGGGTCTTATTGGAAAATTACCACTTTCTACAGCACTTCTATGCTGTTTTTGAGAATGAAAAAACTGAGATTTATGAAACAAGTCTATAGATCTAAGGCATGGCCTTTAGCAACAGGAAGGCATGAGCTTGAACCTGCCTGTAGGCTGGTTTTTATTCTTAATCATCCTGGATATCCTGAGAAGAATCTGTCCCCTTTTAAGTCTTTGGCAGACTTCACTTGATGTGTTTTGGACATCTGTGAGACCAGTTTTGTCCTTCTGGTCCCACAGAAAGTCCCCTTCACCTCCAGTTTTACTTTCCTCTCCATTAAGTATATAGGGAGCACGTAAAACACTGTTCAAGACTTCTCACTGTTTCTCCACTCCCCTTAATAGAAGGAATTGTAGAAGCACTGATGCAGCGATGCAGAGAACACTCTCTTCTCCCATAGTATGCATGAAAGAATGTGACCAATGGACAAGAGAATACAGCTAATTCCGTCAGCTGTAATACCCAGCTTTCTGCAAGGTAAAGAACCAGCCTTGTATCTGCCCCACGTCAGCGGTGTTAGGTTACTCATTAGCCTTACACACAAGGTAGTAGTAGTAACCAGGTAAACATTCAGAGGTACTTTCCTTTCATACAGACTTAGCTGAAAGACAACTTTTTAACTTCCTTAAATCTGAAAAGAAGCATTTCAAAAACAAAAATAAAGCTCATCGCACTGTTTTCAAATCTAGCAGTAGCTTTGGAGTAAGTAGTTGATATTTTTGAGTAGGTACTCAAACATACTAGGAAAGTGAAGTCAGTGTTATGTTTCAATAGATCAAACAAAAACCCTAGATCATAAAAAGCATAGATGTCCCATTTCATGGGGTGTATTCTTTTTAAAAAAAAAACTCTCTAAGGAGTACTTAAGACTAAATGCAAGAGCACTTGGATAATGTGAACTTAGAGTAGATTTCAGAGAGTTAGAACCCAGTGAAGTAACACTTTATTTATTTGAAGGTTTTTCTGTGAGCTATATTCTTTTTAGTGAAGTTTAGTAATTCTGTTATGCATCTACAAATTGCAATCTGATTCTGTCTTTAAAAAAGCTTAACGTATAAGTAGGGATATTTAGAGTGGCAGAGTTTTTTTATTTTTCTATAATAGTTTTTCAAAACTTTTTGAGTTAAAAACAGTGTTCCCAGGAGAGAAAACACTTCTGTGAAGTACGAAAAAAAAGTTAAATAGATTAATCCTCCGCCTTCTCAGAACACTAAGTGTGCAAAACCTGAATGTTAACTATAAGAAAAATAAAATTCAACATGCAAATTGTAGATAGAAAGGAGCTTTCAGCTGAAAAATATAGCTAAATATCTAAGTAATAGATAGCTAAATATCTATTTGTGTGATGTAATTTGTTAAGTTTCTTTAATACAGGTTTTCAATTCACATTATTTTACATTGTTACACTTATTTAAAAACAAACCCCAAAACTGACTCACTTCAAAATACTGAGAAGTAGAAATGTCCAAATTGTTCAAACTTGTTTCTTATTTATCCTTCTGTGCTTTCAGATTTTTATGTGGTGGGTAGGATATTTCCACATTCACTCTAATGTCTTCTCATATATTCCCTAATCTGTACCATAATTGGGTTAAATATTGCCAAAATATCTGTCAGAATCTTAAAATACATTTTAGGATGTCTCAGTCCATATTCAGGGGGGAAAAATAATACACTGAGTAGAATTCTTGTAGAATGAAAACAAAAGCATATTGGGAGTTGACTATTTTAGGCACTGCTCCGAAATGAGAGTATTCTATGTTTAAAATCAATTTAGCACTTGCTGTTCAGGAAAACGCAAATTGAGCAGTTAGGGTGTCTTTACTGCTGTTTCCAAATGTCCACCTTATTTAATAGGCTTACTCACAAGAATATCATGAATAGGTTGCTTTGAATGTCTGCAAGAAATTGGCACCTCCCTGCAAAGTTATTACAAATAACTCTAGATTTTTCCAGGTTTTGTATAGTCTTTCCTAGTAACTCCAGAAGTGTTTCCCACTGTCATCTGCTTGTTTGTCACAAAGCTTGTCTGATGAAAAGGAGTTAAAAGTATATCGCAGGTGGGAGAGAAAGTCTCCAGGTTGGTTGCCTGTGTGTTCTCTGCAGACACCGAGGTTTGTCTTGTTCTTTTCCCTTGACCTCCCAGTGTGATGTTTCTATCCCCAGGATATTAAACCACTTAGAAATTGTATGGCTTCCAAATGCAGTTGGAGTAAAAGCTCATGTCAACAAGGTCAAGGAAAGGGACTTCCAGTCCATGTTTTAGAAATGTTTGTTTCTTCTGGGAATGAATACCATAAGCTTTGAAGGCGTATTTAGGAAGGAGGAGGTCCTCACTGTTGTGAACAGCAGTGTATGTTCTTTCAGTTAATGTTTTACACAGTATTTGCTTGGTAGTTTGTTCTTTAAGGGAATTGAATTGCTCTAAAAAGAAAATTCAGCTTCAGATATTGCCTCTTTATTAGAGAAAAAAAAAGTTTTTTTAAAATCATATCGTTCTCAGTCAACAAAAAATACAGGATGTCTGACTGCAGTCACCTTTACCGATACATGTTTTTCCGTTCAGACTTGTGCACAAAACTGTGTGCATGCTAAATTGGAAATTTTAATCTTTAACTCTGTGGCATCAGAAGTAGCTTTTTCCTTAGGAGCTTTGTTCCATAGATACCTGTAGAGCTTGCTTCAGTTCAGTAGGTAGTGAAGAAAATTTAAACTATGGTTGTCCCCTAATTCTGGTTACAGGTGACCTGCGTATGCTATTTGTAATCTTTGCAGAGCTTTTTGTTTTATGTGCTGGTTCTCCTCTGATCCTTCCTAGCAGGAAAATAATTCTAACTTTTGTAGTCCTTCACTTTTTTCAGGTCACTTAATAAGAGATCAAGACCTAAAACATCTTCTCTAACTGTTTTGAAGTTATGTGGCTAGATTTATCTTCTTAGTTTCTTTTGCCATTAATGAATATATGCCCAAAGCATTTTTACCTTGTTTGATTTTCCGCTACCCACAACTTTTTAGGAATTGATCCCACTCATACTGTGTACAGCCTGCCTCCATCCTGAACCCAAAGAGAGAGATCAGCTTCTACACATACTGTTCAATTTGATCAAACGACCAGATGATGAGCAAAGGTGTGTTTGCGTTTGTGTTGCGGGACAAGAAGGAACTTTTTTTCTTTGTCAAAGAAGCAGAACTTATAGAAACTGGATATTATTGCATGATTTTAACCAAGTTTCACTTTAGCTGATAATTTGCTGGTATAGCATTGACAAATGTATGTGGACTTCAGGATTTTCCATTTCCATGACTTGCACTTTCTAGTTACTAGAATATAAGAATGTCTTAGCAATGACTGATACAGAAATCAGAGCAGCTTTTTTTAAACCTTTGTCAGTGTATTTTAGTGATCTATATGTTTTTAAGTTAGTGTTCAGTTGGGGGAAAATAGCATGAGAAAATAGTACTCTTCCTACTTATTGTTCAGTACTATGGTAGCAATAAAAAATTCAGAAGACTGAAGCAGTGATTTCGTTCTGGCAAGCCTTAAGATCTTTGTTTTATTTTAAGACTTTGAAGCAAAGTCTTAGAAGTCTAAACCAGAGTCTAAAAATACTTTTTATTTTGTTCTATAAAATTAGTTCTTCCTTAGTACTCAGGAAATCTGACTTTGTACATATCTTGATAAGAATATCCTTAAGGTTGAAAGACAGTACCCTAGCTGGTGTGTTTCCTTCTCTGACTGTGGAAAGATTTTTCATATTTGATCTGTAGCTCTGCCATTATTTTCATTAGAGATGTTTTGTAAAGCATCTGTATCTATCGTTGCTCTATTCTGTCTTCAGGCAAAATAGGCTTTATGAAATAGGTGGAAAGCATTTCTCCTGATGATTCTCTGAACGGAAGTCTTCTGGTGCCTTTCTAAATTGTTCCCATGGTAAAAGTTAGAGATGAGGTACAATTTTAAGACATGGCTTTGGAGACAAAAAAAATGCATAAATAAAAGGAACTTGTAGCACAGTGGCACCATGCAGATTGAAATCAAAATAAGACGCAGTCCTGTTTTGTGTGATATGAAGAAAGCAAAGACATTCAGCTTAGTCACCAGAACAATGGTATTATATCATATGTTATTTGTTTACATACTGCTATACAGTACACACCTACATTATACATTAAAGTAGCAGCTGATAACAGGTTGAATTTTTTAATTTGGTAAATGCAAGAGACTGAAATGTGACATTGCGTTTCTAATAATGAACCTATTAAAATAAGTATTTTATATAAAATATTTCACCTTTTAAAGTATGTTATCTTGCCCATGTGAAAGGGATTTTGATGCACGTAGACAAGCATGTTGCTATAGACTTGTATACTAACATTATGTTTAACAGGGCCACTTGTATATTCAAGGCTTTACTCTTTAAGATACTATTCAACTTTTCAGAATGTTTACCAGATTTTCTTCTGCAAAGGAACAAATATGTGTTAGCTTTACTTAAGCTTCTTTCTGGGCAATTGTGTTGATTTTGGAAGCTACGAAGCCATGAAGAAGTCAGATTAACATTGAGGTCCTTTAGGACAAGGTTAAAACATAGTTCAGAACGTGACCTCTTGAAGATTTCAAATTAATGTACCCAGAAGCAGCCCTCTTAATGAAAAGAAGCTAAAATACATTAAGCTTAGTGTGTCTAGTATGCCTTTTCATTGGTCATGTGATATCACTTCTTGGAGAACACACATAACTTGCTGATATATTAAGGAAAACTCTAGAAGTTTTTAAATACAACCTTCAGGAGCAAAAAATAACCTTGAACTGTATAATATAAGATTGAATTGCATACCAGTGCACACAGTCACTTTCTAAAACCTTTGCAAAGAGCTTAGAAGTGTTAAATTATGTCTGTTCTCTTAACTTCTGCCTTGTTCCTCTAGTCTGTTTCTTGGTTTCACGGTGGTTTCTGTACTGGTGAAGCAAACTAGTGCTCTGCTAAATCATACTGATTTGCTTTGTGTTCCTGCCTGAGTGGTCATAAGTGCATAACCTGGGAAGAGCTCTTTGAGGAAAGCATTCCCAGGATCTTGCTAACAAAAGAGATCATATTGACAATAAGTAGAAGAAAGTTCTTCCCATATCCAGCCTTGACTGCAATTTTTGCAGCAACTTAGTGTTAACATCTTTTGTTTCAATGACCTGTTGAGATCCTTACAGCCTTTCCTTCCCCTGAAATACTGACTCGTCATATAATTTAAGATGGTTAAAATAAAATATTCAAAACGTTCTGTTAATTTTTAATGTTTTTGCAATACCTTAAAGTTTCCTATTTTATAGGCAAGCTAAAAGGAAATGCGAGTTAATTTTGAGATTTCGTGGAACTGTTTTGAGAAGGGAAGGTTTAATTTTTTTTAAAAAGTATATCCTTTGGCTTTCCCCGTTCCTGATGCAGAAGACTTCAAGTGGTTACTGTGTTCTTCTATTCACATTTTTAATATCTTATAAAAGTATATTCTGGTGCCCTGTTCTGTGATTAGGTGCCGTGTGTAGAACCAAAGACAGCCATTCAGAAAACAGTTTTCTTTGTTGTAGAACTCGGAACAGCCACAGGCGCTTGGCTCCATATTGCTATCACATATTAGCTGTTGATTGCTTGATTCTTATCTAATCGCTGCATTTTTGTTTTCCCCCAACCTTTTTACCTTGAGCAAAGGTGTAGTTCTCTGTACATGGTAGAGAGGAAAAAAATATCTTTCTGATAGACTGTTTCTCCTCGAGAAGATTCTGAAAGTGAACGAGGGGGTTTTGGGGTTTTGTTTGTGTTTTTTTTTAATGGGAGTGTATTGTATAACTGGCTAAGAAATAACCAGCAGAATCGCTGCCTTTCAACCTTAAGGGCATACTATTAGCTGTAGTAAATAATTAGGAGTTTAGACATGACATTAAAATGGTAACAAATTCTGGCTTAATTTCCACAAAGTAATAATGAACAAATTCTTAGTGGTGTCCGAATCTTACTGTGGAGGTGATAAAATGAAAAGTCTTATGTCCATGTGTTACAGTTTCAAACTGGTTATTTGTTGATGCAGGCACTAGAGTAAATAGAACTAGTGAATTGCATGGAAAGTTGGTATCATTCCAATCCTATTAACAGGAAAAATAGAAGTAAAAAATCTTTAAAAGATAAACACTCATTAAGTAAGAAACAAATGACAGTTAAGTACAAGTTTTATTGAAATTTTAAAAACATCTCTGTGTCTATGAAATTGATGGAACCGCAGTGATTTCTTGCAGACTTTGAGGAAAGTTTAAAATTGCAAAAATATAAATAAATATTACTCAGGTGATTGCAGATACTACTGATTAATTGCTTCCCTTTGATAATGGGCTTTGGAAGATTTCTGACAAGAGTGAAGTCCAGTTATTCTGGGGGAGATGAAAGAAACTTGCATGTTAGAATGTTGTGAAACCGTGTCATAAAAGAAGTTACTTCTGAACAAAGCTCATTAAATCTCATGAATGCCTCTAAATACAAGCAGAATGTACACTTGACTAAAATACTGATAGCGTGATAGTATTAAGTAATCTAGATCCTTTTACTGCATGATGAATCATAGTATTCAGTAAGAATTAAATGAGAGGTTTAGTCAGAGATTCTTAATCTCAGGCATTAGGAAATCGGAGATTCACAAATCAGAGATTCTCAGGGTCTGGTTCATGGAATTTAGGATTTGCACTTTTCTGGAAAAGGCATATTAAACAGAAAACAAAATAAAGTCATAGACTAGTTTGGTTTGGAAGGGACCTTTAAAGGTCATCTAGTCCAATCACCCCTGCAATGAACAGGGACAATTGCACGGCTTTCAGTTTAAGATTCAGCCTTTTATAAGTCAGTGTGTATGGTGTGGAATTTTGACTGTAGACAATTACCTAGTGCCTGGAAGCATCTGTTTTTCCTAACTTAATATGTTTTATATATTATAGAACTTGACTTTATAGAGATTAAAGCTTCACATTTATATTTTCAGACAGATGATACTGACTGGGTGTGTGGCATTTGCCCGACACGTTGGACCAACACGTGTAGAAGCTGAGCTTTTACCACAGTGTTGGGAACAGGTAATTGATTAAGTTGTGCTTTACACTGCAAAATAAGTTAGAAATTCATAAATGTAGAGTTGTATTTGTTTGAGGGGAAGTTGGTTTCGGTTTTCTTTTTCAGTGAATGGCAGTTCAAAGTATTTTTCAGAGAACTGCTTGGGTGTTCTTTGTCCTCACTATATAAGTACTTCTATATAACACTAAAAAGAGCTCAGAAGCATAAAATTTGTCAAAGGCTATCCGGAGATTCTAGTTACCTGCATACACCTCCAGATGTTTGTTATATTGAAATGTAGATATGTGTGTGTCCATCATCAGCATTGCCTAACCTATTGCCAGGTAGGTGCCTTCATACTTTGTACTGTAATTTCCATCTCCATTCAAAGATTTAATTCACTAATTTTTATATTGTATTAAGTCTCTGGAGCAGCATCCACACTTCAGTTAGTTTAATTTCTTAAACAGACAGAAAAATTAAAGATCGAAGTAGTCAGAAATAAGACCCCCATAGATGGGCATGATTTTATACCTGTAAGATCAGCCTGAAGTTTGCATGTGACTTCTAGAATCACAATGACCTTTTCCACAGATATCCTAAATTAATAGATACAACTGAACAACCAAACTGAAATGCTCTTACTGAGGTATAGAAACAGAACAATGTGAGTATAGGTGAAAATGCATGGTATTTTCCTCCCATAATGAAGAAAAGGGAGTTCATCATTGCCTAAAAGACAGTCAGTAACTAAGCCATGACAGATTAGTAATGCTTACTTTCATGGCACAGTCTTTCTGGTCTGGTAACTGTCAACTATTTTTTGCATAATGCAACCATCTGTGTTTCACAATAAAGTCCAAGCTTTAATAGTCTTAATACTTTCTGAAGTAGAAGTACATAGTGTATACAGCATTTGTGCTTATATGTGTGACTGATGTATTTATGGATTAAATGAAGGACTCATGGCAATAGTAGTTGAACAGAAAATAAACCACATGTTGTTTTCTTAGGCCTTCTCATGAAATTTAAACTGTTTAACAAAAAGTCTCACCTCAGTAAGACCACGTCTTCATCATACTAGTTTCTTGCTAATTGCTGATGCAAACAAGAAACAATTCCAACTGTAACAGTACAGCATATCAGGCTGCCAAGCCATATGTCATTGTGCACTTATTTAATGCAGTTTGCTAGATTTTGTTGGCAGTACTGAAACCAGGTCACTTTATTCTCCAGCAGAATACCAGCTGAATCTCATTGTCACAATACTGAATTTGTAGAAGGAACTCAAAAATACACATAATTTTCTGCCTTTTCTCAGTAGACGCTTTAATCATGAAAGCATTCACACAGTTGGTTTCCAACCAGAGTCTATTTACAGATGCAGAGGATTGGGAACTCAGAAGATTCAGCATTTTCATCCACACATTGTGGAGCACAGAGTTATAAAGCTAGTCTATATGATCTTTCTACCTGCTCTTTGCAGGTAAAATTCAGTAGCTGACTAACTGGAGTTTAGATCAAAGCTCTGTGAATGCTGGAAGTTCCCGCAGAATAGTGACCAATTTATTTGCTTTCAAAATTGTACTGATGCTTATTAAAGACAAAAGGAAACGATATGGTAGTAAACATTTTACAGTTAAGTTTCCAAGGGCTAATAATCTTCCCTGAATGCAAACATTTCAGAAATTTGAGTCCTTTTTTTCCCTCCAGTGTGTTAGTATGTCTTTGCAGTATCAGGGGTGATATTTATGTTGCCTTGCTGGTCTACCTAAACAAGTTGAAACTAGTCTTTGCTGTTTCCCTCAGGTAGGCAGAGCTCCAGAAGGGAAAGTGTATCTCTGTCACCAGTAGGGAATTTGCATTTGGAAAGATGGCACATAAGTCAAAGATACTATAGGTATTAAAGCAGCCTGTTGCATGCCCGTAATGGTTCTCATCTATGAAACCTTCATACTTAAAAATACTACAGGTGCCCTACTGACAAGTACAAAATAATGGTAGACACACTCAAAGAACATTCTTTCATGCCTCAGACCGAGACAAAGAAGGCAGTAAGTTGCTTGGTCTTTTCCATGGTAAGATGGTGTCTTACCAAGGCTATACACTGCATAGCACGAGAGAAATAGTTGCACCACACACATATCCTATTTTATCTGACAGGATCAAACTGTTCATATTTCCCTCTCACCTTTTTACCCTAAATATTTTTTATATTCCCGAAGTATATTGAAACATATTACGTGCGTCTTTGTACAAGCATTACACTGGCCATTAAAGCTGACCTCACCAGGATGCAAACTGGGTTCCAAAGTGTCAATATCAAATTTGTAAGGCAGAATTTTCAAACGGCCTATGAGTGGAACGGGGAGGTAGCACAGGATCAAGAGGTTTGTGGGAATAGATGTTTTCAGTCACATTTTAGAGGTGTGACATGTTTATGCTGGACTTGAGAGCAGAACTTCAGTATCATGCAGATACTTTTTAGCTTAGTATGTGTGTCTCTTGACTCTGCTCAGCAAGACGTAGGCAGCTATGCTACACTGGTTGGCTCAGAGCACTAGAGGGCACTTGAGTAGTTCTTGGAGAAAAAGCACTCCTGGAGGGCTACACAAGACAAAATATTTCTTGACATGCCAGCTCTGAAGTTACTCATATTCTTTAGAGTACAGCAGCCCATACACTGTTTTCCACACTTCTTTTTACTGCATATACATATACGCTTCTCCAATTCTTCTCTGACTATAAGCTGTATTTTATAGGACAACTAGAGAAGGCTGTATCTGCCTTGCCTTTAAACCTCAGTGCAAGAATTTGGGGCTGCTTAGTACCCATATGCAACTTCTACAGGCACAGTCAATGTTTTATCTAAAAGGTGCAGATGTATCCCTCAGTTGGAGTTCATTTGAACCACATTTTGAATACTGGTTACTGCAAAGTAAATAGCCATTCTGTTTCTCTTTACCAGATCAACCACAAATACCCAGAGAGACGGCTACTGGTAGCAGAATCCTGTGGAGCTTTAGCACCTTACCTTCCAGTAAGCTTAATAATGTATTAATACTGTCTCTAAATACTTTGTTAGTGAAAGCAAGGTGAAAATCTGTTGCGTAAACATCCTTTATCATTTTAAATGTTTCCAAGTGCATATGTTAGTCATAAACAGTCACATTGTCTATCACATGTGTGAGTTTCAATACATCACATTAAAGCAGACCTGGCTTATTATAAAGGAATACAGGTCCATCTAGCTATAAAATGCCTCTAAAAACAGTATCTTCTGAAAAAATCATCTTTGTTTCAGTGAAGCTGAAGTAAAGCTAGTTAGGACTAATTAAGGAAATAATCTCTGAAAAAATACTTGGCAATAATTTTTTGATCCAGCGATGATCCAGTAATTCTTTGGACACTGTGGAATGTTGCATGAAGAGCGGTGCCAGTCAGAAGAAGCAGCAAATTTTAGTGGCAAACTAGAATATGAAGCTTCAGAGAAAGAGGAAAAAAAGACAAATTAAAAACTCACTTCTCCAATTTAGTAGTGCAGTTATTAAAGATTCTGGTTTAAGTCTAGGCCTGTAGTAGTTTTTTGCTGTTAGTTATTTGTGGTTCCATATGAATTAAAGGACTTGAGCTCTGTGATCAGTAGGACAAAAAGCTCTCTAATGAGGCTACTGACATTTTAAATACATACATCTTCTGTTGTGAAAACTGAATGTGTAATATTCATGAAGGGATCTATAGTTGGAGGAACTAATTTTGTTTGTGAGCACTAATACAGTGTAAATTATTTATATAAATTTATATAAACCTGCATGTCTTGTTTAATTTGATTTAACAAGTATGTTTCTTGTTTACAAACAGAAAGAAATTCGTAGTTCGTTAGTACTTTCCATGCTGCAGCAAATGCTAATGGAAGATAAGGCAGATCTGGTACGAGAAGCTGTGATCAAAAGCCTTGGCATCATTATGGGATATATTGATGATCCAGACAAATATCAACAGGTATAATTTAGTTTGGGATCTGTATGTATAAAATGTCTTCTATAGTTATTTCATGAATAGGGGGATAGATATTTTCATGTATTATTGAATCCTTCCAGATACTTTTACAACTGTTGATGGTTTATATCAATATGGATTTTTATTGTATCACCAAGACCAAAAAGAAAACATGTATTTAGAAGTATAACTAGAACCTCAGGTGTAAGCCTTATACAGAAGCGTCTCTAATAATTCATAGTTTGCCTTTAAGAACATACCACTTCATTGCCCACCTGATACTCTTAGCCAATATGATATCATCACTTGCTAACAGAGATTTGTCTTCTGCAACAAACCCAACTTGTAGTTCAATTTAATACTGCCTAGTAATGTTTCAGGTAAGTGAAAATGATGAACTTGTAATCCTGTCTTTGAGTTCTTGAAGGCAGAGTGGTAAAATGTGTTTGTATTGATTCTGATGACTGTAGAGAAATACTAGCTGGATCATTGAACCACCTACTGTTTGCCTTTATAAATGTGGTGGGAGTATCTGTTGAAAGGGCTCCATGTACTACCTTGTTTTATTTTTGTTAGTGTAGAGTTTTAAAAACAGATCATAATCTTTTTCTATTCTGCACAGTTTGTGTGGGAAACTTTAGCATAAACTCTAGGAAAATTACGTTATTTCTTGTCTTCTACCAGGGCTTTGAACTGCTGCTTTCAGCTTTAGGAGACCCTTCAGAACGTGTAGTTTGTGCAACACATCAGGTATTTTTACCTGCTTATGCTGCCTGGACAACAGAACTGGGAAATTTACAATTCCATCTTATACCTACACTGCTAAATAAAATTGAAAAATTGCTCAGGGTATGTGTTCAGCTGTTTGGAAAATTGTCTTTGTATCTTTATTACATATGCAGGCTTTTAAAAAAAATAGCAAAAATGTAAATAATTACTACTTAATGTTCTATGGGGGAAAAACTTTCTGGAGATTCTTCTTGTACTTCCATAACTTTTGCTTGTCCTTTGGAAAAAGGGGGAAAGAACACCCCTCACCCCCCCCCCCCCCTCCCCCCCGAAACATATTCTAATTTAGGTGTTTTGCTTTGTAGCCCAGTAATCAAAGTACAGTTCAGTAAATGCTTGCTTGGGAGCTGTGACCTGATATGTGTTATTCTGAGTGTGTTTCCCCTATATTTAAACTGGTTTTAAGTGTCACATGGTGTAGTTTTTAATGATGTGCAATATCAAAAAATGAACATGTCAAAACAATCCAAAAAAAGAAGTAGAATTAAACGGTTTAGTTAGGTCGTTTGCAATTATGAGCCAGTTTGTGTGTGCACTTCATTTGGTAGATACCCTATTTTCCAAAACTGTACAGATATTTCATAATGATCTAACACAGTTAACCAAGATGCTTGTTTTCAGAGTACAGGCAACTAGTTTATTCAGGTTTTGGATTCATTGGTCTATGAGACCAAGGATTCACATTTCTAAAATATGCTGGAAAATGTACTTTCAGAATATTGGTATGTTCATTGTTATGAACTACTAAATGCCAAAGGCTATATTGCTTGAATCTTTTGAGTAGAAGTGACTTAAGGGGATTTCGATGGTCACACAAAGTAAGCTTGTGGTTTGGATAAATTACTATGTAATTAATCTCTGTGTAGAAGCTCATCACAGATGTGTTGATCTCTTGCCAGGGAATACATGCCTAAGCAACAGATCATCCAAACCAAAAATTTTAAATGTCCTGTTTTTCAGGAAGGAGAACATGGCTTGGACGAACATAAGCTCCACATGTATCTGTCTGCTCTGCAGTCGTTGATTCCTTCGCTGTTTGCACTGGTGCTACAGAATGCACCTTTCACAAGCAAGGCTAAACTTCAGGGAGAAGTACCACAAATAGAAGGTAAATGATTAATTTCTGGTATGGGGAATTTTTATAAACTTAAATATAATTCACCGACCAATCTCAAATCAATATTAACTGCAAGAGAAGAATTTCAGGAAGTAGTCCATAGTCTGCAGTTACTTGGGATTTGTGTGTATTTAAGGTTACAATGTAAATATAAGTTGCAAAATATATGTGTAAACTTTAGATTTTTATAGCACGCTGTCTGTACAATAATAGTTTAAGTTTATGTCCCCAAGCCTTTTTTTCCTCATCTACCTGTTCTTTATCTTCTATTTTCATATACAGCGAGTACAGAGAAAGGAGTTCCAGGAACCTCTGTCATATTGTGAATTTTCTTTCTTTAATGTTGCTGAGTTGACAGAGAGAATAATTTTTTTTTTTTTTTTTTAAAAGGCAGATTCCAGTATAGGAAAATTTGTCTTGATTTGTCGTGACGTTTTCCTTTGTCCCATTTTTCCCTTTTGGGGAAAACATTTTTTATACTTCCTTTCCTCCCTCTGCTGCTACTTCATTCCTATGATGTACTGTCAGAAATCAGTCTGACAAGAAGCCTTATCAGATACTTAACTTTAAGTACAAGTATCGGGTTATTGATGCAGAAGGATATGTAAGTCATGAATATTTATTAAATGCTTGCCAGTAGAGTAAAGGAGAACAATTTTTTTTCTGTATTTACGTAGCAGTGTTACAGGCAAAATGGTTACTTTATGCCCTGACATGGCTTTATGTAATCCACTGAGAGTCTTGCAATGAAATACTTGTTGTCCTAATATACATCGTAAATTGGGGGGAGGGGGGGGGGGAAGGGAAAGGGAAGTGTTGCCTTCTGATTTGTCTCTTAAATGTTTTTTCATATTGGTCTCCCTTAGCAAGTCCTTAAGTAAGGGTTCCTTTTTCCACCCACTTCTATGCTTGAGAGACCTTATTATCACCAAAAAAGTTTTTATTTCATTTCTAGTGTTTTCTCTCTATGTCTTAAAAGAAGCTTTTGAGAAAGCAAAGCAATCCTTAGGACTTCCTAAAGGTTACTGAAGAATTTGCTTCCACTAATAGCTAATAATAGTTCAATAAGGCTGGCTTCAGTTTCAGTTAATATTCTCACAAACAACAAATTTTATGAAGTGGGAAAAATACAGCCTAGAGCAGGAGCTTCACCATCTGTTATGTATGTATGTAATAGCAGACTGAATGGCCTCATAGTGAAGTTATACTTGGATCAGCAATCCTAGCCTGTAGAATGTTTTCTCCTGTTACAAATACTTTTTAAAGATATTGGTAATACCTGGCACATGATGATAATAGTGCTGTGTGTGGAGATATAAATAAAGGGTAACAACTTTAAAGGAGAATTTGGAAAGTAGCTAATGGTACGTTACTGTATGATTTAAATGTGAAAATGTTAAGCATGCTGTGGTAAAACGCATCCAGCTGACTTGAGTCATTTGAAGATGAGCACTTCTTCCCTGGGAGACTACTACTTAAATAAGGAATTTCAAAACTGCAGGCCTCAGCCTTGTCTGACAGTTCATTTTTCCATGAAAGTGGAAGAAAAAAAATCTTTTGTATTTTTCATTAGTCCGGTAGCGTTGCAGGAGTTGCAGGCTTGCTTTTTTGAATTTTGTAGTAGGAAAGGTGATGTTCTTATTGCTTAACTTTATTGCTGAATGTGCTTGGCATGAATTGCAAATAAAAAGCAATGTTGGTGTGGCAGACTTTCAATCCCCAAATATGTTAATGGTCTAGAATTCTATTGTGGTCTTTTTACATGTGAATTATTCTCTTCTGGCGATTCAGATAATTAAGAAGCTGGGAAAGGGAGTGGGGAGTGTCAGAATCTACTTCATATATGAAAGTTGGAACAGTCTGATAGTTAAAGTGTAACAACAAGTGTCAGGAAACCTTGTCTGCAAGTCACTACTGTAAATCTGCAGGGTGGTCTTTGAGATCATAGAATGGTTTGGGTTGGAAGGGACCTGTAAATGTCATCTAGTTCAAACCTTCTGCAATGAGCAGAGACATCTTTGACTAGGTCAGGCTGCCCAGAGCCCTGTCCAACCTGACCTTGAATGCTTCCAGGGATGGAGCATCTACAAACTCTCCGGGCATCCTGTTCAAGTATTTCACCACCCCCACTGTAAATTTTTTTTTCCTTATATATCTAGTCTGAATCTACCCTCTTTTAGTTTAAAAACATTACCCCGTGTCCTATTGCAACAGGTCCTACTAAAAAGTAGGCTGCAGTAAGGTCTCCCCAGAGCCTTCTCTTCTCCAGGCTCAACAACCCTGATTCTCTCAGCCTGTCCTCAATAGGAGAGGTGTTCCATCTGGAACATCATCCAGCCAATTCCTTATCCCCCAAAATGTCCGTCCATCAAATTCATATTTCTCCAGTTTAGAGTTGGGGGGGGCTGTGTCAGAGGCCTTACAGAAGTCCAGGTAAGTGGCATCCATAGCCCTTCCCTTGTCCACTGATATAGTCACTGCATCATAGAATGCCACTGGGTTGGTGAGGCAAGATTTGCCCTTGATGAAGCCATGCTGGTGATAATTCCGTCATCTCCCTGGGACAGCATTTTCTCTTTTTAAGTGAGGGCTATGTAACCTTTTCAGAGGTGGGTTTAACTCAATGGTTTTTTAGCAGAAGGCACTAGAGATATTCAGACTTCCTTAGCTACCTTACTGACATCACCTCCGAGGTATTTTCATCATCTTTTGTTCATGGTCACTTGTCTTCTGCTGTTACAGTCACTAGATTTCCCCGACCTGTATCACCTCTTCAGGATGTGGCCATCATCATTGGAAGCCGTGAACAATTAGCAGTATTGTTGCAACTGTATGACTATCAGCTGGAACATGAGGGTACCACAGGCTGGGAGACTTTGCTATGGGTAGTCAATCAGCTGTGAGTTAATTTTTATCTTATGATTCCTAATTTTGAAATGCCTCAACATTAATTGTTCTTAATATGATTATGTTTAACAATTATTAAACATAAGAATTTTGATTATAAAATTGTGTTTAGGAATTACTAAAGAGAAGACTGACGTTTTTTTAGGCATTTTAATTTTCATACTGAATTGACTTTGATTTTATTCAGAAAATTTCAACCTTCTAGCAGAATGTGTAGGTAACTACTTCCTGCAAAAAATTGTTTTTCATCTTTGCACTGGTATACTTAATTCTTTGTGGAACTTAATATTCTATTCAGAGTATCTTATGAAATATACTGTTCTGCAGTAGCAGATGTTTGACAATACAGGTCAGGCTTCTCTGGCACTTAAACCCTTTCTTTCTTCAAAGGTCAAGAATTGTGCAGAACACGTAGATAATTTTAGTGGAACCAATAGTGCTCTGTGTGTCTCTATATATTAATATAAACAGTAAATCTATGCAAATATATCTGGAGAAAAACAAAAGATCAGAGTACTGTTTAATATCCTTTTGTTTCCTGATTTTTTTAGGTTACCACAGCTTATAGAAATAGTTGGCAAGATCAACGTAGCATCAACTGCCTGTGTCCATGAGTTTTCCAGATTTTTCTGGAGACTTTGTAGGACATTTGGGAAAATTTTTACAAACACTAAGGTAAGGTACTATCTTAAATATTCTGTGCAATAGTACCTTGATAATATATATTCTCCATATTTACGGTGTTTCTGAATACCCACACTTTGTGCGACCATTTATAATTGCAGGTCACACTGATGCTTTTCCATAAGTACATTTAAAGCTGCTATTTTTAAACCTCTGTTTGCATCCTTTTGATTTCTGTTTTTGGCTATTTTGGAATAGCTTCTCATCTTGCCAAACAAGGAAGGATTTGGATTTTTTAACTGTATTCTTCATATCTGCTTTGTGAATGGCATAGAGAGTGGGACAGGTCATCCTAATTCCTAGCAATTTAACCATTTTCTTTCTTCAGAAGAGCATACTGTTCAATGTCTGGTGCACATAAGTACAGCCTGTACTTGATTTGACATGTAAAATTCATGCTTTCCCTGTCCAAAATATTTTCTATAGATGATATCTAAACATTTTTATCAAGGAAGAACATCATATTTCTCTACAAAATAATTTCTGAATATAAATCAAAAATATTTTAAAAGCAGATTATGAAACACAAGAGGATTATCTGAAGATAAAATAACAAAACAGTTAGCATTATGTGCTGCCTCTAAAGAGGAGATTAAAACTAGTTTCTGGTCTTTGAAAACCCCTTCTGTAAGTCATCTTTAGAACCCTTGCTTCTAAAAAATTGTTGTGGTACTGATTATCAGTTTTATTTTGGAAGAGAGCACTTCATGGACAGCAGAGATGTAAAATAAAAACTTTTGGTTTTTTTACACATAGCTTTGTAAAACCATAAACCCTAAAGCCCAACTAAGCGTATTGCCAAGAGGCTTCAACTTTCAGTATCATGAGTGCTAAGTAGTGCTGCCTCAGTGGGGGTACTCAATAGAAAATTTACTCTTATGTCATACTTTCAATTTTTGTAAAAGCTGGATATGCTTTTTAAATTTTTCTTTCTTTCTTTCTTTCCCTTAAAAATATCCTTTCCTGTTTTGGTGGTGGTTTTGGTTTTATTCTTTTTTTTTTCCTAAGTTAATTGACACTGCTAACAGGTTTTCTTACATGGGATTCATCATCCTTTATATAGGTAAAACCACAGTTCCAGGAAATCTTAAGACTGTCTGAGGAAAACATAGGTAAGTAGCTTTTTACTCAAAGGAATAAAAATTGATCTTAACTGCAACTGGAAAAAAGTTGTCAAACTCGTGTTCAAATAACACTTCCAGTCTGCAGTTCTCAAATTTGTCATCTTTCTGAAACACTGAAAATCTGATGTTAATCTGCGTGGAACACTCTGAAGTTGTACGTTTTGTGTGTGAAGTACAAATAAAATCTCAAATCCAAATACCACTTGAGGATTATTTTACAGCATGTGCATGTATATATACATACATACATATGTATCTAAATTCTTTGTGTATATCTAAAAAGTTAATACATCTGTAATACTTGTACACATGTCTACCTTATATGTATTAAAATATATATAATATACAGGGTATATATATATTATGCACACATAGAGAGACATATATGTATATAAAAATCCTAAATACTTCACTGTGTTTCATTAGATTCCACAGCAGGTAATGGAGTGCTAACAAAAGCCACAGTTCCCATCTATGCAACAGGGGTCCTTACATGTTATATTCAGGTAGGTTTGGGTTTTTGTTTCTTTATAATAATAATTAAAACTTTTTTAAAACTAATATATTACTTTTTGCTTTGAAAACTTACAGTGCTGTTGTGCTTTGAATATAGGTAGTAAGTGGACAGCTGTAAACAGTTAAAAGCAAAGTTTTCTGGTCCGGTTGTCTACTACATTCAGATGATTTAGTGCCTTGTGCCTCTATGAATAATATTAACGTTATTCCATAAATAGGTTCTTGGCCATTTAACTGTGACCCTTGCAACCGTAATTTAATTCAGTAAAATTTACTGAAACAGATTAGCAGGTAAATTGACATTCTTAACATTGTTGGAGTCTTAAAATATTAGAGTTACCTAGTACTGAATTAAACACTCCATAAACACTACAACAAATCCTCCAGTAACCAGCAGTGATGGACTGAAATGTGCGTAACTTGCAGGAAAAGAATAAGTACTTCATCTCACAAATGTTTAGTCAACTGTGAGTAATCAAACATTGTCAGGAGCCATGAAAGCGCTTAAGTACTCTTAAAGTTTCTTTAATAAAACAATTTGGGCAATTTATGCATGAGGATATGCTTAGTTGATAAAATACAGAAATAGTCTCTTCTTGTGTTTGCTTTGTATGGTTCTTGTTCTTAAACCACATTTTTGAAGTTCATAAGAAGGTTGTTAAAGACTAAATCTAGTTTGACCTTGTCTCTGTCATAGCTGTAGGTCATCACAACTGCACCAATACTTCTACTACATTCAACATTGTGCGCTCTTCTTTCAGGAAGAAGACCGCAAGCTGTTAGTTGGATTCTTAGAAGATGTAATGACCATGCTTTCACTATCCCATGCTCCTCTTGACAGCCTGAAAGCTTCCTTTGTGGAACTGGGGTAAAGAATATACCTTGGAGTTGACTAGATCTAAATATGTTAGAAGTTTTTATTAAAGGCTACTAATCTGGCTGTAATTGTAATAACCATCATGCTCTGGGTGAATAAAGGGTATACTTGCTTTTACCCTTAGTGTTTCACAAAGTTTAAACTTTTAATATCTAGATTAAATACGTTGTGGTGGAAAAATTCTGAAATGTAAAAAAGAAACACAAAAAAATAAACAAAGAACCTCACAAAAATCACTCATTGAGAATAAAATGGAAATTAATTTTGTATTTTCCATGCTATTATGTCGTGATCTAGATATGTATTTACGTTAAGTTCATAATTTGCGTTAAGTTCACTGTCATAATTTATTGGAAATTGTATTCTTAATTTTTTGTTATGTGAATTTCAAAATGCAACGTATTTTCTAGACAGCAACACGTTGCATGTCCTTTAGAATGAGACTAATGTTATGTATCCTTCAGATTTGTTGACTAATGGATTCTTGAGACTACACTTTGTAGGCAAAGAACATTTTCCGTGTTTGGGAGTTGGGGTTTTTTGGGGATTGGTTTGTATTTTGGGGTTTTTTTGATTGCCCAACTGTTTTCTTTTAGTGCAAACCCAGCTTACCATGAGCTGCTGTTAACAGTCTTATGGTATGGAGTTGTCCATACTTCTGCTCTTGTTCGATGTACAGCTGCTAGAATGTTTGAGGTAAGTATTACCCAAACTTTTTTAAAACCTTTTTAAAGCTAGAGTTTATTTTTGTAAGCAGTGATTCAGATAATGTTGTTACATCCTTAAATATTACAAATGGCTTAAATAAGTTGTGTACTGTGTGATGGAGCAGGAGGTTGTTGTGCAGTTGTTTCTGTATCTGTTCTCTGTTCAAAAGCACGTCTTTCCTTCAGCAATTTGTCATTAGCCACTTGCAAGATTGTGTATGTGTTCTTTGATCTGCTGCTGACTTGATTGTTGCATTCTCATTGTTGCATGCTGAAAAATATTTTCCAATTATGAAAACACCCTTCATTGCTAAACTGTGTTCAAACCATAATTAAATACATTGTCAAATGTGTTTGCTTAGGTCAGTAGATAAACATAAATAAGCATATCTGAGTTTTAACTTCTGCTTTTTAACACATCGTCAGAGCCTAATTCACGAGTTACTGGTTTTCAATACTTTTGTGTATTCTTGTACAATATACTTGCCTTGTAATTCAAACTAGTTTCCATTGTTGCCAAATATGGCAGTAAAAACATAAATTTAACTGATTTTGTATTTTTTTGTGAAAATTAAAATAATTTAGGATTACTTTACTTGCCACATAGTGACAGGTTCATCTTTCCCTTAACATCTATAAATTTGTTCAGGGTGAAGACTGTTACATTCAACTAGTAAGTTTGCTTTTCTTTCCACATCATGCCCTTGTTTCAATCAGTGTTAATTAAATAAGGCACATACAAAAACTGGGGCATGCAGACATACTCCACTTTCTCCATTTGCTGAACAAAGAAATTACTTTTTTTTTTAATTACATGTTAGAAAGATGTATTTCTAATCACACTGTTACAGTACTTCTTTTTGTTTGGTTTCTGGGGTTTCTTTTTCGATTTCTTCCACATTTGAGTCATTGGGATAGCTTTGCAGGGAATCTCTAGCTGAACCTGCTACCTTGTGTCCATTTGCAAAAGCAAATCCCAAGACCTTGCAGAAGAGAGCACTGACCATAACCATTAGTGTTCTTTACTGCAACTGTGCAAGTCATTGCAGATAAAGCAGTAAACAACCAAAAAAAAATTTAAGACATAACCTGAGACTTCAGCTGAAAACATCCAACTTTGTCTCTTTCCAACCCCACCCACTTTTTTTTTTTTTTTTTTTTTTTTTTCCTTTCATCCTTTCACTTTAAAAAGGACATGGCAATTTTTGGTCACTTTTAAAATATTTTTAAGTTGTTTTTTGGGTTTGGTTTGGTTTTTTTTCTTTACTAGTAAGAACATTGTTGATATTTCATATGTCTAATGATAAGCATTTAATTTTTTTTTATAAGCATTAGCCAAACATGTGAAAGACCTCAGTTACAACAGGCTGTTGTTTTGGTTGCAGTTTCTTTTCAAATTCAACTGCACATTGATTATTTTTAGGCAGTCCTGTGTGCTATTTGACTGCTTGTTTCCTAGTACACCTCAGTTTTTACTAAAGCATGGACAACTTCGTTGCAGACCTTTCTCACTTGAAAATAGTATCATATTGCCACTCGGTAGCCATTGCGCATGTATTTATATATGGCGATATGTAAATTTTGGAAGTCACCTGTGTAAAGAGGTGGTAATAGTTGGCTTTGCTTTTGGAAGATTGATTCCTTCGTTCAAGGGATTTCTGACATCTTGGAGACTGCTGAATGGCACAGCCCAGTGATTAGATAGTAAGATAAAGAGTACGTCACCTGCAGGACAGCTGTATGGGAACTGGAAAGATTCCGAACAGCGCAGTAATCTGTGCAGCAGCACAGATACTGCCGTGATTTGGACCTTCCAGGCTGCATTACCAAACTTTTACAGTCTGTGAAAGGCTGGAAGTATGCAGAAATGATTTGGAGCCGTTCTACCCCTTCTCTCCTTCAGGGGCAGGAAGCTTTGTGGTACCATTTTTAAGGTGTAGCTTGTGTAAGTAGTGATCACACACTGATTTAGAGGAATCAAAACAGGATAAAAATCTGTGTTGTCTTTCTCACTGTGGCCTTATGTGCTGCTACATGGCTTTGCCCATCCAGCTGTTGCCCCTTTGTTAATGTTCTTATTCAGTACTTTCCCATCTGATTGTTGATGCAAATGGATTTCCTGCTGGTATGAACATGAAGCGCATAGCTGAGTTGTAAGTTTTGTTGGTCTGTTTAGGTCCAAGGCTAGGCACAGTTACTTTTAGAATGACACTTGAACTATAAAGCACATTTTATTTTCTGTAAGGCAGAATGATGCTGATTACCATGCTTTACCATAGTTAGTAGCGTGGCAGCCCACATAGTCATGAAGGTGAGATCATTCTAAATTGTTTGCTAGTTATTCAAATCCAAAGCATTTTTTTCAAAGCACCACATCACCTCTAGTCATTTCTTAAAAGATTGGTAAAGAAAACTCAAGTCCCTATTTGTTCAGAATTGAAAATAGTAAGCAAAAAAGTAAACGTTTTCTATTTTGATTAATAGGAACATTGGTACATCTGTATATGAGAGAAAGATCATCACAGTCAAGCAGTGAGCTGTGTCCTTAACAGCTGTTTTTAAAGAGTACCCATAAACTCAACACATCAGCACTTTAAATTGTTGCCACTGTAATCATGTAATGTATTAATGTTAAAATGTAGTAGTTGAACTGACGTTCCTAATACTTTCTGAATAACAAGTATAGGAAGTTGCATATTTCCCCCTCCAGATGCTTTGCAGGAATGATGCATGTGTTCTTACGAAGCTTAACAGTTCTCTCCCCATTCTTCCTTCTCTGGTTATTATCTGTAAGGCCACAATACGTTCAGTACATATGTGCACCTGTGCATGCATGTGCGTGCAGAAATATTGCTTAATAAAAGTTACTGGTTTGTATAGAAGGCTTCTGGAAAGTCGGGTTCCTTCCAGTCTTTCACAATTTACTTTGTTTTCTATTCAGAATTGGTAAAGCAGGATACTCAAACAAATAGCACAATATAAAACCTTCTCTAGTTGGAGAGTGTAAATATTGCCTGCTCTTAGTACTGCATGATACACCGACAGCTACTGTTTTCCCCATGCCCTGTGGATCTTAGGTGTTCTCTTGTTATTCTGCTGGGGGGAAAAAGCATAGAATTTAATTTGTGTTCATGATGTAATTTGAGTAATTAGAATATAGCTAAATATTTAAAAGAAAAAAACATTTCAAATTTCCCACAGAGATAAGCTTTTTATGTTTATCTTCTAAAACCAGCAAATATACACAGGCTTCCTTACATGAGATACAAAACGTAAATATCAAGGCTTTCCCTTTTTTATTAATGCAGACAAAAAAACCTGTTTTGCTGAATATGAAGAAAGTTTGCAACTTGTCGTTTTCCGAAGTTCGTAGGCTTTCATATGTAGACAACATGGAAAAGGCATCTGCTACCTATGCAGCAAATGCATGCTTATGTACAGCTATGTATGCAATGTAAAAAAAAAAAAAAAATCACCTGAGAATTGAAACAATTTCTACATGTTCATGGGTAATAAATTTCACTGTGCTGGGGTGTACATTTGGGATGTATTGCAATAAATATATCTCTTCCTTAGTTTGCAAAAAGACTTGGTGAGATAAGTTTCGTGGATAATCCAAGGATTTTCCATTTTCTACCTGCATAGAAAAGGGAAGGGAAACTTGGGAAGTTTTGCATACATACTGCTTGGATGGCAGTTAAATATAAAATAGTCCTGAATGACTTTGAGGAGAGCTTAGTGGCATCTGGGAAGGTGCTGTTTGTCATGTTGTAAAAAGTCTGCAAGGTATCACTTCATGTGGGAAAACTACACACATTTGGCCTAGCTGAAGACATCCATTTCATATGTGACAGCCACCTACTATAATAAATACCATTCTATTGAGTTAGGAAGAGTATTTAAACTGTCAAACTCAAATTGACATTGCTTTAGTATTTAATTATACATCATTATATGTAAGTATAATACATAATTATTCTAGCAGTTTAATTATAATACAGAATTACTTCCTAAACTTTTGAGAATTCAAGTTTTAAAATAGCTGAAAGTAGAGAAAACATCCTCATATTGTTGAATTTGTCAGGTTTGTGCTGATTGCCAGACCACTTCAGCTTTCTTCATGCCTTTGCAAATATGAAGCACTAGTGTAGTAGTATTTGCTTAGCTTCTAATTTTGGTTTGCTTTTTGTGTTTTTTCTTTCTCTCTCTTGGTTGTGCCGTTCTTCTTCCCATGATACTGTGCTCACTCTTTCCGTGCATCACCTGTGATACCCCCCTGCTCTGATCATTCAGCTGTTGGTGAAGGGGGTACATGAAACTCTGGTAGCTCAGAGAGTTGTTCCAGCTCTCATTACTCTCTCCAGTGACCCTGAAATGTAAGTTTTCTGACTGTCTTATGTACCTAGCATCCCTCTTAATACTTAGGAAGAAATAACCATCAGTTCTGTTTCTTATTCTAGCTGAACAAAAATTGAATTACTTTTAAGCAAACGTAACTTTTTAATCATTTATTTGTAAATAAATAGGTTTACAGCAACACCTAAAAGTAAACTGCATAAAACCACTGCATAAACTTTAAATAGATAACTTAATGTCATTTAATTTTTTTGCTTTTTTATATTTAATCATATTCTCAGTTTGAAATGTGCTTTCATCATTTCTAGCAGAAAGTTGGATATTCATATGTTCTGTAAAGCTATCAGCTTTATTACTGCAAAATTAAGTATCATCTGCATTACTGAAATGCAAAATAGTTTTGGCTGTATCTAATTTCTGATTGATGACTGTAGTACTTAATTTTCTGGACATTCCTGATGTGATATTTCTTTCAAGCGAAGGAGGGATGCTTTGCTAATCTCACTAACAGGTTGTTACTAATAAATGCTACAGCATGAATAGTGTCTTAATTGTTTCAATGTCTTGTGTGGGTGACTAAACCAAGAAAAACCCCAAGTCTGCCTGCCCATCCTCAGTCACAGCTAACCCAGTTCTTCAAGTTTACCAAACCGTTTTTTATTGCATGTTGACTGGTTTACAGCTGACTCTTCGAGGCATGAGTGAAGCATTAGTTGACAAGCGGGTTGCTCCGGCCCTTGTTACCTTGTCCAGTGATCCTGAATTGTGAGTTTCAGATTGAGACCTTGAGTTAATCCTGTGTGTCTTTTTCCTGGTCTGCTGGTTTTGTTTTGTCATTGCTAGAACTAATGTAACTTAAAGTACTAATTTTAAAATTTTGGTTTATTTTTAATTATTTTTCTTCTTAATGTTTAATACATCTTAAAGACTCTACTTTTCTGTTCTAGTTCAGTAAGGATTGCAACAATTCCTGCTTTTGGGACCATCATGGAAACTGTTACTCAGAGAGAGGTAAGGCACCTGTTATCAGGCTGTTGTTTTTGTAGCATAAATAGTAGATGTTTTTTTATAAGTCCAGAAATCCAGTAATTTATTAATTAACTTGGAGGAAAAAAAAACAGCTTACAAATAATTTCTTCTTTTGTTATATCCTCTTCCAAAATGCTTTCCCGTTTCACAATGGTCTCTTTGGTTTTTTTGGAAACAAACCAACCCTCTTTTAAGCAATGAAAACATTTCCTTCTAAATATCAAACCAAACATAAACAAAGACAAATGTGTATGTAGAGGGGGAGGCCTGTGATAGAAGATGGGAAATCCCGTGCTCAAAATGTTCTTTAAAACATCCTCCAGTGCAGTGGAGAAATCCAAGTCCCGTTATTCCAAATAAAATAGCATTACTTTAAAATGGTGACCAAAACTTCATGGTGGGATTCAGTGACCTCTACACAAGTATATTGTACCATTTGAGATACTCTGGGATATCGTGCTTGGCTTCTAAACTACTTCAGAAGGGCACAAGTCTCTTTTAGTTCCGTCATATCTGCTGGTTTAGCCTGTGGTGTCCAAGATGACATTAAAAGTTATCACAGTGACATAACTGAAATAATCCTCGAGGATAATATAGCTATGCAGTTCCTCCTTGTTTTTAAATTATGAACTTCATTAACAGATCAGAATTCTGAGAAATACACCTAGGATTCTGCTGTCAGCAGCAGAAATACTGTCTTTTGTCTAACAGCTGCACAATCAAATCTCTTCTTAGTCCTTGCAGCTTTTTGCAGAGCTTGCATTCTTCCTGTAATTTCAACATATTCTAAAAGAATGTGTTTGAGGAAATGTGAGTAAGAAGTCAGTGATGACTCACAAGTACTTGGAAGATGGATAAGTTACAATTTTGCAGCTTGGAATGCATGCCTATAATCAGTTTGGGAAGAATACTGTTTTGTTACCACACAAAAATTACTGTATCCATTGCACTAATTATAATAAGCCTTAGAGTACAGAGGTGATATCACCTTCCAAAATGTAATAGAAAATGTTATTTTTACAACTTTGATGAATACAAATTGAATACTTATGTGATCTTACATGTATTTGTATTTCCAGCTTTTCTAGCCTTTAGTTGAAGAAATCTTTTTATTTCAATTGATTTTATGATTACTTTTGCATCTCTGTCCTTTACAGAAACTTTTCCAGCATACTAATATTACCAAAAAAACCCCCATATATTTTTATAAGTATATATATATTTATAAATATATCTATTTATAATGAGAATTCAGTTCTCATTAAACAGGAAAACTCCAAAGATACTAATAGTATGAGGGAAATTTTAGTAGCAGGTAAAAAATTTGAGTATGAAAGCCAAGGAAACCTCAGGGAGGAAGGACCAGCTATATGGAAGCACTTGTTTACAGTTAAAGATAGATCAAATTAAAACACTGTTAACAGTCTTTAGAATGTTGAGCTGCATTGAAGAGGCTGGAACATCCTGTCAGAAAAAAAACCTGTAAATTAACAGGTCCAAGATTTATCATCTTAAATATGAAATATTATAGACGAAGTCCAAACTGACCATAACAGTTTCTAGCATTTTCATTCTTTTGTATACTTTTTATTTCTCTGGAAATATTTAAGCTTCTGGAAAGAGTAAAAATGCAGCTGGCATCTTTCCTGGAGGACCCTCAATATCAAGACCAACATTCTTTACATACAGAAATAATAAAAACATTTGGAAGAGTTGGACCTAATGCTGAGCCCAGATTTCGAGATGAATGTAAGTTGCATCAGCAGAAAGATGCAGTCTTCCTCTTTCTCTCCTAAAGCCAATAGTATGCTGGTTATACTGATTTATATTTTTTTCTTTACGAGAAGTTTGAAAACTGTTGTTTCAGTTTGATATGTCCCAGTATTTAAGACTTTGCTAATATAATTTTCAATTTGCCTAACATTGGTGTGTATGCAGAACACCAGGACATGGTGATGAATGATTTCAGAGCTGGAGGGGACTGGTCTTTGCTGCAGAGCAAATTTGAAGTGGATTTTTGGGTTTTTGGTGTTTTGGTGGTTTTTTTTTTTAATTACTTGATATGTAAAATGCTTTCCTCTCCCCTCCTACCCCATTCCATCACCCCTTGCTGGCATATAAATTTCAAGCATTCCACACATCTTAAATGTAAGTGCATCCCCAATTAACAAAACAGTTTGGGGTTTTTTTATGACCCTGAAATGTAAAGCACATAGAGTGAAGTTGATTATTAGACTGTCTTAAAGATATTTGTAAACAAAACACGGAGCTACCTTGCCTCCCAACTGCAGGCATCTAGTTTGTTTAGCAGGCTAAAATCGTTAAATAGGCTTCCTCTATAGTCAGTGAAGATTTGTCGTGACATGCATGTCTCCGTCACTAGCTTATCAGCTGTATTTATAAAAAAGAAGCATGTTTTAGACAGCTTTTTGCAGCAGGACAGTAATAATGTTGCAAAATATTTTCTGTATATTGTTACTATGTTGAGATGTATGGTTTTATTTTAAGGGTGTTACCAGAGTTTTATTTCAAGTTTGAGTTGATCAGTTAAATCCACAAGGGCAGTCCCCTCAAAAGCCATGATTTGCAGTTCTTATTCCACACCGATGTGTGATGCTTCAGATGCCTGCGATTGCCACTTAGCACCAGTTTAATGCTAAGCAACTCTATGGAAAGCAATTTCAAGTTACTTATTCCAGTATTTACTTTTGCAGTTGTTATTCCACACTTGCACAAGTTAGCCTTGGTCAACAACCAGCAGTCTGTGGATTCAAAGAGACTGGATATCGCTACCCACCTGTTTGAAGCCTACAGTGCTCTTTCCTGTTGTTGTATCCTTTTTTTAGGGGAAGTTTATCTGTTAATGCTCTGGTGGGGGGAGAAGGTTAATACTTGAGACTAAGTTTGTCTTTGAGTGTGTGTTGTAAAACATGATCTGCTCAGTATAAAGAAGAGGTTTTCACAGAAGGTGGATGTGGTGGGTTGACCCTGGCTGGATGCCAGGTGCCCACCAAGCTGCTCTATCACTCCTCTCCTCAGCAGGGGAAGGGGAAGAGGGGGAATAAGATGGAAAAAATGCTTGTGTGTCAAGGTAAAGGCAGTTAAATAAAGCAAAAACCATGTGCGGAAGCAAAGGAGAACAGAAGATGTTATTGTCCACTTCCCATCGGCGGGCAATGTCCAGCCCCTTCCCAGGAAGCAGAACTTCAGTATGTGCAGCAGTTGGTCCAGAAGACAGATGTCACAATGATGAATGACCCGCTGCCTCCGCCTTTCTTTTGGCTTTAATTGCTGAGCAGGTGTCCTATGGTATGGAGTATCTCTTTGGTCAGTGTCCCCTCCCAAGGTCTTGCCCACCCACAGCCTACTGGGTGAGGGGGAATGTTGGAGAGGCAGCCTCGATGCTGTGCGAGCGCTGCTCAGCACCAGCTGAAGCACCGCTGCATTACCACCACCCCTCTGGCTCGGCACCAGCCGAAGCACCGCTGCATTACCACCACTCCTCTGGCTCAGCACCAGCCGAAGCACCAAGCACCGCTGCGTTACCACCCCCCCGCTGGCTCGGCACCAGCGGAAGCCCCAAGCCCCG
>JAVJGJ010000037.1:88879609-88894694 GCA_035590215.1 Microhierax caerulescens
CAAGGAAAGTATTTGGGGGGGGGGGGTGAGGGGTAGGGTTTAATCTTAAATATTCTTCAGAAACCTTTAACACTGCAATTGCTTAAGTAAAGGAGAAAAGCCTTGATTCATAGGAACTTTGGAAGACAGCAATGAAATGATACCAAGTTTGCTTTAGCACTTCTTTTCCATTTAGATGTCTTGGGATGCTATCACACTTTTCTTTCCTTGCTTTTTCTTTCAAACATAATGTTGGTAAAGATAGAAATTTTAAAAGGTATTTGAAAACTGTAAAGGAAAAAAATAGAGGGAAGATGAATCTATGTCAAAGTTTATTGATAATAAATAAAAGCATTGTTTGAAAAAGGGAAGATAAGGAGGTGTGTCACAGAATTGAGTTTGCTTTAGCTCTATTTTTAAAAAACAGGGGAAGCAGGAGGGATTCTTTAGGTCCTATAACTATTTCAAAAGCATTTTCTTCCTTAAAGTATTTTGAATGGTTTTGTTGTTTCTGGCCACAAGACATTAGCAGATAGCTGGAATTTAAATGCACTTGGAAAACAGAGAAAACCTTTTAAACAGTTCTGCTAATGTCAGAATTAGTTGCAGAGTAGATTTTGTATGAAGCATCATCATAAAAGAAGAAATGTCATTTATATCTCTTCTGTCTGTGTCTTAGGTTATTTTAAGCTCCATGATAAAAGAGTGTGAACAGAAAGTGGAAAACAAGACCGTCCAAGAACCACAAGGGTAAGATTACCACTTCTCTTTTTTTTTTTTTTTTTTTCTTTTCTGTGCCTCCAGAGTAATGTTCTGAAGAGTCATTCCATAATGATGTCTAAGGCTTGCGACCAGAAATCCTGCACTGACATATTCTGTATTTGAAAAGAGATTTTAGAAACTTTAATTGAGTTTGTGGTTGCTGCTTTCTCCAATGTAAAACGGAGGACAATGCTTTTTTTTAATTTATTTATTTTTTATCATAGAAATGACATTCATGTTTTCCCATGTTACTTTGTTTTTAATTTTTTATTCATTTAAAGCCATCATTGAATTTCTGTCCTGAATCTGAGAAACCAGGGGGTGCATGGCCCAAGTGCTTAGAGCAGTGCAGTTTGCAACCCTGTCCAGAGGGGTGGACTGCAGGCTGAAGGAATTGTTCTGATCGTGGACTACTTCACATGAGAACAGTTTTTCCAGTGTATCAACTGACCTACCTGTATGAATATGCTGTTTAGTAAATACACTGGCTTTGGGAAAATGCCATCTGTGTTGCACTTCAGTAAAACGCGCATTCTACAAATGCACAGTAAACCCAGCTCTCCAGTGAGGCATCAGGCACATGGTGTATATGCATCAATTTGCCTCGTGGTAGACGTGGTACATCTCTGTGTGTCCCTCTCCTGATAACAAAACACAGGCTGACAAACCCACAGATTTGGAAAGCTAAGCATTGTTATGATGACCTCTGTGTATCCTTTTGCCTGCTTGTTTCCTGGAATGGCATACCAGCATGTAACTTCTCATGGATTATTATATAACTTCATAAATCCCTGGAATTATTGCCAGGAAGAGTTGGAGAAGAAACTAGGTATCTGGAAAAAAAAACCAACCCAAAACCAAACTTGTTTATGTTGCACTTCCATAACTGTAACAAGTTGATAGAATTTACCACTCGAAAGAGCTCAGGCAAAATCCTGGAAGCAACCAGTCATTTCAGAATTGAGAATGACTGAAATAGGAAAGGTGTACAAGAACTGAACAAAGAGACATGGTGTGGAAAAGAGTCAGTCTGTCATGCACCAAATTAAATATCTCACATTTTACTAGTGGTGATTAGCCTGTTTACTGGTGTAGTTGATAATGGAGTGTAGTAAGAACTGAATCTACTTGAGATATGAGCATCAGGTCAATTCTTAAAAGTGTACTAGAAATGAACTTTAGACTTCAGAAGTGAAATAATTTTAAAACTAAGAATGTCCAAGTTCATCACAATCCATAGCGTATCTGTTCTAGTAAGGTAGTTGGTTCTGTCTAGTCATATAGAAGTCCTGTCTAATGCAGAAGAAATACAAAACCTTTAAGATCTGAAGATTGGAGTCAGTCACCTTCTTTGCTCTTTCCTGTTCGTGTACCAATATTACGAAGTAGGAACTGTACTAAGTGTGTTCCAATTGAGTGGCCATTTTCATGATTAAATAGGTATTTCTTTGACAGATCAGTTATTCACAGAATAAGAACAGGTTTATTTGACTTAATCATTCCATGGACATATTCCTTGTTTGCAACATAAAAAGCCAGTCAGTCAAGAACTCAAAAATGCATTAATGCTGTTGTTTTTTTCCCAGGGCTTCACTATGTAGCTTTCTCAAGCTTTGTACTTTTTGTTCTTATCCTTTCTGCCTTCTCTTAAACAGAGCTTTCTGAAATATATACCTGGGTGTTGGCCCCAATAGTCATGCTCTGAACGGTCATCCCCTTCCTGTGTCCTTCAGATTCTTCAGCAGCTGTGTCTTATTTTTAAAGAATGGTGAATGCTTAGCTTGCCTTCAGCTGTATTAAAGGTTGGCACTTAAGCCAGCTGTTTCCTCAGAAAACAATGTACCAATACTGATTCTCGGCAAGATAGAAACATGCTAGTTGCCCCATTAGGCTCATCCTACTATTTGCCAGTAAGCACTGGTTTTATCAGGGTCTTCCCTGCACTGTGTACCTTGCATAGTAGACTCCCAATAGGTAATTGTGGTAAGGCAGAATTAACAGCCAGACTCTTTGCAGATCTGCTGCTAAGCAATTGCTCTCACCAAACAGCCTGTGCAAGGACATCCCTCCACATAAGCAATGACAGGATTTTGATTAACACATTGGTTCATTAGAATCAGTTGCATACATGGGCATTTTAATATCTTTGCAAATATTTCCCCTGCCTGGATTTTATGGACTTTTTTTAAAAAAAAATATATCTATAGACTAACCAATATTTTTTTTCCATTTTCATTTTAATTCTTTGTACAATGAAAAAGCCACCACCTCAGACTTTGACTATGTAAAGAAAATAATAAAAGCACTCTATGTATCTAAATATGTAAGATAAGACTTTTACTCTGATAAATGTTTTTTGAAGTAGATTTATCACTTCTTGAGCAACTTCTTGACAGCCTTTCAGGAGACATCATTAGAAAATGTGAAATTGATTGCTTCTTAGGCAAACATTCTGAAAGAAAATTTTTTCTCTCCCAGAATGCAGCACGTGTACACAGTATTTAACTGGTCTCTTTAAAGAACATAATTAACCTTAACCTGAAGTTTATTGTTATCTTACCTGCATTAACTGAACTGTGAAACCTATGGTTATGAAAGAAAATACCTTAGCTGAGCTCTTTCTAGTTCTTAGGTGTTGCTCTTCAGTTGGACAGAATTTTTAATATTTTTTTTTTTATTTAGATGTGTGCTTTTGCCTCTTAAATGTTTTAACCTATTTAGTTCTTGAAAGCTGATCACTGTGTGGCTAGAGTTTGAGTGATCAACTTTTATTTCATGTAGTGGTTAGACTCACCATGCTTTAGCTTTCGTCAGTGCAGACATGTTAAGCTAAATGTAAGAAGTCTGTATTACTTGCAGTCCCTCTTGTGAAAATGTTTTGAACTCACAGTTAGTCATATTAAGCCATTGCAGAAACAGATAAATGCAAATGTGATACAACAGCTAGTGTATTTTCTTTTAGAATACAACTGCTGAAAACTAAGATTTTTAAAGGATAAGTTTTCAGTGTGTTTCGTCATTCTTTAATTAGCCTTCCTCTTGTTCAAAATCAGGCTATGGTTGCAATTTTTTACTGTACAAAATTAACATGAAATATTTCTACTACTGAAGAAATGACCTTTTCAGACACATAAATATCTCCTTTTTCTTGCTAAGCCCTTGCGAATTTCAGTTCCTATTTTCAGTGTTAAATATATATTTGATGAAGGATTTAAATGCAACTAGGAGATAAATTATGGATTTTTGTTAACAGTGTGAGAATGCATGCGCAAGACCAAAACTGAATGTAAAAGCAGTTATAAGATTCTGTTGGTTATCTTGTCTTTGCTCGTAATGGTTAGAAAAGGTTGTTCAAATAATATGGCATCACAGAAACAGTTTTTAAAACTCAATGAAACTGTCTTTTTAAATAATGGATAACCATTCTGTTAAACATTTTCTTTAGCAATTAACAAGGTGTTTTAATCATGGGTAACAACTTGCATTACAAACAGATTTTTATAAAATGTCCAGCATGAATGTTTGTTTTGGCATACAGCTTCCCCATAAAACAGGCAGAACTCCATGTAGTGTTTAATTCATCTAGACACTGGTCAAAAATTTTGTTTACATATTTTTGTTTGTGGGTTGGGTTTTGGGTTTGTTTTTTTTTTCTAAATAGTGAGTATATGCAAGGACTTTTCTGTAGGACTACTTGCTTTAAACAAGATACATTATTGCTTGTTGGGTTCTCTGATTATTTTTTAAAGATATGAGAATGAAGCTATTTGGTTTCATATTGCTTTTATTATTATGTTTGAATGTTCAATTTCTATAGTAATAGAAGTACTTTTGGGGTATATTTAAACTTTTAAGTATGTTGAGTGTATTGCATTATCTGTCTATTTACAGTAATGTAATATTAGAAAACATGAACTTTTAGACACTCCAGTCCTTAATTTTTATTTTTTAACATTAGATGACTGATATCCCCCTCAAAACTGTTTTGAATGTTAATTAAACATTTTATGGTCTTTTCAACCTTTTTCAGGGTCATTAGAATAGCAACAGCACAGTTTGTGTAAAACTAGAGGTTTGTCACCAGTTGCTAGGCTTTCTTTTCTGAAGTGAGCAATTTTATTTTTTTAACATGGCTAATGCTTGGAATGTACTATATTTCCCAAATAATTTTCCATAGTTACACACAACTCTAGGATACATCATAAGCAGGAACAGCTTCTTGTCATTAGCCAACTGATAACAAGTATAAACTGTTACTTACATAATTTATATGCCCTTGCTTTATCATGAAATTAAGGGGAGTTGCACAAGAAATCCGTCTTGCAGTAGTACTATCTTACCTGCTAACTGGAAATACGTAATTCCTTAGTTGACTGTTTAATCAAGCCAAAGATGTCTGGCTATGTGACTATGCCTTAAACATTTCACTTTAAAAGTTTATAAATTATTTCAAAACAGCTATATATCTTCATTACTGGCTGCTAAATAGAATAAAAGATTATTATATATAAAATGTCTATTTCAATCAGATTGTCTAAAAAGAGAGATAACCAGAGAACAATTTTCAAAATTTTAAACTACTAAAAATTCAGACATCATACTTTCAATAAAGTGATGCTTAAATCCTGAATATTTAGATAATGAGGAACTTTACAAGCTTTCAGAAAATACCAACTCATAATATTTAAAATGAGATGATTGATTTGAATAACTTGTTCCATTAATGGGAGATGTACTGAAAAAAATACCTAAGGGTATGCTTTGTGGTACTCTTTTAAGTATGCTACGTGAGGCACACTGAAGGGCTCTTCAAGGATCTAGGTCCATGAGGCACTGTGGAAATGCAGAAGACAGGGAATCACTTCAGCTTAAAAAGTGGAAGGAATGGGGTATACATTTGAGGTGATATAGTTACGATATGATTAAGCGATCTGTAAATCCACAGTACAGCTTTAGTGAGAGCCTTCCTTTTCGTTTTTTTCAAGTATTCTGTTTAAAAAGAACCAGAATTTATAACCACTAAGCACCTTTTTTGTGGTGTGAAATGGGGAAAAGTACGGAATGCATCCCTGCTGCCTTTGAAGAGACCATTCGAATTCTGTTGGAGCAATTTGGAGTTAACTTCAAATTGACCTCTTGATGCAAAAATGTCTGACAGAACAGTTCATAACCTTGCAGGCTGAAAAGTTCAGTTCCTGTGCCAGCAAGGCAGGTATGTGATGTTAGGTATAGTTTTGAAATGCAGAGTTCACACAGAGCTCACAAGGGAGAATTTCACTGATAATGTGGTGTAAAATTGGGCCTGTCTAATGTTGAAAAATGTTTGCCGTTTAACTACAAATATAGGAAGAATGGAATATTTATTAATAATCCTTCTATCATACATTTGCCTTGTTCCACTCTGTCTTGAGACCAGTTACCTACTATGCTAAATAGTTACGTTAATCTGAAGTTGAGGTCACTGATATGTTGTAAATAAATAAATTTTAAAAATCAGTTAATTTTATAGCATTGGGATAATTTTTTAACACGTTCAAAGTCGTATCTTGCAGGTTCAGCATTGATTGGGTTGGTCCTTCTGGTTCTGTTTGTGGGGAAATTGTGGACTCTCCATTGTCTCCTCTAGTATGCGTGGAGTAGGAACACTCAAGCAAAGGCAGTAGGAGTCACATTCACAACAGCCAGGAAGAGAGAGCTCTTTACCTAGCGAGGGGCAGACCTAGTAGGACTCGGTGCCCCAGGGTGGGGTTTACAAGTGGATCAAAAGAAAGCTGAACAAGTAGTGTAAAATAAAGATTCATTGGTAGTTACTAGATTGACAGCCTACATTGATTTTAGACTCTGCTCAGGTGGAAATAGTTGGAAAACAAGAGAGTTGGAAATTTAAGGAGACATCACGGTTGTGTACTTAATCTTGCTTTTATTTTTGCCTACATCTCTGCTAATGATCACTGTCAGAGGCGGGATACTTGGGCTAGACAGATTCTTGGTCTGAACTACTGCTGCTGTTCTTATACTAAATAAACATAACAATTGACATTTCTGGTGAGAAGGTAAAGCCAATCTTTCACAGAGGTATTTTTCACTAGAGCAATTGCCAGTGCTAATGCAGTGACTTGCAAAGGTAGTAAAAAGTAGTGTGCGTAAAAAATATTTTCTCTGTTTTTCTCTAGGATGGTGAGGACATGATAATTGATTTAAGAGTATATTTGTGCTTGCTGGTGTAATGGTTTTTCAGTTCTTCTTGATGGACTGAACTTTTATAGCGTTGAAACCTCTAAAATGCAAAGACAGTTCAGTTGCTTATTTAATAACATGGTGTTCTTTGCAGTCTTAACATCAATAAATTTCTTCCTTTCCTAGCTCAATGTCGATTGCAGCAAGCCTTGTGAGTGAAGATACAAAGACCAAGTTTTTGAACAAAATGGGCCAGCTGACTACATCAGGTGCAATGTTGGCGAATGTGTTTCAGAGGAAGAAGTAAGATGGGAGAAGGAACTCTGAGCTAACACTAAGATGGACCTCACAGAGACTGGTTCCTGTACTTGAAGTACTTGCCTTTTAATTTCTTCTGTCTTATGTTCTTGTAGTATTATTTTATTCTAACCTCCAAAGATATTTGCACTGCTTTTGAATATCGCTGTGTTGTATCCGTTAATTTTGGGTTAACTGTGGTTGATATAAAACTGAAATCATAGTCTGTACCAAGTCCCCGTTCTGTGTTCTTGTCTTTCTAGCATAATTTTTTTTATATAGTGGAAGGGTTTTGGTTTTTTATTTTATTTTATTTTCTGACAGGATATCAGCAAATATCTGTATTATACATGGAGCTATTATGACGGTACTTAAAATAATGTAAATTTGAAGTCATTGTCATGAAGTAATAAAAGTGGAGATTACTTATGTATTTAAATTATGAGAGAGTAATGCAGATTTTTTTATTATGTTTCTAAAAAGAAGAGGAAGAGCCACCAGCATTTGTCTGTGCTTCTAGGGTTGTTTTTGTAAGTATTGTGCATCTTTGAATCCAGAGGAATTGCAGTATCTAATGTATGAGACTGCTTGCACTGCATCAGTCTGCAGGGAATGCTCGTTTCAGATGCTTTATGCTGACATTGTAAATCCTGTACAAAGTCCTTCAGATAAAATCCTCACATCCGCTGTGGTTTTTTGAGGGATGTTTTCCTTTGTTGGGGTGTTTGTTTTATTTTAAAGCACTTTAACAACCAGTCTACACATCCAGAGGCACATCCCCTAAGGAAAAACATACTAAATTAATAAATTCTAATAAATATCTAAGCTACTACACACAGGTCCCAGTAGAGTTCTGCAGGCAGAAGAAACTTATGCAGAAGGAAGAGCACTTGCATTTTGTGCTCGGTGTGCAGTTCTGTGTACTGTGAAAGCAAAAATGAAGATACTTTGTTGTTTAGAATGAACCTCAGTTCAAATTTAATTTCAGGGTGTTTAAAATTGTTCTAAGAGAGTTTGACATGCAGTTTCTTTAAAATGTTCATTAGACTGCACACGTACTTTAAAAAAATGACATTACAAGGAACATCTTAAACAACTACCAAATATTTTTGTTAGGAAGCATTAACAACTAAACATCTTTTGCAGCACTTTTTGTGTGTGTGTGTTCTCTATGTCAATGTAAGCTTCTGAAAGTAAACTCAAGTGCATGCATGAACTGGTATGAGGTAGTAAAATACAAAAGCTCAGGCATTCTCTGACACGGTGCTGTTCAGTTGGAAGTATTAACATCTTTGAGGACAGGGGAAGCAAAAGGCATGAGGGAAGAAAGTATTTACTTCTGAAAGAGAATATGGATGGAGTAGCACTTCAGGTATTGCCCTTAGAAATAATGGAGCTAATTTGAGGCTTCCAGCTGCTCCGTGTCTATGCCTGTTGGCTCTGCACATACAGTTGCCTGCCATGTTTGTGTTGTGACAGGGCCTGCTGCACACTTGCACACTGTCAGTCCCTTTGCACTGATGAAACATTTTTCTTGAGGTTACAGACAGCTCCCTGACGTAGTGTTGCTTGTTACCATGAAAGTATACTTTTAGCAGACTGACTGTGAAATGGAGACATTCCTGAGGAATGGGAAGTGGTGATGTTCCTCTCTATTGTTCTGTTGTCAATAAAAAGTTTTGTATACCTGCCTTGTCTTTTTACTTCCTAGTCTTCTCCGGAAAATGTTATTGCATCAAAACACCTGTTACAGGAGAGAGGTCTAATGCACACAAATTCTTCAGCCTTAACTTTTGACGTAGCAGATGGTGGACTGAAGTTGCTAAATTTCCTGCCTTGATGTGCCTCTTTCACTCTGTCTTCTAGTCATGTGGCTTTATTGCCATTTTCATGCAGGACTCCTATGCCACCCTCTTTTTTTTTTTGCCTTGTTCTTTTCTCTTTTCTGTCTGTTCCAGTAGTTGCGGTTGCAGAGATAACTCTGTAGTCATGAGACCAAAATGACTTTATGGTTAAACTTCTACTTTCCAAAGCGGGGCGGCTGGCTGCCTGTGAGAGTGGCTCCTAGCCTGCACTGAACTTCAGCCAGTGTTTGGAAACACGCTCATCAGCACAAGGCAAAACACTGTGACAGCAATTTAACTATGGAGGATTTTGGGGTGAGACTCTCTAGTTTGTCAGTAGAAATGTAGCATCTTTTGCTCTTTAGTTTATTAGTGTAAATGTAGCACCTTTTGCCCAGCTAGGTCCAGTCTCTCCAGCCTCTTGCAAGGTTAAGCTTTTGCTAGTCAGCATTTTACTTGATACCAGTTGATCCCAGGAGGAATTTGAGTGAGAATCCCAGGAAGACCAGTACAGTAACTACTGAGGTGAAAAAAATGTGTAGCCAACAAACCTTATGTAGGTTGTTTTCAGGACTTCTGCCTCCTAAATTTCAGGTCTCTCTTAGTGTATGTCGGTTGCAGGCGTTTGTTAAAATGTTTATTGGTTTACTGTGTATTGACAGATTTTCAAGGAGATTGCAAGAAGTTGTTCTGTGTGGGTTTGGGGGTTGTTTGGGTTTTTTCTTCTCTTTCTTCCTAGCTATGGCACTGTAGCATTCAGGACTGGGATGGATTTTTTTAAAAAGAATTACCAGAATATTTTAATTTTTTCCCCACCTGTTATACAAAACAAGTTCAGTTAAATTTTTGAGAGAAAATGTTCCATTAAAAGAAGGCAGTTGGATATCCAGCAGGGAAAGCAACTCATCCCCGAAGGGTTATCTTCAATCACTTACGACTTTGCCGAAGTAAGGTTTCTGTAAAACTACCAAAGTGTTGGCTTTATTATTCTGGCTGAACCTCTACAACTTGTTGGCTTTAAATAGAGGATATATTGATGGTCTCCTGTGGCCTCTAATGACATTTCAGAATCCTTATTTAAAAGATTCGTGTGCTCTTAAGCAAAGATGATCTGTGGGCTGAAGGTACGTGGCTGCTTTGAATAAGTGTTCACAATCTAAATATGTTTTCTGTAGATTAAACATAAGGCTGACTCACGGCAAAATGTATGCATAGTATCAAAGAGATTGTTTTCTAAAACTGTAAATGAGGCAAATTACTCTTTTCCTGTCTTCTAACCAAGGTGAATAAAGGGAGCTTCTTAGGAAAAGCTGCACATTCTTCTGTCAGTCTCTTCCCACTCCCCTTTCCCACCAAGAAGAGAAAAAAGGCTGCTATTACTGCACGTAAAAGCATATCCTGGTTAGGAGAGCTAAAAGCAGTATTTGAATGAATTCAGGGCTAAAGAAACTGATGTTAGCAAATTCAAACATTAAGATTGAAAGATTTATCCATGAAAAAAAATCCATTGTGAAGAGCAAGGAGGAGTTTTTGTAATATACTGTAGGAATTCATTGCTACATATGGATAAGATGATTCAAAATGGTGCAGAAAAAGCAGAAGTGTGGGATATTTCTGTTCTGTCTGTGACAGCATTAATGACATTTTTCTGTTCCAGGAGTAAGTGGCTCTACATTTCAGTGCAGTTTCTAAAGGTGGGTATCATGCACTCAGAATGTTTGAAGTAATTTCCTGTGTGAAACATAGTGATGTTGATGTCTAAGTAAACCACAAAGTACCAGCAAAACTTCGTGGAGCAGAAAATCATTACTATGTTGGTATAGCAAGCTGATTAGCATGGCATTGATCCTAGGCAGAATCACAGAATTTCTTGATGTGAATTACAGGATGAATTACAGGATTGCAGTATGGACTTCATACAAGACTTCAAGGAAACTGGTTTGGTGGTTTACTGAGTGCATTTGGCTAGCATTTGTAGCAAACACATTCAAATACATAGCTAGTCTGTTTCAGACTATAAACTTGGTCAACAAAGGCATGGAGGAGTGCTGTTGTTGGATAAGTAGGTTAATCGGGTTCTGGATGTTAGTACTGTACAGTAATATATCATGTGTTAACCAATCTTAATGAGTAACCATGAATGAGTAATCATTTTCCAGAGAAGCAGTGTCTGAATTGTTCTGCCTTTAGGTTTAATTCTGGTCAGGTTTCGTGCTTACAGGTAAGCTGTAAGAAAAGATGATTCTGCTTGTAGAGTTTATAACAGGCAAGTCAGCGGTAAAGAGCCCGTATCTTTGGAGGTATCTGCACTACACGCTGAGCTTCAACCTCCATACTTCCAGTGTAATGAAAAACTTCCTTAGACTAGAGATCTCTAGTTTCTAGAAACTTGGAACGTGAGCAGTTCTACTGTACGAGTCAGTGACTTCAAAAGGTGTTGGCATAAAGGGCCAACACCGTGACAGTGGTCTGCCTGGGTCTGTGCTCCTCACTGCATCCCTCGTTGGCTGTATTGCAGGCCCGTCTGTGCCCCAACCTCCGATCTTCTATCCCACAGAGGCAGATTCCTTTCTGTTCTACCATTTAAATACTGTGCGCATACAAATAGGGCTGTTTGCAGCTTATTTGGATGTTGGCATTCCCCAAATTTTACTGTGATTGTGGTCTTGTGCTGCTGCTTTTTGTCCTGTACTTTAATGGCGATATTTTCCCATTCCCTAAAAGCTGAGCAACCTCTTCAGCTTCAGTTGCAGCTAAAGTGAAGGCATTGCAATGGAGCACTGCTGAAGTTACCGCAGCTGTAGCAAAGCATGTGCCTCGTGGGACGTTGTGTGTCATTCTGCCACGCGTGTAACACCTTCCCTTTAAATATGCTGCAAGGGGATGGGGAAGTGGGGACAGGGAAGAAGCAGCTGTAGCATTTAGTGGGCAATAAAGTTCCATTTAGATGTGATCCTTTGCCTAGGGATGAATGCACTTTATTGAGCTAACTGAGTCATCTCAATATTCTGCTGAGTTTTCAGAGGAGTTCCAGATGATTGTGTGTGCTGTTAGATAAAGTGATAGGGTGGCTCTGTGGAACTGGTATTGGAGTGTTGCATGGTGTTCCAAAGGAGTTAGGGTGTCAGTCCTCCTGCTGTGAGGGGTTGGTGGGTGTTTGCCAGCCTTACAGACTCATCTCCAGGCAGGACAGAGCTTGAGGTGTATCCTGGGCAGCGCAAGCTCCCCAGTTCGTGCTGGTATCGCTTTTGTCCTAAGGATGAACATATGACTGAAGTTTTGGAGGTCATCAGGTTGGTATCTCTTATAAGCATGAACAAATATTCAGTTAAAAATTCACCATGACTGTATTTCCTTCCAGAAGTCTGCAGGCGTTGTTCCTGCCACAGTGGCTGGTGATAACCTATCGGTTCAGTGTGTGCTTGCACATACTTTAAATATTCAGCACATTAGCAGTGGCTGGTTGTGAGCTTTTTTCTTTTGAGTGGCACAAACTTCATGTTCTTGACAGGCATTCAGCACGGGTATGTTTTTGCGGGATTGTAAAAGGTGTGTTGTGTAAACCAGACCAATGTGACTAAGGAGCTTCGTTATATTCGCTCTGTCATGAAAAATAGTTGTGCGTTTGAAAATCTCAGATCGGGCAGTAGTCTGACAGGGAAACGTGCATTCACGGGAAGAAGACAGTTTGAAGTTGATGGCATAGTTTTGTGTATTAATTTTATTTTAAAATAATCTATTATTTTAAATGGATTAATTTTAATAGCTAGAGACCTCAAATAAAATTAGAACCCCTTGTGCTAAAAGTGTGCAGGTGCTTTTCTACTTTTTTTTTCTCTTTAGCCCAGCGTAGAAAGCTCCATGTACTGGATCATATATTAGCTAGGCCCTCTCCCTGTGGGAGGTGACAGGCTGCCTCCAGCCGCCTCTTCTCCTTGGCCCCATGATGGGTTCCGTACATGGCTTGCTGGTACTCCAAAAGCTGCACCGAGACCCACTTGCCCACCCCGGTGCATCCCCCTGATTTCCAGGGCTTTTTCCTAGAGCTCTAATGTTGCACATGCACTGGGCTTCTCACTCACCTGCTGAGAGACAGGTGCTCTTGCTAAGCCTGTATTTAGTTCAGAGTCTGAAACCACAACCAACCTCTATGATATTTAGTGGAAGAAAAACATTAACGTTCGTACATCAGACCCCTTCATCTCATCCCCTATCCCTTGGCAGGATGGGAGAGGCAGGGGAATGGAAGGTCCTTCACAGCCTTCCCGTGCGCTGGGAAAAGGCATCCCGGGGTCCAACCATGTGCCTTTCAGTTTTGCTTCTCTGGCCAGTTTCCTTCATGCCATTTCAAACACCCAGATTTAACACAGAGCCTCCTAGTTGTCCTTTCCAGCAAAATGGGGCATTACAACGGGTTGGGGTCCTGTGGCAGAGGGGAGTTCAGTGACATGGAGAATGCAAAGGAATACTTGGGGCCGTGAACATGAGCTTGCAGGTCTGTTCAGATGCCCAGTCAACTGGTGTATCCACCAAACCATTCCTTACCTTTGATTGTTGGGTTGAAAGTTTTGGAAAGATGGGAGTCAAATTCAGGGATTGCCTGGGAGTTAGTCACCATTTATGCAAGCTCCCGGAAAAGAGACATTTTTACACTGATGCTGAAGTGGTTTCATTTTCAGTTACAAAACTTGCAGCATCACATTGACTACTTTACTTCTTTTAAAATATTATTTAATATGTAATTTCCACTTTTCTCTCTCTAGGAAGGAGGTCAGCATGGATCTCTTCTGACTGCAGACCTGCTAAATGGTCAGCCAAGCTCCCAGTTTGTTTTCTGTGGCAGGCTTCACCAAGGAAGGAATCCCGATTAATTTCCAGGGGACAGTTTTAATTCTGTGGCACCTCTGAGGCTGCACACAGCTTTCCATCTCTCCTCTTTAGAAAGAGCATCCCAAAGACCAGTCCAGTTCAGGCTCGCATGCCGCAGTGCTGAACAGAAACAAGGCATCTGAAAGCCACTGTAAGTTTGAAAATTTCAAATTTCAACCATTTTGATTTTATTCAAAACAGGCGCTTTGCAAAGGTAGCTGAAAAACTAGTGTTCTATAATAGGAAAAAAAACCCACCTTTTCTGTAGATGAAAAGTAATAAACCAGTTTTGGTGTAAATGTTTAGTTTTTCTTGCGCTACATAGAATGATACACGTGATAAATGTGAGAGCATTGACAGCGTTTTCTCCTATACGTTCCCCAGCTCATATTTTCTAGCACTCACATTTAGGTTTCTAACAATGTACTGCAATACATAATTAAGACTATAAAGCACCCAGTAGTGGCTTCTGTGGGTTTTGGCTCAGAAATATAAGATTTAACTCGGAGGAAAACGTATGAGTTTTCAAAAAGAGCCTATTTTCACATAGTGGTAGAAAATAAGAGAAATTTCAGCCCAAACAAGAAATACTTCAGGCAGGATAAGGGGTGGGAATGCAAAAGTGATTGAGCTAGCGTGCAGTACTGAACTGTGTGGAGCAATTCTGAGCTGAGCAGGGCTTGGCTTGACCCAGTGCCTTCAAAGCCTTTACTCAACAGCTTCGGAGCGAGCTGGTAATACATCTAACTGCTCACGACAGTGTGAGTTTGCTCCCATAAATCTGTGGTTCGAACGAGCAGCTGGTAAATAAGCACAGACTATAGCCTTGGTATTGTGCTCAATGTGAAAAGGGGAAGAGACTTAACAGACTGTTCTGTTCAAAAAGAAACATTTCCTTGTACGTTAAATACCAGCGTTTTAAAACACTCCAGCCGGCGCAGGGCTGCAAGTTTTCAGCTGTGGGTGGACTTGCCTCTGGCAGAAGGATCTCCACCCAGTGCTGCCACGCCATCCCACCGGGACCCACAGGGAACAGCGCCGCTGCCAGCAGCCAGGCACGTCCGTCACCCACACCTCACGCCTTCCTTACCTGGCAAAGCCCTGGGTGAAGTCGGCTTTGCACATGTTGCCTACCAAGCAGGCTGAGTGCTGCAGCC
>JAVJGJ010000037.1:88894794-88932760 GCA_035590215.1 Microhierax caerulescens
GCAGCCATCCCCCCCCCCCCCCCCCAAGTCGATGTCTGTTCAATACTAGAGCTGTAGCTTGTCCAGCCCAGGTATGGTGAGACCCCCCCCCATCTCCGCTGGCAGGTCAACAGGACTCTGACACTGCAACTGCAAGCTCTGTGGCCTGCTAAAACCCATCAGCATGTCCCTTGTCCTAGCTCTTCATGAGGTGAACGTTCAGCCGGAGCAGCTGCTGGCCCCAGGCTGGCACATCAGGCAGTGTCGTTTTGCCCCATGGCCTGTTGTGGAGCCTCAAACCCGCGTCAGGACCACCAGCGCTCCAGCAGCCATGTCATGTTGGAGACCAGGCAGGGGAATGGGCACTGAGACCTGCCTGAGCACAGCTCGGGCAGGGCCCAGCGCTTGCAGAGAACGTTGAAGGTTTAAGTATTGAAAGGAACTTTAGGAAGATTGAAAAGGCCTGGCTTCATGGCCCCTGCAAACTATGTAGAGGTGAAGTGAATGTCAAAGCTTCGTTTTACCGTGCAGCAGGTCCTAGCAGGGAGGAGAGAAACCTGGCAGCCCTTTCTGTCCCGAATGCTCCCTGGCTCCGAGGGCCGCTCCTCTGGGCAGAAATCACACCATAGCGGCACAGGTAAAGGGTTATACCTGGTCAAGGGTTAAATCTAAATACACAAGCGAAAGAACAACTTCCTTATTTGCTCAAGTCAGAGGCCTGCTCCCGCTTGGCTCTGCGGCCTGTGAGCGCAGGGAGGCAGGGATGGTAGTGCAACTGCACGGCTGGCTCTGCCGCGTCTCAGCCCCCCGAAACCGGTGCTGCCGAGCGGCGCTGCCCCGTCCTGCCCCACTACAGAGCGTCCCCGGGACCCTTTGTGGGACGAGAGGCATCACGGGTCGTGCCTGGCTGTGAACGGCGTGCTGCCAGCGGCAGGCACTCTTGCAGGACACCGTGGCTGCAGCGCGGTCGGTGGTGTGGGCAACGAGTCTTTTGGGGGTCAAGAGGCCACTTTACCCTGTCCCAGGTCAGGCCACAGGAACTGGCCCCCTGCATGGTGTGTGTGTGGGTGTTAGGAGAGCTCTGGAAGCACATCTTCTGGGTTTCTTCTCCCTGGCTGCAATCCCACCCACCAGGTCCCAACATAAGCCAAATCAAAGGACTCGGGGGGGGGGGGCTCGAGCTGTGCCGAAATGCCGAGGCTGGCACCCGCAGGGCTGTTGCATGGGAGCAGAGATGGGTGGGGGTCGCGGTGGGACGGGGCCCGCGGGAGGGTGGGTGCTCTAGGGCAGAAGAGAGTGCGGTGGGAGGCTGCCTGCGGCCCGAGGGGTCCTGCCAGCACAGGGCAATACCCAGCGGCGGTGGGGGAGAAGGTGCCGGTTATGGGGCAGGCGTGCAGCGAGGGATGGTGCTGGGGAGGGGGGCGCAGGGGGCGGGAGGCAGGTGGATGGACGGCCCTGCCGAGAGGGGCCGGGAAGGCAGTTCCCATCGGCAGGAGGAGGGCCGTGGGCACGGTGACTAAACTTCTTGTAAAAGGGGGTGGAGAAAGGAAAGGGAGGGACAAGAAGAAGGGGAAAAAAAAAAAGAAATACAACTGTATGTCAAGTCTGAGGAAATGCTGTGGGAACTACAGCCAGGCGCTAATTTTTTTTTTGTTTGTTTTCTCTCTCTCTTCTTCTCTTTTCTCCCCTCGTGTAGCTGAGAGGAAGGAAAGGAAGAAAGAGAAGTAGCCAGCTCAAATGTGCCTCGCTCTGCTGCTGGGGCGCGGGGGCTCGGCGGGAAGGATCTAGTTTCTCTTTGGTGGCAGGAAAAGAAGCCACAGGAGGAGGCAGAGACGGACACCCAGACATGCCTGTCCCGTCAGGCTGCTGGCTCCTTCTCCTTTCCCTCACTGCTGCTGGCAAACAGGTAAGGCTGCGCTGCCAGGGCTGAGCCGGAGGAGGGTGAAGGCGGGCGGCGCATCTCACCCGGGGAGGTTGGTGTCTTCGCCTGTCGCACGAGGAGGTGGCGAAGTCAGAGCCCGTGGCATCGTGCACCACCGGCGCTGGCAGAGCGGGGTTTAGAAGAATAGCTTTGCCTGCCTGTTGGTTTTTTTTTTTTGTCGTTGTTTATTTGTTTGTTTTTTCCTTCTGGTTGTTTGGGTTTTGGTTTTTTCCCTGCAACTTACCCCGTCTCACAAAGCTTCTCTGGGTTCTTTAAAATCAAAATAACCCCAAAGCTCCAAAGGAAGCCAGAGAATCTGCAGGGAAAACAGCCTGCTTCTGCCCAGGGCAGGGTGTGAGAAGCCAGAAAATATTTGCACTGAGGTTGAAGAGGGATATAATTTGCATGTAGAGTAAAAATAAGGCAGACTCCACCCTACCGAACAGATTTATTCAAGAGAGCATGAGCACACTTGTCCCTCAGACCGTGCGATGAGCGCGTATGTTCTTCACCGCCCAGCTACAGCTTCTCAGCCTGCCCTGGAGGGGTGCCGGCCCTCACGCTCCAACCAGTCTGCCACCCCGAATGTGGGCAGCCCCTGAGTGGTCCTGGGAGGTGGGATGATGGCATTGCAACCCCATGTTCACAGGTGGAAGACTGAGGCCCAAACCAGCTACGTGACTTGCTTGGAAGTTCATGTGTGGCTCGTGACAGAGTCAGGAACCAGACCCAGTCCCAGGTCAGCTGCTCCAGAAGGGCAGCCCTTTCCTCTCAAGGGGAAAGATCTGAGTGAGGCTGGCTCTGTGGTTGTTTGCAAACACAGTGTGCTCTTTTTGCAGCTTCATGTAATGCCAGGTGGCTAATGGTCAGCGTGTTTTACAGCTGGGATCACTGCTGGCCTTCCCCTGTTTTCAGAAAGAACTGTTTCTACAGCCAGCTCTTGCTGACCCCTGTGAATGGCATACGTCAGGTTTCCTCCAGTGGTTTAAATTTGCAGAATCGTGCTTTGCTTTTTCTAAGTACACAGCTTAAAAATTATTCCCCTCTCTTCAGGTTATTTAGACCCTTCTAGACTGGCAGGCTGTTTGCAAATCCCATGTGCAGGCACTTTATTTCCTCCATTAATCAATGCTTGGCAGCCTTACTACCATTTGTATTTATTTCATTTGAACTTCTAATATTTCTCTGCATCTCATTATTCTTGATTAGTTGTGTCATTTTAAGGGCTTCTTTCGACATAGTGCTATAACTGGGCCACAGCTGGGTTTCCTGAGAGCAAGGTGCAGCTTCAAGAAAGATAAAAAACAAACCAAAACAAAAAACCCTCTGCTGTCTACAGCTTACAATTTAATGTCTGACCGCATAGTCCTGAAAGCCTTTCCTCTGGATCCTTGGTCCTAAATATGTTGCCTAAAACCACACAGGCCTTTTTTCCCCCTTCTAAAACATATGTTTCACTCTGTCCACCCTTGCTCCTCGGGCTTCTTTAAAATTGCTGCTTTCCAGGTGTCCTCCATACATATATGAATGAGCCTGTGTATTTCAAAAGTGATTTTCACATCACAGCTTTCAGGTGGTTTGTCCCATTCCTCAGTATCCTCTGTCTATTCCCTCCCCCCGCCGGTGTTCAGGACTGTGATCAGTGCAGCATGATGAGCAGACCTCGATGTTCTTCATACCTTTGCTTCAGGTCACTAACCATTACATATTGGCTTCCTTCTGGAGCCGTTTGGGTTTGGGGTAGTTGTTCCTTTTGGAGTATCCTCATTGCCTGGAACCTGCTCAACTCTTGACCAAACCTTGGCAATTCAAATTTCCATGCTATAGCTCCCAGCACATTTTGGGTACCCTGATGTAGGAGCCAGGAGGAGCTCCTCATTATATTTCCCACCCTCCAATTCATAGCCTCTCAGGGGATGCAAAACAGGGAGCTTGTATTTATTGGGGGCTGATGTGTAAAGTCTTTCCACTGTATTCAACACGTGCTTAATTCTGAGCCTGTAAGTGGTTGCACAGGGTGCAACTTTCCATAGCCAATGCTTTGGACATGTAGCTGTACAAAACAGTAGCTCTAGGAAAGTTGCAGTGTCAGTTTACATAGGATAAGCCATGCCTTGACAAAGAGCCTGTTGAACCTGGAGAACCTGTGAGTCAAGAATGTGATAGCAAGGCAAACCTGGAGAGATAGTGCTCCCAGCCAGCCTTTCAGGTTCCCCCTTTTCTTGGCTGATTTGAACAGTGATTTCTTAGGAGAGTGCTGTATTCTGGTGGAAGAAATCGTGAGAGTAAGTCCGGTAGGGCTGAAGTTTGTCAGATGCACTCGTGTTAGTTCAGAGTCAATAGTATGATGGGGTAGTGATAGGGTAGTGATATTTGCAATGCATTTCCTGCAAAGAATGAGAAACACTTGGACATGTAAATTAATGAGTACTCATAATTCTGCTGAGAATAACCATGGTTATCGTCGTCATTTTCACCAAAGAGGAACCAGGAACAGAGAATTCGTGACTTGCTCTAGGTCACACACCAAGTGTGGAGCAGAACTGCTGGGAGCAGAGCTCAGCCCTCCTTGTCTTGTGCTTCAGCCACAAGATGATCTTTCCTTGGAAATTAGGGTCGAGAGCCTGTCAGAGGACGTGGTATTTTGCTTTCTGAGGCATGATCTCCTCAGCTTCTTTGTATGGAATCACCATATCCCTTTTTTTGCTTGTCATCGGTGAAGGGCATAAGTGTTTCTATCAGGTGGGAGTTAAAGCCTGTGAGAGTTTGCATTTGTAAATATGCAATAAAGCAGTTGCCTGGTTTATTGTCAAAGGACGACTCTTCCCTTGTGTGGCAATGGGATGGGGTTTTCCCGTAATACTTACTTCATAGGGAAAGTTTTCTCACTGCAAGCATCTGGAATTCTTTGTAATATAGAAAAATTTTGGCCAAAAAATAAATTATTTTTAAACTTCCTAAAACACACAGTCTTTATCGAGATGTGTGTGGGGGAAAGAGCATAAAAATGTCCATGATGTGCTATATCACGGGTTCTTCCTGGTCTGGTATTCCTGCTCTGATCAGGGCCACAGGAATCACTCAGTAGAGCAAAACTTCTACAGTATGTAATCTAAATCCTGGATTTATTCTGTTATACAGCATAGGTTTCAAAGTTATTGTAATTCAGATGGTTCACTTGTCAAAATGCCCTGGCAGGAATGGTATCTGCAAGAGAAACTGGTAAGTTTCTCATTGCTTTGCAGTTTCCCCCAGAACATGTGAAAAATCTTACAGCACCTCATGTAAAAGGAATATAATGCATATAAAACTGAACCAATCTACAGTTTAAGAAACCTCTGCTTCTTCTTTTTGCATGTTAAGCATCATCTTCCTGATGCAAATTTTTCTTTCCCACAAACGGGACCAAAACAAACCTTCACCACATTTCACAAGTCACTAGAATTCAAAGTTTATCAGCCATCTCGAGGGTACTGACCTATGTCATTTATGGCACAGGGCTTTCTTCATACTCTGCTGGAGGAAAAGAAAATGCAGGTCAAACAGAGAGATTAACTGTGGCCCTAAGGATCTGTTTCTAAGTGCCTGTTACTGTCATCCCAAGCACCCTCAAACTCAGAAAAGTGGGTTCTAATTTGACCGCTCTGGAAGACATTAAACAGACATTAAAAGGGATGCGTGTGTAACTACAGTACAGAAAATCATGAACACCTCAAAGCGGTGCCCTCTGGCATTTATACCTTTAACACTGTTTGAAGGTATATTTGAGTCACTTTGCTATGTTTATCCACCTGTCCTTTGGAGTTCAACTGGTGGAAGACCCTGCTGTACTAGGTACACGTGTAGACTCAACAGAAAGGTAACGCGTGTTGCAAGGCTGTCGTCCTCCTGCCCTCCCTGCCAACTTGCTCTCTGTATGAGGTGTTTGCGGGAACCAGATCCAGGAGGGTTCCTGCCACCACATGCTGTGAGCACAGAATCCAGACCTCCTTCAATCCAGTGCCCCGCGCTGCAAGGGGCTGCTCTGCAGCGCGAGGCCTGCCGGACACTTGGAGGAGGTGGTTGCTTCAGGTGCTGGTTTAGCTTACTGGAGGCAGGCAGTGGGGGGAGAAGAGGGAAGCAGAGGCAGCTGGTTCATCACACCAGCTGCAACTGTGCACTTCTTGCGCAGGTTGCCCCCTTCCTTTCAATGGAAACTCAACTTGCCAGGCAGTGCTGGCTTCTGCTGCAGCTGCTCACCCCCTGGTTTAAGGATGCATTGGTTAGCATTGCCTGCATGGAGATGCAGCTGCCCTGAGAATGGTTCATTATTACTGATGGAAAGCAAAAGGGCAAATATCTGTGTGTTATAAATGCAATATAAAAATTAAGTGCTGTTTAACTAGGTTGCACTATGGACTTGGGTAGGCCTCAGTCTGTACAACGGAATAGCCTACCTGCAAGAACTTGCCCCTTTTTATTATTCTTCTTTGAAAACGGTCAAAAGTTCATGTAGCAGAAGAAAGACTGCTGTTGGACCTCCATGAGCAGCAATGGCTGAAAGCCACCAGGTGGGCTACAGGGGGGAATCCTGGGCTGCAGGCTGTGCTGGCACCCAGGGCAGTCTGCCACTGTGTCTGCTCCGCGGCAGCAGGCTTTGGCGTGACAGTTCAGCTCTGGGGAAATGCAAGTTTCCTGATTTTTCTGTGTTTGTGTGTCACCGCAGTGTGCAATCCTATTTGTGATGTGGTGTCTCACAGAGGACTTAGCACTGCACCAGAGGAACAACACTGACTTAACGCCCAGCGCTCCAGGACATCCTGGCTTTTGTCCCATACCTGTGCAGCCACCTCAGCTGCTCTTCACAGTGCTTCCCATGGTTACCTCTTTTGTTTGCCTTCTCAGGGTGCGAGTTCTCTGAGCAGAGGGCTTGGCTCTCTTTGGTGTTTGTACAGCACTTGGGATGTCATGGCTGCAAACAAAGCCAAAGAGTCGTTAATCAGTGCAGGATAGAGCCCCATCCCTTTCCCACCAAAGTCACAGGAGAGGCCTGCACAGGCCCAGGGAGGGAGGGGATATGTCCCCCCCCAGTCTGGCTGCCATCACACAGGCTGCAGCATCCAGCCCTTACCCTTATTCCCAGGGTCCTTTTCTGGCCACAACCCCACCAGGATCCCCACGGTGGAAGGACATTCCCTGCACCATTTGGCCAAACGTGTTCATGGTGGCTCCCCACGATGTCCCCAAAGGAGAGACTGGAGCAGGGGCTGCGGCAGAGGATGGCATTGCAGCGGGCAGGCAGAGGGCTGAGACCCTCAGCTGCCTCTTGGCTCTGTGGAACCCGCTGGCTGCTCCCCTCTTAAAATCGAGATAAAAGAGACCAGGAAAGGCAGTGTTCAGTAGAAGAGCCAAGCTGGCCGGTTTAATCCACCCTGCAAGAACCAATTAGCCAGGGAGGGGGGGAAAAAAAAAAATGAGGTCACTCACCCTCACCACTTTGCGGCTACTCCAAAAGAAAAAAAAAAGTATATAGGATCTGTTCAAGAATGACAAAGAACAACATTTGTGACTGCAGATGGGTCCAGAATATATTTAGTCAGTGGTCAAAGTTGAGGGAAATGAAAAAAAGTCTTGTATGGAAAAAAAAATACTGTGAAGCTTTGTTAGGCAACCCATTAATCTGGAATACAGATAGGGAAAAATGTGCTACTAGATTCATATGAAATCCTAAAAATTGCTTATGTAGCATGCAAGTGAATCTATTTTGAGCACATTATTTTGCCACAGCAAATACTTTTGCCTTACGAGCATCATGTTCTTCAGTAACTTTTCATTGTTCAGTAGCAAGGATAAGATGATTACTTGAATCTGTTCTCACAGGAAGAAAAATTCTCCCCTGCAATACCATGTGTAGTAAAACAGGCTGGTTATGGAAATGATCCAAAGCCTGTTCAAATCAGGGAGGAATATTTCCACTGACTTGACTGGCCTATGGTCCCCAGCAGAGCTGGTTCATTGTGGTGACACCTAAAGAGTAAATGAACCAATTTTTAGTCCAATCCTGAACCCTTTAATAAAGGAAGCAATTGCTTCATGATGGAAAAGGTGCAGATCTGATCATGCAGTTCTTACTATAACTCACACCAAGGCAGAATTGTTTGTGGGTGTTGTATGCACCCCCTCTATATGGCCGTCATCCAAGGTAAGGGCTACAGCCCTACCGCTGCCCTTTGTATTTCTGCCTGCAGAACATTCAGCATTTGTTCCATGTGCAATGCTACAATCCAAAAGAATGAAGTCCAAGCAGAGCATCAGGCAGTGGAAACAGGCTTCCCCCCTTCTCTGCGTGCTTTCTTACCCTCCCCAGCAGCTCAGCTAGGACTGCAGGGTCTCACCTTATGCCATAAGAGACTAGTATGTTATGTTCCACTTTGGAAGCTTGCTGGAAGGAGAGTGTACATAAACATACAGATTTTTGAGCGTAGGAAGTCCCCACTGAACTCCTAATCTGGCATCCAGAAATAGCCCGGCCCAAGAAATCTCTCATGGTCATTTCTTCTTTAAGATTGTCTTCAGTTGATGAAGCACAGAAAAATAATCTGCTGAACGAAAATGCAAGAGGAGCATGGTCCCTATAAATGACGGTGTATTTAGTGCCTTTTTTATTATTATTATTTTAATTAAGCATGAATAGCTGTGGCATTATTCATAACAAGTCATTGAGACTGTACCCGGAGTGGTAAGACTGCTAAACTTTCCCATGGAGCCCTGCTGTTGCACCTGTTTAATCTAGAAGAGATTTGCCTTTGCAGGCCTTTGTGCAAGCACATCTAAGTATTGTTTTTTGTAATGTTGTTATTCTGCAGGTTTTATTTCTGCTTGTTATGGACTGTTGTCTTGCTGTCAAGCATTTTTGTTAAATATTTTGGTTTGGTTAGCTTTTGGGTTTTGCTCTCTGATTCATCTTTAAAATATTCTACCTCGTAGCTATTAGTTTTCAAATTGCTGTGGCAGTGAGGACATGTAGGTTAAAGCATGAGGTTTTGCACCAAAGTGCCGGCCACACGCACACACTACCTACTGCTCAGTCACCAAAAATGTTCGATGTAACCTGGCTGTTGTATGGAGATGACTTTATCTGTGAATGATGAATGCTGTGCCTGTGACCGCGAGTTTTCAGTCCGCGGAAGAAAGCTGGCTGATTCACAGGTTCAGTCAGCAGCTGTTTCAGCCCTGCCATCTATCACCTCCGTTATCTCCCATCTGATATACCTGAGGTTCCTCTCCACCTTACCCCCACCACCCCGCTGCCAGAGTGGTCAGTGTGGCACTTCTCCTTCACGTAGTCCGCTGGCTAGAAATAACTCTGCTGGGTTTGGCAGAGCAGCACCAGTTGCTCAGGTGTTGGCTTTCTAACGGAGGGGCAAGCAGAATAGTCAGGATGGGGCATTTACCACTGCTTGCCCGCTTCCTGGCTGCAAGTTACACTTTTCTCTTGACCTCTTTATTCCCGGTTTTATCCCTCGTGTTCTTTCTGGCCTCTTTAGGTATTTAGGCTCTAGCAGGGTTTGAAGGACCTATTTTTAAGAGTGGAAAAATATTTAGTTTTTAGCTGTTGCCATTTCCCAGCTGTATTTTACCACGTGGTGGTAGTTCTGTGATGTGGTTTACTGGTCACTGGAAAGTTGACATCACCAAAAGCATTTCATTCACAATCTGAGATTTTTGTGATGGATTGCAGACCTGCAAGCAAATAACTGGAATTGTAAAGCTGTGACTTGTGTCATGCTTTGATTGAGTTTTTATCAACAGTGAAGACTGTCTATGAAGGAACTGTTGCATTCAGCATCCATGTGATAATGATTAAATCTTTAACATAAGACACCTCTTCCCCCTTATAAACTTACAATTGTAAAAATTTCCAGAGCCGTTCATTGTGTGCACTGCTGTTACACACCTCAGTAGAGTGCCTGGGAGCACCAGCCATGGAGCAGTGCCCATCAAGAGCCAGGTTCTATTTTTATTCCTAAATAATGTTTTAGGCAAGTGCCTGAAACTGGCAACAAGCTGAAGAAATCGAGGGTTTCTTAGCAATACTTCTGACCCAAAGCGGGTGGGAAGCTGGGAGGCTGCGGGGCCAAAATTGGTACCTGTGAGAAGAGAGGGAGTGGCTCATATTTGAAGGAGAAAAAGCAGCAGATGACTGCACAGGGCATCCTAGCTGGATACCGGGGTGCTGCGCTTGCATGGGCTGCTTCAGATCAGGAAATATTGGTCAAACCTCAGTCCTCTTGATGAAGGCAAATAAAGCCCCAAATCCACAGGAATATTGCAGCTGTACAGCAGGCAAGTCTAAGGACCTCAGAAGGAAGCGGTTTGAATGAACTCAGGCTCCAAAGTATAAAGAACAAGTGGTGTAGGTAGGACAGACCATAGTTGTCTCTCCCATAGGTACTTTGGATCTGTAATACTAAATGAAAAAAAAATGTGCTTTGCTCAGTGAAATTAAGACAGATGAATACTTTCCAGAAACAACTACACCGAGGAACAAGGTGTCATCTTAAGATAGTTACCCCTTGACGTGTCCCTTTACATCTAAATTTTTGCAAAATGAAGATTACCGCTGATGAGCAATCCTCATTGAGGCCTCAGGTTCTTGTTCAGAAGTGACATGGGAAAAAGGCTGTGGAAACCCCCAAGCTTGTTATTCCAGATTTTTTCTTTTAAAGGAAAGAGGCCCATGCAACTCTATCTTCTCTAAAATGTCTGTCTGAATATTCATCTGAGTGAGAAAGTAATTTTAGCATCCATGACACACAGCTTCTGCTGCCATCCGATTGCTCAATGGCACCAAGAATAAATATTTCCTTAAGCCCGAAGACAGGAATCTGAATACTGCTGGTTCCCCTTCAGAAGCACCTGTGTGTGTGTGTGTGTTTTTTTCAAGCTCTGAGTAACACAGTGGTGCTTTGTAGCTCTGAGTCATCGAAGCTCTCCGACCCTACAAGCACACTCTTGCTTAGCGTCCTTTTCAACAAATAGGCAAAAAACAAAAGAAGCTGAAAAAGCTGTCTGCAGCTTGACACCAAAACACAGTCCTCCTGCAAACCTTGACATGAGCATGCCTGTTTTCACAAAAAAGGCAGTGGTGCTACTCATGTGCTTAAAGGTAAGCAGGTGCTGGCGTGCTTTCCTGAACTGGTTCCACTAAGCCCAGAGGAGGTTTGTCTTTCTTCCCCTGGACTCTTTCCCTGTCAGATGTACGTGTTCTGAGGTAATGTTAATCAAGAGGAAAGCTGACTATTTTTTTAGGAACTGGTGCAAATCTGTGTGCTTTGCACACTTTTGAAGTGACAAATTTAATTTACATGGTATACCTAGAGCTCTTTGAAGCACTTATTTGCACACAGTGGTGGGATTTAATGGGCAGCTTCATGAACAGAAAGACCGTTAAAGGAATGACCAGGCTGGGTTTAATATTTTTTTCTTTTTTTCATCATTTAATCACTTCAGAGGAGGTTCACACCTTCTCATTCATCAAGGCCCCTTCTCTCTCTAGATAAGAGCATGGTGATGCCCAGATCACTCTGACCCACTGGCCAGCACCCGATGAGAGGAAGGATGTTCCAGGGGTTACAGGGTGAACTTGAGACTTGGTTTGGTTTCCTGTCACCTCCGTAAAGCCAGCCAGCCTCCGGGTGCGAGTTCCTCATCTGCAAAATGAATTGCACTTCCCCGTCTCCGAAGGACACAGTGGCGGGAATGCATTGGTGATGGTGAAGCGTCAGGTCGTCATGCTGCCAGCGGTACGACTACTGCTCAGCTCCCAAAGGAAGCTGACGTACATTTTGATGATGAGACAAGCACAGTCCCCTGGCAGAGGGTTAAACAAGGGATAATCCAACTTCAACAGGGCTGTGTTAGCAAAAAGGCCCAGGTTTGGCTCCCACCCTAAGAAAACCCCAGATTGCTTTTGTTTCCCTTTCTGTCCTCTCTCCCTCCAGCTCTCCTGCTTGGTAGGTCCAGCCAGTCCATACCAGGGCAAAATCTCTTGCCTTCACGAGGAGGCTGGCCTCACGTGAGGGTCAGCACATGTCTTTACACCACTGAGCATAAATGAAAGGAGGGAGTATTGCAGCTCTGTGAATGCATTGGCTTATGTGGAAAGGGGAAGGATATGGTCCCAGAAGAGACTACTTATTGACATAGAGCATGGATTTATGCAACTGCAGCTGTGAGCTATACCGTAACAGTAGCCCTCTTTATACAGTAAGGCATGGAGGTACAAAATAATTTCCAAAAGTTGCTGAGTAATTGGCTGGCTCCCCTAGCCCCAGCACGAGGGGATTGCTGCTTCTCCTCAGGCTGAGCTGCAATTCTCAGAAATTATTCCAGACCCTTAAAGAGCTGAATGCTCTTTAGAAAATTTGCATATCCTTCCTTAAAAAGGATGACTTTGCCCTTGTTTGACACTTCAGTAATTTTTTAGGCTTTTTTTTTCTAAAGAGGAACTATCAAAATGGGGCAAACGAGGAAGAAGAGGACATTCTGTGACAAAAAGCGAGTGACTGGGCCTGTTATTGGCCTTATCAGTTTTGTTGCCTTTTTGGATGGCTGGGAATAGGGAATCAGTTGCTCAGGACCTCCTTTCTGCTGCTCAGTCCCACAACATCACCTCAACCCTGTGCTGGCCTTAGCAGATGCCGCGTGAAGTGCATTAAAGAAAATGAGCTCTTTTGATTACAGAAGTGTTTTCAGCTTTTACTCTGGGACACTGAGTGTTTCACTGTTCAGCTGCCAGATTGGCCTGGCTTTCCATTTCCTAGATTGCCTCTTGCCACACCAGCACCGATCGTTACACTGTGCCCCTCCTGGGAGGCACTGTGCAAACACAAAATGCAATGTATGTTCCAAAAACATACAATCTAATCACAAGAAAGGTGCTGCTAATGAGGGCAAAGAAAAAGACAAGGAAATAATGACACAACAGAGTATTTCTTGCAAGATTAGACTCTTAATTTGATCTGAGATTGTGGTAATGATAAAAAATGGCTACAAGTTGTTTATAACCTGCAAAAAATACAGAAACACAAGACCTCTGACTTGAGGTACTTATTCTGTTCCAGACACAGCTAGTGCAGTTTTGATAAACACATCGGTGTGTATCCCATGGCTCAAACTCCAAGGCAAAAGGTGCTGTTTTAAGAAAAAAATTCAGGGTTTTTTTGTCATCTTTACGTTACAAGAGCCTTCCGAGCATTAGAAGATGACAAGGTGCTTAGGGAAAAGTGTTTTCTATTTAAAGCAATTGCTATTGCTGAAACTAAAAAGAGGAGGAAAGAGGAGAAGTAAAGACTTGGGGGAAACAAGGGGAGAACACTAAGCAGAGGAATGGAAACTGGTATCAGCAGGCACAGGGCTGTTGTATGCTGTTAGATGGCAAAAGCTCCCTTTAACCAGCAGTAGAAGCTTTATTGCAGCTTTCTCCAAGTAAATGAGATTTTAACACTGCAGCCAACGATTCCTTACTACAGGCCAAATTTTACATCATCTTATCTATTGCAGGATCAACAACTGGTTGTAATGTGGTGTGTTTGTTTGGAGGACAGCTGCCACGAGACTCCTGGGCAGCCAAAGTGTGATCAGCAAGGGGCTGAGTGCGGTGCTTGGCTGGCCAGGGTCCCCAGCACAAGCCGTGCCCTGAAGCCTGGCCGAGGCAGCCGTGTGTGCTGGGCTGCAGGCAGGACCACTCTGTGTACAGGCAGCCAAGAGCAGGGAGGGGATGCAAAAGCCCATCAGAGCTAGAGGCAGCACTGCTACCTGCTTTGCAGATGCCCTCTCATGTAGCAGTTTCAGGTCATTTGGGGGGGGGTGGTTTGTGTTAGTTTTGTTTTGGTTTTTTTGAGAAGCAAAAAGCTGTTGGTGTAATTGTATCATCTCTCTGGATGGCTGCCTCAGTTCCATGACACCCCCTCTGCAGGACACAGTGAGAGCCATAAAAAGCTGCAAAATTAAAGTTCAATATTTTCTGGGGCTAGCTGGGAGTATTGTGTATCCCAGTGGGAAGCTGGGAACTCTTTTTTTAGGAGTATAAGTTGTTCACCTTACATTTGCTTAGTACTATACATTAAAACTGTCGGTTGCCCAGGTCTTGGTCTAAGGAAGAGACTAGAGAAGTATCTCTATGCCAATTCTTTTTCTGTACAATTGTTTTCAAGCCATAGAATTCAAATGATATAGTACTGTAAGAAAAGGTTATATAGCAGGTCAAAAGTTCATGACAAATTACAAGACTGTTATTTATTTATCACCTGGCTCTAGTACAAGTCCCTGTGTGTACAGCAACAAGTACACATTCTTAGTGTGTCTACAAACCACCTTTGAAGTAATAAATGTTGTGTAATTTTTACTGCTTAGCTATCCAAAATGCTATACAGAAGAAAAGACTTCCTCCTTTCTGCCAGGACTGTGACTAGGTAGGCCTGAAGGTGTCCAGGCATATTGATTCTCATGTCCTCTCTCTCCTTCTCTGCTCCAGTTTTCACTACAAATCACTCCACCGTGTGAAAGCGAACAACACTATGAATACTCGGGACGGTGCTGCACAAAGTGTGAGCCAGGTATGTGAGCCCTGGGCTGTGCCAGCTTCACAAACGCTCATTAGAAACAGTTTTGTGGGTCAGTAAGGCAGCTTGCTTTTGCAACTCTACTAATCTATTGGCATGTACCCTTGAAGATGCGTGATTTCAGGCTTAAAAGTGCCTTCAAGTGCCTGAGGCGTCGTCCTGCTGACCTCAGCAAAAGCCTTAGCAGCTATTTTGTTGGGTTAGCACTGAACTACTGTGGGAGGCAGAAAGCAGCTTGATTCTCATGTGCGTAGATAGGACTGCTCCCAGGCTGTAAGCTTCACGGATGTGTCGATGCCATGCTAAAAGCTGTTCAGACTGAGGAACTGAAAAGTTGGCAGGAATAAATGATTGTCCACAGCAGTACTGCAGTGTTAGTCCAATATGTTATTTTCCCAAAGCTCTTTAGACAGTTGGTGTGCAAGATCTACTTGTCCTTCTCTCATTCACAGGAAAATATATGTCTGCTAGATGTACTGGTACTTCTGATAGTGTGTGCCAACCGTGTGGCCCAAACGAGTATATGGATGTCTGGAATGAAGAAGATAAATGCTTACTACATAAAATATGTGATCAAGGTGAGTTGTTCTTACTGAAGAACCTTTTTATTCCAAATTAGTGAAGCATGAAGTTGGAAAAGTGGATCTAGAGAAGTTGCTTTGTTCAGGTGCCCAGCACTGGAGGCTGGGCTTGCAGAAGAGCCTGGCAGAGAGGGAAGTCCCCAGACAGCAGAGATTCTGTGCTGTGCTGAGCACCGTGACCATGGTCTCTGTGCTGCTCATAATGGTTATCTTCACTGGAGCCACTCACTCCTGTCAGTTGGATCTTAAAGGTTGTCCTTTTTCCCAGCGTACTGTGCATTGACTTCCCCTAACACCTAACACGTTTGTCTCACCCTGGCGAAAGCTCTGTTTATTTTCTACAGCACCTACAAGGGAAAATACTGCTCAGGAGTGCAACCGGTGAGGAGCCCCATGCTGATCAAGTGTCTCCCATGCTTCTTGAAAGAGAACATTTCCTCTAACATAAATGGTTTTGCATCTGGCATTGAAGCAAAGCAAATAAATAGAACAGGAGGTTCAGAAACTTGAGGCTTATTATCAGAGAGATTTTTACTCCCATCTGCTTTCTCTTTAAGGGAAAGCTTTGAGAGAAGTGAACCCTGGGAACAGCACGTTCCAGCGGCAGTGTGCTTGTACGATGGGCTACCACTGGAATGAAGACTGCGACTGCTGTCAACGAAATACTGTGTGTGCTCCAGGATTCGGAGTTGAGCATCCTGGTAAGATACAGAAATGGGACATACAAAGTGAAAAGTCCAGCTCAGGCCGACAGGATGAGGCCAGCATTGTGTGGGTTGTGACATTACAGAGGATACTTTGGACTCTCAGATGACTGTCAACAGAAGATGTGTATCTGAGTTACTGTTACTGCTGCATATAACCTTCCTGGACTATTTGCATTTTGAAGGCTTCTGCCTCTATAGTTTAAATGGTATCTTGGATCAAGTGACTTTTGTGAGATATCACATGAATGTAGCAAGAGTCGCAAGGTGTTCAGTGCATTTCTGATGTTTGCCGAGGTGTCTGGCTGTGAGTCACTAGGTCATATTAAGCTCCAGTATTCAGAGAAGCAGTCCATTGGGGATTGTTCCTGAGGTCAGATTTGAAATCAATTTTTGTCCAATGACTTTGCCATTTTATAATGTTATAAGCAAGTTAAAAAAGATTAATACATTTCACGTAGTGCAAGTATTCTGTTTTAGATGACTTCTACTGCAAAGATTTATTACAGACATTTAATTTAGTCTTGTCTGATCAAACACAAGATGCAGGTGTTTTGTGGGTGGAAAATAGAAGACAGTGAAGTTCAGTGTTGTAATAAACACTGGGAATAGCTGTGCCAAGCATGAGGAACGCCCAGAATACAGCACATAATAGAATAATGAAGGGTTAATTTAATTCCGTGGGTCTGGAGCACAGTGCTGTTTTTTCTCCAGTCTAGCAAATCCTAATACAGCATTTTGTTTACTGTGGCTTCGTAGAAGTGACAATACCAGTTAGCATCGCTGTCTGTGATAGCATCAATATGAGGAAATTAATGAAAAGAGGAGGATATAATAGCTGTGTGTTATTTTACAATAACTGCAAATGACTCCTGGTTATTTCTTATTTTGATCATGTAGAGAAGTGCTCAGGTGAGACTAGCATACTTTTTTTCTGCTTACATGTGACTGTCATTGGTGCTTTAATGTAATCTAAGATCTTTCTTCAGGCAAGCTTTCGGGGAGATTGGGGGAGGGGTGTGGAGCAGGAGTATGAGAAGCATAGTCACCTTACCCTCATCTGAAAGGAACGTGTGGAAACTCAGCTATGAAGTTTTTCTTCCTTTACTACACACAGTGCAACAAGACAAGGACACCATGTGCATACCATGTCCCAGAGGCTACTTCTCAAAGGTCGCTTCATCCACCGACGAGTGTAAATCCTGGACCAAGTAAGTCCCTGTATATGGTAAAAGGACCACATTAGCCAGAAGGCAGAGAGAAGCTTGGGTGAAAGCATTTTTCAGTGAGGTGTTTCAGGCTCTCTGCAAAGTGCATGGAGTATCTCTGTTGGCCGTGCAGCGATAAAGGCATTTCACACTGAAGCTTGACATCTCCTTGGGTGGGAGCAAGAGGAGCAGTAACAACAGAACTGCTGAGCTGACACAGCTGAAAATAAAGAAGGTATCTGAGGCTCTTAAGGGTGGAGAAATGCAGGAGAAATGTTGTACTAACAACAGAAAGTACTACTCTGCTAAGTGTAGGAGTTACAACAAGCTTCCTCTTTGAGAGCCTAGCCTCTTCTGTCTTTCTTTTTTAGCTGTACAGCTCTAGGAATGGCAGAAAATGTGCCTGGAACTGACAAGTCAGATGCAGTTTGCGCAGAACAGAAGATGCCTGAGCCATCAGAAGATGGTATGTGTCCTTGCACAGATTGTCTGTTAAAAAGTAGCAGGGAGGACGAAGGATGTGTTTACTAGGGATTTTGGCTAGTTTAACTTCATTCCCATTGTGGGTGACTCTAGGGGAAGCAGCTGTAGACCAAGACAACTCTTGGAAAATCCCACCTCTAAAGATTACTTTAACCCTGGCAGCTCTAGGGCCCGTGTCCACTACTAAGCAGAGCTTTACACCTTCCCACCGAAACTGCATGGCAAGCAGCACTGTTATGATACCCATGACCTCCATCACAGTTACAGCTCTCTCATTTTTTCAGCCTGCTGATTTCTATACACTCGATATCTGTATAAAGGCTAGCAGCTTCTCTACATTGCTATTTTATGGCTATGGATGTAGTCTCAGCTGAATGTAGCTCTCCCTTCTCACCCACTGCCCATTTCCTTCTCCAGTGTGGGTATGATACCAGGAAGGCTGCTTGCCTGGCATGCGGTCATCAGTCATAACCTGAGATAATGGGCAAATTTTGCCAGCTGAATTCTATAGTCTCCATGAGATGTATGCCCTCCAACCCCTGAGGGAGAGCAAGCACAGCCCATGGGATGCTGGCAGCTTGCAAGGGGACTTTCAGAGGGGCATCACTGGATCACACTGGATCTCTGAGACGCCAAGACTCTGTTTTTTATGGACATGGCTTGGTACCAGGTACCTTCAGTATGGCTGCTTGTCAAAGAACTGCATCAGTGCTAGAGTTGTTGTCCTGATTATAGAAACTGAGAATCAAACAAGAAAAAAATCCTCTCCTGTCAAAAAGCAGGTAAAATGAACAAGGATTGTCATACGGCTGAGTACATGCTGCATGTTGATGGCACTATCTTTTTTACATCCTGCAGGAACAAACAGGATCTTATACGTGTTGATTGTCATCGTGTTTTTTGTGGCACTAATTGGCATTGTCATCTTCATCGTATACTACAAGAATAAGGGAAAAAAGCTGACAGGTACATGATAGCTAATGATATTCATGAATGTGACAACTGCGTGGTACTCTGTGCACTCTGATTTTATGGATAACCACCAGGTTAAGAAACTCAGGAGTTACTCTGGAAGTTCTGTGCTATCCCTATATTCATCCATATGGGTATGCTTTAACAGCGCAAATCCGGGCTTCAAATTTCTTTCCCCTAGGCAGGCAGCATATTGCACATATACATAATGTATATGGTATCCTTCCGCAGCCCGAACCATGGGGTGACCACCTTTGGGGTGGATGCAGCAGCTGTGGATGAAGGAGGGCTGGTGCTTGGGCCCTTTATAGCAGCATGGCTGCTCTGCACCATCTGGCCCTTTGGCCCCTTGGCCGAAGGGAAGCAGGGACACACATAGGGGACTTTTGCCACCTCCTGTCTCCTTCCTCCCACTTTCTCTCCTCCCCTGAAACTGGCATCTGGACAAGTTAAGATACGGATTTCAAGACAAAGGCCTGATGTGTAATTGAAAACATGATGGAGGCAATGTTTTTACGTGAAGGCAAAATTTTGATGTGTTAAGGAAGAAATACTAGAAGGAAATAGAATAAACAGTAAAAGTAGAAAATTAGAAAAATTCTAGCAAAGGCATACTGTATAACAGTGGGGTACTGACTATATTATTAATACAACAGAAATACCTTCAACAGCTACTCAGTTCTGTGTTAAAGCCCTGGAAAGCTTTAATTAAGGACGTACCCATATTGTTCTGTTCATTTTTTATTTTCTCCCTCTAAACATCAAAAGCCTTTGCTAATGTACTTTTTCCGTCATCACCTTTTCAAGCCCTAGCAATTTATGAAATGTTTTGGGTGCTGTGGAGGGGAAGACAGCAACCCTCTCTTGTAAAGTATATTTCAGCCTGTGTTTTAGAAATAGGCTGCCTCTGCCACACTAAACATGGGTTGTGCTAAATCTGGAATTCCCGGGATGGGCTGGAGGAAATGCTGACTCTCCTTGCAAACCAAATACTTACGATGCAAAGCAGGTTAGGGGGGAATGCTCTTTATTTGACATTTGTATTGCCCTGCTGCTCTGCAGTGACAGTCCTTCATTGCCTTTGCATGTTAAATCCTACTGTTAAAGCCCCAGAGACTTGCAGGCTCAGGAAGAAGCTCTGCCTGCTTGCAGTGGGGACTGCTGGTAAGTGTGCAGGCTGAACATCAGAGCAAGAGAGTCATTGCTGGGAACTGGCAGTGACTACATAGCTGATCTATCTTCAGACATACAAAACCAGGATAAGCTTCAAATGTACGTGAGACCTGAGCCCTACAAAATGTCCTGAAAGTATAAAGAGAAAACAGGAATTGCTAACTCCGTTAAGTGGCAGACTTTACCATAAAGCATTGCTGGACTTAAAGCTTTTCCTTGGGAGATACTCTAATTAAGTGAATTTCTCCATTAAGTACACCCTGATTAAGTGGAATACACTGTGTTTGAGCCTACCATCCCGTGGTTTCAGTGGCTTACCCTCTTCTCTCTAGGCTCCTCACTCCTGTCTGAGAATGGCCTTTGGGCCATCCATGTGACTTCTCTTGAAACAGACTGTATGGCTGCAAGCAGGACAGTACTGGGCCAGTCATAGCTTGGTGTGACATATGACCAGGAAAGAAACCCCATTTGATGTGGAACACAGTTTAACCATGGTCTATTTTAGGAGCTTGGAAACATTTGTTCCACAGAAATACATCCCTGTTCCAGTTACAATGAATCCTCAGCTAGACCAACACTGGGACACTTGAACAGTCAGTAAAAACAGTCTTGCTGGTTTCTATTTAATTTGATATTGCGGATTGTGAATGACTGTGGGTGTTTAGGTCTGCGGCTAACTTCAGTGCCTGCTATATGTTAGAGCTACTCTTTATATTTTCCCTACAGCAGATCTACAGAATTGGGCTAACGAAGTGTGCAGCCAAATAAAAGGAACAAAGGTAAAGTCAAAGACACTAGCATTTTCTCTTTGTTTTACGTTTCCCTCATGGCATTCCTGACATCCCTCCTGAAGCAGACTCCTCATTAATGTTTGGCTAGAAAATAAGTTTTGAGTTCCTCAAAAAATGTTTGCAACTTTGGCTTTTTCAGTCTGGTTTTCTGTAAATCTGAGACATATGAAATCACTGTTCTCAAATAGCTTCTGAGCCTGCTCTCTGGTTTCAGTCAGCTTTAACAGTGGTAAAAGCCTCCATGATGATTAATTAAATAATTATGATGAGAAGGTTAAACATGAGCCCACCAGTTGCTGAACACCTGAGACTGCCTAGGAGAAAGCCTTACTAAATCCTAAGAGCAGGAAAAGCTTCAGCTGAACTTGCACCTTTTTACATACCATAGTGCTCACAGGGGAGAAACCTGGCTTTGGGGCAATGCCAAGAATGCCAGACATGCAAGGCATTAAGCACAGAGCCTTCACATGTGAAAAGAAGTAAGAGGTTTTGCTCTGGAAGAACACCAGATCCCATGCTTGAAACACTCAAATAGGGACACAGTGCCTGCTGCACACTGTGGACATGGGCTGAAGTGTCCCAGGTGTGTGTTCTCCCTGCTAGCCTATCTAGGAGGTCTGTCTAACTTAACTGTTGAAAGACTCAAATTCCATTGCTGCAAAACAAACATGCCAAACCAACCCACCTTTATTGAGCAGGCAGTTCTTTTGTTTCTTAAGTGTTCATGCAACTTCCCGCATCAGCAGCTGCTGAGATCCTCCGGGACAGAGGAGTGAATCAACAGCAGCTAGAGGCTTGCAGCGTTTACATTCTCTCTTCTGTCCCGGAAGGTCCGAACAGATGCTGGAAGTGAAAGATACCAGTTCCCAAATACCCATCTACAGCACAACTTGCATGAACTGAAAGTAAACCCTTGAAGTATTTCCCAATCCTTATCTTTTTGGAGCTGCAACCAAAAATTTAGCTTTACTTTGACAAGTACTGGCATCATGGGCTTTGCATTTGTTGTCTTAACATTTTCCAGGTTAAAGCAGCCTTACCCATGGGACTTCCTTTTTCTATCTTGTCTTGAGCCCTCTGAATCAACCCAGTTCTCTTCAGTCATTAATGATAATAAAGATTCTGGTCCCAGTAAGGCCTTCACAGGTGAACAGCCCTTCAGACGAATGGGGGGTTTCCAGACCCTTACAAGCAGTTAGGTAGGTCTTACTGATGGTCTATAAGGAATAGCAGAATCCAGCCACTCTTCTAGATTTATTAACTCTTAAGTGCCCTCTTAAGAACTAGCAATAGTCATCTCCCAAAATTAAATATTATTGCCACCCATGCCACCAGATTTTTTTCTGAGCACCACTGAACCCAGCATCATTGGTCACAGTTTCACAGCAGAACAGAATTATACTTCAAGACTCCAATACAGCAGTGCTGCCCAACCTCGGCAGCTCCATACTGAGGAAGAAGTGAGATCTGCCTGTTTCTTCTTTGTCTGGCAAATAACCTTCTGCTGATCTATTTATTAAACAAGCTTTTATTTTTAATTTCTTTCAGGAGCCCCCCAGAGATGCATTTGTTACCGTGAACATCACAAATGCTGCTGTCCCTGAAGGCATGTGTCTCCTGGGCCCCACTGGCTTGCCTGCCCCTGGAAACTTGTGCTGCACCAGTGGTCACGCTCCTTGCAGGAACGGGAGCCCCAGCACGGTGCTGTGTGAGGCAGGAGGGAACCTCGAAGGGTTTTCTGTGGTAACTGAGACTGATGATGACCACTTCCCACCAGTTCCCACGGAAGATGAATACATGGATAAGGATCTCAATACTGCAGATTCTTTATTGAGTCAGACTGCTAGTAAAACCATGTCGTCATTTTCAGAACCAATGGAGGCAGGGGAGAATGACAGCCTAAATCAGTATTTTTCAGGGATTGGGAGCACAGAGGACATATCTGTCTCTCAAAGCTTTCACCCTTCCTCCAACACAGATGGGGCACACACCACCATGGACAAACTTCTTCAGAAATCTTGCCAACATGCCCACAGTTGCCTGAAGGAAACAGGCAACAAAGACACAGATAATTTTGCAACAAACTATGACTTGGAGAAGATCTGTGTGAGGTGTGGCATTTCGTACAGGGAATCTCCCAGAAAGTGGAGCAAACCCTGTTGTGCTGTGGCTGACAGTGCTTCCACCTCCCCAGAAACTGGGTCCTATGCACAGTGCACGTGTGGCTTGAATTTTCTCTCTGCGGGTCAGAGCACTCTAGCAAGTGATCATAGTATGGAAGATGCATCTTCAGATAGTTCCAACATGAAGTACCAGAACACAAACAGAAGCACTTCAGGGACAAGCAGCAGCACTTCAGACTTTCCTCCAGCATCTGGTAAGCCCATTAGGCCTGACCCATACACAGTCATACATCACTGTTCTCTGTGCTAGCTCAGTATTATTTGGAGAGTGTGATTTAGGAGGAGAGAAGAATAAAATGATGCCTTTTCACTTAATTGCTCTGAAGCTAATCTGAAAAACAAAACTGAAATAGTAAGGCCGTTTGGTTTGCAGTGAATTCTGCAGATAGTATGAGCACTGTGAGGGACCATTGTCCTGCCCTGATCTAACCAGCAATGCAGAACCCATCTTCCAAGGCGGTTCTGTTAATGAAGTATTTTGGTGACAGCAGGTGTGTGTACTGGAGAAGACTTGGGAGGAGGAGAGTGTAGGGACCTAGAGACTGAGTCAAGAAAGGTTGTACAACACTCCAACAGACAAATTTCCATTCAGAAGTCTGAATGCACATTTTTGTCATTAGGTTTAAGTCCAGTTATGTTTATATGGTGGTCAGGGAAACTTCAGCTGGAGCTATAACCTGGTGGCCACAACTGCGTCTAAGAGATTATGTTCAATTTTCTTCTTTTAGCGCTTTCTCTTTGCTTTAATTTGCTAGGACCTAAGCACTCACCTAAAAATAATTTCATACAGACATCGTTTCTCCATACACAAGTGCTCTGTCCTCTAAACAACTCTGAAATACTGTTGCCAATTTACTAATTGACTACCAATTTACTAATTGAGTGAACATAACGAAATTGTCAAATAAAAGTAGGGGGGAAAATCGCTGAAGCAAAACTAGCAGAAGGGAAGTTATGAGCCTTTTCTGGATGAAATCTTCTTCCCTCAGACTTTTTTTCAGTATAAAAGTCTGCAATCTGCCTGTCATGTGTTATTAGTCACTTTAGATTATAATCTCTTAAAGTCAGATGCTCTATTTTTATTTATGCCAATGCACTGCCAAGCGTTATTGAGACCTTAATTTTGACTGGGACATCTAAGTATTACTGTAATACACACAGCAGTCATAAGCAGTTGCCCTTCTTTGAAACCATGTGTTGCCTTACAGTTTCTTACGGAGGCATTCTTGTCAGTCTGCCAAAGCCCAAAAGCAACACTTTTGAAGGCCCTTCCTCTCTCAACATGCATGCCGTGTGGGAATCTGGGAGTGTGTAGTGCTCATCTTCCTAAGAGCAGATACTCTTTCTGCTGCTTCAGTTTCCTGAAATCCTGACACAGTTTCACTGCCTGGTCTGTACAAAATTCAGCAGTAGTAAAGACAACATAGATTATCTTTTTATTGTTGGAAGGTGACTCTGAGGTACAACTGAAAGTCAAGTCGTATTTGGAAGTTTAGAAGTACTGCTGTTCTTTCTAAATCTGACATGAAGAGGAAGAGAAAATGCTACAGAACAACAGGGCAAACAGAAGAGCTTATTTAGGATTTAAGCAATGTGCTAGAAAGTGCCATCTTAGATCTGCAGCATAATTCTTTATATGGGTTTTTAATTGTGTCTGTGCCTTCGGGTATGTACATGCTATAGTGCCATCTGGTGAAACCTGAGCACAGATACCGTGTTCCTGATTTGCCGTTTTATAAGGCAAAACTGCTGGAAGGTACTGACTGAGCTACGGGTAGTATGTAAGTGTGGGTTAGTCAATCTGTAGGTAATGTGGCTTGCTGGCAGAGGTCTTTTTTCTATCTACAGAATGTCCATGGCCCACTGGTAATGCCTGGTTGCAGAAGTAGTGGGACAGGGCTTAGCCATAGATTCCACACTGAAGCACCCCAGCCATGCTGGAGCTGCACTTGGAGCTGCAACAGCATCAGTCATTTTGCTGGGCCTTGTGAAATACCCAGATGGAACAAATGTGCATGCAAAACAACTTTCTGTAAACCTTCTCAAAGCAACTGAAGCTACCAGGCTTTGTGCACAGACATGTCGTGCTAAGACAGAATGGTTCAAGAAGGTGGATGACATATGGGAAGAAAGGCCATGGGTAATTCTATGAAGTTGTGGCTTTAGTTCCCTAACACTAAAAATGACAACAGAAATTGCAAACTCTCTTTCCTATGAAACAACCCCAGAAGACCAAAGTAAACCTCTGGACAGGTGCCACTGACAGGGTCAGTCACCAGAGGAGGGGGGGAAGGGGTAAGCCTTCAAGTGCTCTTTCAAAGCCCACGAGCCTGGAGGCAGTCAGAATGTGAAGCGTTGGTTCATGACCACCTCAAGTCATGTGTAGGTCTACAGAATAAGCGTGAGTGCAGGAAAACCGAGGTGACTCATGATTAGGAACTGTTTTGCAGAGCCTTTCAATTCCAGATCCCAAACCAGCCCAGTTTTGGCAGCAACAAACAGTTCTTACCACCCAGAGGTCATTAGATGGCTCAGAGAAAATTAATTATCTGTGTTGTTCCAGTTCTTAATTAATAATTACCACAAAAATTAATCTGTCATTGTAATTAATATCATCAAGTAGCCTGAAGAGATCAAAAGGCTGAACCATTCCAGAGAATGATGCCTTCACTTATCCTCTGAAGGTGCCTCTGATGCTTTCCAGGCTGGAAGCACATTTCTTAGTGCAAGTCCAGGAAACTCTTGTGTCAATTTTCTGTGGTTCTGGGCCTCAACTATCCTTTTGTTTCACCACAGTATCTTCAGAAAGCAGTGAAGATTTGCCTGCCACATACAACTAAGTATTATAAATGTGTTAATTTACATACACCCCCTTTTTTTTTTCCTCTCCCCACTGTTACATACATTTCTAAATTCTTGATATCACACTGAGCATTGGTAAACTTCTCTGCAGTACCTTTTGTGAATGACAGGCAATCTGTATAAAGGCAAACAGTTATTTTTGTACTCCCATTATGCCTAAGAGTTTTGTTGATGGCAAACAGCCGAACTGAATCAAACACAGGGGAAGAAACTGGCAGGGAAACAACTCCCACAGAGAAAACTCTTATTGACACCTCACATTAATCAACAACACTTGGAAGGAAAGCAAAGAGCTAGCAATGCAGTGGTTTAGCTGACATAAATAGGATTGCTTGAGGGGGGGCTATTAGAAGGACACTGCAGTGCTACCCAGACTTGGTTACAAGCAGGCACGGGTCCTAACTCGGCACAGCTGGAGCCCAATGTCCATTGCTGGTGTGCAAACATCACCCGTGGCTGCTAGAGAAACAGCATTTCTCTGGTCTGGGCCATGCTTGGCTGCAATGAAAATGGGAATGTCTGAAGTGTTGAAGAACATAATGAGGAAAGGCACAAAATGTCTAAAAAGTGTCAGATCAGTCTGCAAGTAATGATTAAGTGAAGCACAGCAGGAAAAACATTTCTTAGGAAGCGTGTTCATAAGCTAGGAAGATTTTTTTTCTTTTTTCTTGCTTGGTTCGGTTTGTTTAATTTTCAAACTTTAACAAGTTTTTTAGTTTGTTGTTGAAAGTTTGCTCTCAGTTGTTTTCTTTCTGCTCTGAGGGAATTTTATTAACCCCTAGAGCCTGGTCCTGCTGTCACTTGAGTCAGCGATGCAGTCCTTGAATGGCAGAAAGATTGAATTTGCACTGCAAAATCTGTAACCACAGGCAGACTGACTGAAACTGTAACTCCATTAGGTTGCTCTAATACAGACTCAGTCTCTTCACTGGAGTCAGTGTATATCCAAGTAAATCCATGAGGCACTGAGCTCTGTGTGATTTTGACACTGCGTGAGTGCACATCGGACATTAAGTCTTTCAGTATTTGTTCAATAAGCCTGCTACCTAGCCCACACGGTAGGATTGATTGTTTACCAAAGGGGGAAAAAGCCCCAGTGTGATGACTGGGAATAAAAAATAAAATAAAAAAATCTTACAGTTGGAAACAGCGACCATTTCCTCACAAACTGCAGGCAGAGGCAGTTTGGACGCAGCTTGTGAATCAGGCAGCACAGGTACCATGAGATTGTTGGTGCTCTCCTTTGCTTCCCAGAACACAACTGAGAGAGAAAATGTTTCCAGGCCTTCTAGACAGGCTCCCTGTGGATGACAGGCTTCGTCTTGAGGAGGCAAAAATGGAAATAATGAAAAGGTCCAGTGGAAGGCATTGATTATAAAAGCATTCTCGTGTCACAGGGAAAAAAAATAATGGAACAAGAGTAAAGCCATCACACTGGATTAAGTCCACTGCACTAAGCATCCATCTCGTGAGGGGAAAATATTAATCATGTGTGTCTTCTTGTCTCCCCACTCCTTCCCCAGGAAATGTGACTGGAAACAGTAACTCCACCTTTATTTCAAGTGGACAAGTAATGAATTTCAAGGGCGACATCATTGTTGTCTACCTTAGCCAAAACTCCCAGGAGGGGGCAACGGCCTCAGGGCTGAGCGAGGAGAACGTGGGCAGCCCGGTGCAGGAGGAGAACCTCAGCCGCTGTGAGACCTTTGCTGGCAACACCCAGCACTACAAGGAGAAGTGTGCCGAGCTGCAGGCCGCCTGCCCGCTGGCGGGGAGCGGGGCGCCGCGGTGGCCCACCAGACCCCAGGCCTCGCAGCCAGTGCAGGAGGAAGGGAAGCTGGGACACTTCTCAGAGAAAGTGTTGAACTGAGGCGAGCCGGTGTCCTTGCTGCAGGCTGGGGCGCCGACAGGCAGCCTGAGGGGGCCTGGGCTGCTGTGGGACTCTTGAAATCGCAGGTGTCGTGACAGATTCAGAGACTGTTGCTGCCCCTGGTTGTCTCTGGGGAAATTTTACAGCTGGAAAGGACCCTTGTGGCGCACATGCTGGTGGTGGTGCTCTCACTGAGGAGGTTACTGGTGGGGAGAGGCGCATGTGTGAGGCCGGGTTTGCTGCCTCCATCACAGAAGCAGCAGCAGGGCTCTCTCCTCTCCCTCATGGGGCAGTGGGCTCCCCACCTGCCCCCCACTCCCTGGCACCTCTCCCCAGCAAGTCTCAAAGGAGAGTTGAGGAGATCCTTCAGGCTGGGGACTTTGTGAGGAGGAGAGCATTGCTGCTGGGTGTGCAAGGTGCTCCCGGAGAGGGAACAACATGGCGGAGGACCACACTGAGAGGGGGGCCCCTGAGCTCTGCCTTAGGGGTTTCCTTTTGTGACTAAGCTGCACCCATTTTGCTGGGTCTTGGGCTTCCTCAATGCCTCTGGTGGTAGAAGGAATGGAAGGAAAGGTAATGGAAGGAAGTGGTGCCACCTCTGCTGCTGGGCTTAGTGCCACTGCCAACCTTTGCCTCCCTGTGTTTATCGGGCAGGTGGCACCAGCCCTTCCCATCTTTCCCAAAGGAAGCAGACACTCCAGTCTCAAACCAGCACCAGAGTCAAGATCCTGGTCTGCCCCTTATTAGCATGTGGGTATGAACAGGTGTAATGGTGCTCCAAGCACATGATAACAGGCAAAATACAGCTGATATGCCTTAAAAGCATATCAGATTAATCCTGAGCAAACAGCATTTATTGTTTTGGACCCTGATTCACCTCTGCCTTATTGCACCTCTCTAGAGAAGTTCAAACCTCTGAAGATGAGTGACCTGTGCCCAGCATGCTGCTGCACAAATAATGTCACTGAAATTTAAGACGCAGAGCTGCTAGCAGGTAGAGGAAGAATCTATGATAACCCACTGTGGACATTTCCTGAGTGACGGGTGAGGGAGGGGTTACCCAAAGATAGAGAATGTGGTCAGGGTCAAACACATACATGTTCCTTCACCTGCCCAAACAATTTTGTCATTCCCTCCAATATTTCAATTAGTAAGCAGAGCTTTACTTAGGTAGCATGAAGCTATTTCCAGAGCTCAGCCTGTCTGAGCTGAAATCAAAGTGTAGCCACTGTCACGCTGAGAGATGATAAGCAATGGGACCAGAGGTTCAGATTTAAAGAATGATAGTAGCTGTGGTTAGAAGGGAGTCTCAGCTACTCAGCTGGCTTTGGTTCAGGTCACATACCCTGCATCCTCCTCCAGTAGTCACTGCGGAAAGAAAGGTGAACGGAACAGAATCTCAAGCAACTCCCAAGAGAAAAAGATAATATTTTAAATGATTTCTTGAAAAGGGGTAATTTTCTGACATTCTCCTGTACATGTTGAGCACTGCAGGAGGTAATCTTCAGTCTGAGCCTTCAGGAGGGTCAGTGCTGTGTTACCTGCCAGACAGCAAAGGGATCTCTTATCTAGTGTGATCTCATCTGTCCAGATGGAAAAGGTCTCTGGCAGGGAGGGCTCCTCCCTGCGGAGGTTTTAAAGCTGAGGGGTTCACTGTGTAGCTGCTCTGTTTGCAACAGTAATGCTGTGCGGGTGAAGAGCACCTATAAAGCTGACAAGGTGACCACTGTGTCATGATGAGCTTCTCATCCATAAAACAAAAGGATGGGCTTAGCCACCTTCACCTCTCAGGAGAATAATTCTGCTTTATTTATATTCTGTGATGTAAAGTACAGTACAAACGTGCAAGACTCTCTTTTGAGTGCCTGGCATAAAGGGTGCATGAACAGCCAGTCTCCATTTCACCTTTGCATAGCCTTCAGAAAACTAGACCATCCTAACCTAGACTCATCCAAGCAGGCAGGTGGTCCCATTCAGTGATGGCCCAAGCTACCTCTGCCTCTTTGAAGGTGTGTAACTGAGGCTCTCTTATCTGTGGTATTCTTTTGTCTTTCCTGCTCCTGTCCTTTACAACCTCTTTCCAGCCTCTTCTGGCCTATTTCTCTATCCTCTAGACATTGGTGCAATAGGGACAAGGAAGCAGAGCCACCATCACCTTCATGCAAGGTGGTGCAGTTATTTTCACCCTTCATCTTCATTTTTCCAGTCATATTTTCCTGGAAAGCATTCAACTAGAACCTCAGCCCCACTGGAAAGCATTCAACAGCCCCATTTACAGGGCAGAAGGAACTGAATTTTTATGCTTAGCTCTGGGTAAATACCTGTCTGCCAGTCTGCTCTTTTCTCCCTCTCCTTCTGCAGCTTCTTTCTTTTCATGGTTTGTGTCCACTACCAGAGAGCAGACTTAAAATCCTGATTTCAGAGAAGACAATGGGACGTTTACTATGTGTCCTCAGTAAGGACACGCTTTTCACTTTCTGAATTTCAGGATCCTACTGAGAAAAGATTGAAACTAGAATCATCAGCAAGTGTGAAGAAATGGGTCATAATGATCTCAGCGCTGTGGCTGCTCCCTCATGGGCAATGCGATGCGCCAACAGATGAGATTCTTTTCCTTCCTCCAGAATCTACCCAAAAGCAAAGAAACCATATCACATTCATCAGCGTGCTGCATGTTCCCTGGGTCTGTGCCCAGCTGCTTAGACATGAATCCCAAGGGGACTTCTTTATTCTCATGATTTCATTTGTCATCAGTTTGGAGCTGGAGCTGGGTTTTTTTTAACATCTGTTTGTACAACAGGGCCCTGTGCATTGGGCACTAATTTGGAGGCTTCTGGCTGCTATTGTATTACACATAATTAATGATAATAAAAGTCTTAAAGATCTACTTAAGAAAAAGTGAAGATTTTATTTGAATTAACAGAGAAAATCAAATACATTATTATATGCCTATACTTATTTTGACAAAAAAAATATTCAAATGTGAATATAAAGACATTCCTGTTTAGGCTTTTGTAACATTTTTTATATGTAGAATTGTTTTCACAAAAAGTGTTTCCCTTCCTCAGTATGCCACAATAATGCACAATCACCTTCACATGCACACATGGAACCAAACAGGAGCAATCATAGATCAGGTGTGGTAATGCTTTACTGCTGAGAACTGGGCATTGATTCCAATTCATTCCTGAAGTCTCCTCCTGCACAGTATGTGCTTTTACAAGTCTTTCAGCCTGAGGAATCACAACATGCATTATCCATGACGTATATACTAGGTGCACTTGAAACTCAGCCACTTCAAGGCCGGGAGGACAGCATAATTCTGCATATAACCACAGAAAAATGAGGAGCAATTTTTTGCACAAGGGCACTGGAGCAGTCTTTCCTATCCCCATGGAAAACAATATGGCATTAAAGATCAGTATAGACAGTAACTGCTGTTAATCTGTGTACTTTGTTACATGTTCACACAGAGACTGGAAATCACTGTGCAAGGCATACAGCATACCTTGGGAATAGCATCACTTTAAAATGTCGTAATTTCTACTTGTCCATTCAGGTTCCCTTCCTTTTATCATATCGTTGGTATCTAAGCAATTATACCCCTGTGTCTATTATAAAACAGAATGCTGCCAAAGGATTGTCTTTGTGCTGATTAGGTATTTTAGATAGATATATCTACATTCAAATTAGGCAACAGTGCCCCCTCACCACCACCCTTAAAAACCATCTACAGCTATTAGATACTTCGCTTCTGCCAGCATATGATACTGGACATGGTAAAATGGCTGCAAATTCTTCATGTGGAGAAGTTATTTCTGGAGTATGTAATATATACTATTAATAGACACTTAATAACAGTCACTGGAAAATTGGAAGTATATTTAAGTTGTCTGGGGTTTCTTGCAAGGAATGCTGAATGACTCCAAACCTCATAAGCTATTTTTTCAAACTTCCTTCCAAATGGCTGTTGCCTTTCTCAGTCCATCAGGAATACTTTGATGCTGACCTGAAAGCGACATGGTAGGGCAACGTGCTCACAGCACTGCTTTACAGCACTCTCTCTTGGAGATGCGGGCACCCAAGAGCTCTGCCTGGCAATATCTGACCTATAAGGATTCCCAGCCCCTGCTCCTCACAATGCTAAATGCCAACAATTCATGTTCACCTTGGCTGAGTTGCAGTGCTATCTCTGGGAAAATCGAACTAGTAATTTTGTGGCAGTCCCAGTCACCGCTGAAGCAAGGGGCATGCAATCCTCGGTGCCGATGGGAATGAGTCCCATTTCAGACAGAAAGATTGTCATGAAATGTGTTTCTCCTTTTTTTCTCTTGCCTGGTGCTATCCTGATTTCCAGAATGAAGAGTGAATTGCTACTATACAATAAAGGATTTCTCTCAGAGCTCTGTCATACGAGTCTATTCTGCCTTTGTGCTGCGGTGTTAATCCCCTTGTTGAGTGGGAAGGTTGAAGCAGAAAACAAAACACATTACAAACAGCTCCTTAACATCCCAATTTATTTAACCCAATTCCATGGTAAAAGGTACTACTTTACATATGATTCCTGAATCCATGTTAGCAAAATATTGTAAGGGGAAAATTAAAAAGCAGCATTCCCTCCAGCAAATCTAAAGGCAGAATGTCTGGTTTTAGTGGTGCTGCTGATCACACGTGATGTCCTTACCTGAGGAGATGGTGCAGGAGAAAATCCTCTCTCTCCTTTTTTCCTGTTCTTGTAGGGGGCTTTATACCTTCTTATTTCCTTCCCACTTTCACCATGTATGGGATAATAATAATACTTGAGCTGAATATGTTATTTTCAGTCTTTGTTATGCATTCAAACCCATTCTATCCAGCAATCAAGGCTGCAATCCTAGACGGGCAATGTGCAGTTTTTACTTGTACCTTTGAAGGCCTCTACTATCATCCAGTGTTTGTACCTTTGGGGTACATGGGGATCTATGAGGATTTCCCGCTTTGACAAACCCTAACATATACCTGCATTTGCCATTGCTCTCACTTCAGTAGGTCTAGTTGCTCGTTCTTTCCTTCTGCAAGGCATCGAAGGTGGTTGTAGCCACTAAGTGATTTGTCGTCTCTGCAGCAACATTTGCTAGCCCTCTGGTCTTGCCTTCAGGCCATCCAGCACTCTTGTCACATTGTCAAACTTTTGTTGTGTTTTTTCTGTAAAATGTGAGCATACATGAGTGTGAACATAGGGAAAAATGCATTATTACAGTTGTCTCTGGCTTATGAACAAGGCAATGGCAGCATAACATCAAGGAACCATGTTGTGGTAGGTAAGTGTGCCAGAGTGTTCAATCAGTTGTGGTTTATCACTGCTTTTTTTCTTCTTCCTTTGGCTAGCTGGCTTATGGTTTCTTTATTTTGGCTGAGGTTTACCATAGCCCTTCTGGCTCATTCCTTAGCCTGCCTGACCACTTATTGATCCTTGGGCATTGCACTAGCTTTTACTTGCGTCAAAGTCAACAGGCCTGTTGCGTAATGTTTCTATTGACAGTCTCAGATTTCTATACATTATTTGCAGACGAACATACATAAAATCACTCCTGAAATCAGCTTCCCAGGAAACTGTTAGAAAGGTTCCCAAGGAAAGCAAAGGAGCTCAGGAGTGTTGGGGACCACCTGTATAAGCTGGACATGTACAAATGAATGGCACTTGGCAGAATGCCTCTGAGGCTGCCAAGAGGGTTGGCCTCACTGCAACGCCATACTTTAACATCTTTGACAGGTCACGGAGTTCAGGGAAAGTCCCAGGTGACTGGAAAAAGGCAAATATAACACCCATCTACAAAAAGGGGGAAAAAAAGATTTGGGAAATCATAGATGAGTCAGCCTCACTTGAGTCCTTTGAAAAATTATGGAACAGGTCCTCATGGAAACTATTTCCAGGCATGAAGGAGAAGGCAGCAAATGGGAGAAGCCAACACATACCTTAACTAACTCAACACACACTGTCAGCAGTTCATTGTTTGCTTTGTCATTGCTTCCACAGAATCTCGGGAGGCTGAGATCAAGGTAAAGGCAGCACGAAGGAAAATTGTCAAGTCTTCCTCTGTCATTTGTCACTAACTTCCAACCCTACTCAGCAGTGGACATACCTTTTCCTTGGCCTGCTTGCTAATGTACAAACAGTATGTAAGTACTTTCTTCTACTGCTGACATCTCTTGCCAGTTTGGGCCCCAGCTGGGCTTTAGTCTTCCTCTCTGCATCTCTGCATGCCCGAGCAGTATTTATATATTCTTCTTTGGAAGCCTATTCCCTTTTCCATCTCTCTCATGTTCCTTTTTTGCATCTGTTCTCTCAGCAGCTCACTGTTTAACTAGGCTGGTTTCTTGCTGTGCTGGTTCCTTTTTCTGCTTAGGTGGCTGGACTGCTCTTGTGCTTGAAGAAGGCTGTCTCTGATGGTCTCCCAATACTGAACAGCTTTGGCTTCCAAGGCAGACTCTTCTGGGATACTGCTCTTATGAAGTTCTGGGGCTTTATTCTGCTACTTCTTCGCACTCCTTAGAATGTTAAACTCTACGGTCTTATCACTGCAGCCAAGGCTGCCATTGTCAGTCTTTCAGATAGTCTCAAGAAGATCTTGTCTGTTTCTCTTCCCGTATCAGGTTGTCCATAGCAGCCTACCACAAGCACACCCTTGATGGTGACATCTCTGATTTTGACCCAAAGGCACTCAGCTGACCTGTCCTCTTGCCCAAGTCCTCAAATTGCTTTTTTACATAGAGCATAACCCCTCCTCCTCTTCCACCTTTTCTGTCCTTCCTCAAAAGCTTGGAAGCTGTCACTTTTGTTCTAATAGAGCTATTGCCTCAACCAGTTTCTAAAATGACAGAACCCCCCACACACCTTTTATGCCTTTGTCTGGTTATAGGTCTGAAATTTTTATCTTGTGCCTGGAGATGGGCCTTCAGATTTCCCACCTGTAGGAAGGAGAGGGTGACAGGCAAGGGCTGGAGCTGGTACAAGGAGAGGAGGCTGAAAGCGAGATGGTCCATCTTCTCACTGCCCTGTGGGGATGGTGAGGGGAGACAACTTGCTGCTGCTGAAGATGCCCCCTGCCCCTATGGTGGAGGCAAGCTGGGCAGCAGAGTCCCAGAGGCTTTGCTATCCCTGGTGCTTGGAACCAGGTGTTACCCAGTGAGACCTGGTCCTCTCTCTCCTGCAGGGGAAGAAGCAGCCAGCAACTGAGCCAGGGTTTCTGTGAGATGAAATCAGCCCTGTGTGTGTCTTAAAAAAATCAGTCTATACAAAATGAAGTTAAATTGGCCATAGGCAGCACATGAGGACCAGCTATTTCAAATGCAGAAACCACTGCCCTAATAGGCTGTTCCTATTGATCTTCACTGGATTTTAATGGCAGGTTATTTAAATGAAATCTCAATTATTTGAAGCACCTTAAATAAGGATTTAGAAGGTGGTTTTCAGCATGCAAGCCTGCCATTACAGATCTCAGTTACTTAGCCTTTATGAAGCAGCTTGCTTGCTTTATTCTGTCTGGTTTTGATCAGTTCTGACATTTATTTCACTCTCTTTTAGTGTTGTAGGCACTTCTAAAGCACACAAGTTCTTGCTCCCTGTGGGAAATACAGAACACTTTCCCCAAGGACATTTGCTTTTTGAATCATTTCAGTTCCTCATTGGTTTTTTTTTGCAAGCTTAGCTGGTGATAAATGAACTAGACAACAGATGGTAGAGCTCATGTTATAACACAGAAATTTTTTCATTAACAGGGGTGTCCACTTAAAAATGCAGCTGCCTGCTGGTGCACAGCCAGCTTTCCTTCTGAGGACACACTTTGAACGTATCGAAGAATGGGATGTATGCAAGTGGCTCTAATGATTGTCTCAGCAGGCTGCTCATAAATGTTTCCTGCAACCCCCATTCTTTTCATCCTCACTCCATGGATCCAACTCGTCTGCTGAGTGGGCAACACTTCATGGATACATTAGAAGCCTGTCCAGTTTATTGTCTTCACTTAGAAAAATAATCATTGCAAGGGTTTTGTCCCCTTTGTCTGAAAGGGTGCTCTGAGTATGGTAAAGGGAGGCGTATAGAAACAAATCCACTTCAATGCTAACTTAGGTTTTGTCACTCAGGCTGGCCTACTATATTTAAATGCTGAAATACTTTAAGTCTGTTCTCTTCAAACTCATGTTTTTTGTCGGGTCTCTTTTGGGTCTACCACACTATATACTTTCATCTACTCTGTAGTAGAGGTTACAGCTAGTACTTTGTTGATGAAAAATACTAGAAATTAGTTAAGTATTTTTTGTTCTTCCTTAGGAGGAGCTGGAACATGAGATAAAACAGACTCAAGATTTCTGTCTGGTTAACTATTTTTAAAAGTCTTGAAGACATGTTTGCTTTTGGATCTCCATGTTTTGCTTACTTTGACAGTAAACACTCTTCTCTTCCATGCCACCATTTTGTTCCCTCACAGCATATATATTTTTTTTTTCTGGAGATGGTGGAAGGGCAGGATTGCTCTAAATTAAAGATGGAGACTATTTCTAAATAGAAATCTCATATGGTTCCTTTACTGGATGGATACACACACAAAGCTTTGCCCTGCTTTATTGTGACCACAATATGTCTGCTTAAGGGACTGTAGTGCCACTGACATGAGTCCAGTGGAGTTCATGCAGAATAACTAAACAAACCCAATCGCAGCAACGTCTTTACTTCGCCTCTGAATAACAGCAGCTGACTACGTTTCAAACAGCAAAGACACACTTGGTTTGGGGTTCAGATTCTTTTTTTTTTTTTCTCTCTCTCTAGTTTTCTTTCCCTCTCCTAAGATTATCATTCCTTTTCTTGGTGTAAATACAAAGGTCATGGTTTTTAGTATGGTGGGTGACTCATTCTCATGTTCAAGCAATGTGACTAAAATGGAAACTTAGAAGTCCCAGTGTGGTGTGTATTCCCTGCAACCAGCGTGCATGAAAAATGCCTTTGTGAATGCCAGCTATCCTGAGCAGTGCCAGTATCATGTATGATTGCTTATGGACTTCTGACTGTGTGTGAGATCAAAAAAGATGCTTTTATCCTGAATGTGCTGCAGAGAAATAAGCAGATTACTTTTTGCCATTGGGTAGATCATGGAACATCTTTAGCAGCTGTATATATGTGTGTACATAGGTGATTAGACTATGCCTAACATTTAGATAATGCATCAAGTTCAGGATCAGCCACACAATCCCTCCTGAAGCATGGTGGTGATACCTACAGCTTTGGCCATCCTTGTAGTGCATGAAGGTGACTGATTCTTAAGACACAGGGGCAGAAAAGGCAGTACCTTGTGGCTGGCTTACTGAGCCCAGTCTTTGCATTTGGATCAGTCCACCTGGGAACCAGCCATTTGAAAATGACCTAAATCTGGAGCTGCTGCTGCCACCAGAGGTGTGGTCCAGCTCGCCTTGGCTGCCCCTGCCCTGGCATGAGAGATTTCTACACTAGTCCTGGCACCTTTCTGTTTCCCCAGCCTCCATCTGTAAAATAGAGTTACATTGGTTTGTGAGGCAGGAGAACAGCATCAAGAGGAAAACACCAAAACCACAGAAAAACTCCATCTCCTTTGACGTCAACATAACATACACCCAACATTGTACAGCTGTGAGGTTTACCGCTGTTCTCACATGTTAGATAGGCACGCATCAGAAACGTACTGCTTCCCTTTGCACTGCCCGGTGCCTCTGCAGGCCTTGTGTGCCCACTGGCAGCTGCCTGCCTTCCCCTGCCTGCCCACTGGCACCTGCCTGCCTTCTCCTGCCTGCCTGCCTGCCTTCTCCTGCCCGCCTGCCTGCCTTCTCCTGCCCACCTGCCTGCCATCTCCTGCCTTCCTGCTGGGAGCTGCCTGCCTTCTGCCCACCTGCCTGCTTTCCCCTGCCCACCCACCGGCACCTGCCTGTCATCTCCTGCCCACTCACCAGCACCTGCCTGCCTTCTCCTGCCCGCCTGCCTTCTCCTGCCCACCTGCCTACCTTCTTCTGCCCTCCTACCTGCCTTCTGCTTGCCTGCATGCCTTCTGCCTGCCTGTTAACAGCTCCTTGCCTTCTCCTGCCTGCCTGCCTGCCTGCCTTCTCCTGCCTGTCTGCTGGGAGCTGCCTGCCTTCTCCTGCTTGCCTGGCTGCCTTCTGCTGCCCGCCTTCTCCTACCCTCCTGCCTGCTTACCAGCAGATGCCTTCCTTCTCCTGCCTGCCCACTTTGCCTTAGCCACCTGCCCCCACCTGCCTGCCTTCTTCTGGTCACCTGCCTGCCTTCTCCTGCCTGCCTGCTGGGAGCTGCCTGCCTTCTGCCCACCCATATGCCTTCTCCTGCCCACCCACCATCACTTGCATGCCTTCTCCTGCCTGCCTGCCTGCCATCTTCTGCCCGCCTACCTGCCTTCTCCTGGCCTCCTGCCTGCCTTCCTCTGCTTGCCTGCCTGCCGCCTTCTGCCTGCCTGTTGACAGCTGCCTGCCTTCTCCTGCCAGTCCGCTGGGAGCTGCCTGGCTTCTCTTGCCCTCCTACCTGCCTCCTTCTGCCCGCCTGCCTGCTTTCCCCTGGCCGCCTGCCGGCACCCTCCTGCCTCCCCCTGCCCACCTGCCTGCCTTCCCCTGCCCGCCCT
>JAVJGJ010000037.1:88945785-88984357 GCA_035590215.1 Microhierax caerulescens
AGCATGAGTCGTTCCCACAGGCCTCAGTCTTTCACAAACTGCTCTGGAGTGGGTCCCGTCCTCAGGGTGCAGTCCTTCAGGAACAGACTGCTCCAGGGTGGGTCCCCAGCGGGTCACAAGTCCTGCCAGCAAACCTGCTCCAGACTGGGCTTCCCATGGGTCACAGCCTCCTTTGGGCATCCACCTGCTGCAGTGTGGGGTCCTCTATGGGCTGCGGGTGGAGATCTGCTCCACCATGGACCTCCATGGACTGCAGGGGGACAGCCTGCCTCACCATGGCCTCCAACACAGGCTGCAGGGGAATCTGCTGTGCTGCCTGGAGCACCTCCTCCCCTTCCTCCTTCACTAGCCTTGGTGTCTGCAGAGTTCTTGCCCTCCCATAGTCTCACTCCTCTCTTCTGCTGGCACAGATTTTTTTTTTTTTTCCCTGTCTTAACATGCTGTCATAGAGGTGCTACCACTGTCACTGATGGGCTCGGCCTTGGCCAGCAGCAGTTCCGTCTCAGGGCTGGCTTGCATTGGGTCCACTGGACGTGGGGCAAGCTTCTGGCACATGCAAACGACTCTTGCAGGCTGCAAGTTGTAAGGTAGAGCTATGACTGCCTTGGATTACCCAACTGTCTGCCTACTGCATCCCACTATGTATTGTGAAAGCTGTTGTTTACAAAATACATGCAGTATGTATTACTGGTTTAACTTTCTAGGTGAAGAATTTTTCAAGTCAGTAAGTTATTTTTTGCGGTTACAATGATTTATAAAATCAGTGATATCAGGACTTGTTTAAATACAGGTTTGAACCATGTAATATTTTGCAATTTAGAGGGAGCCTTCAAATGGGGATGTAGTTTGCCAGGTACAGAATGCTGCCATGGATAGAAAAGTGATCATTCTAGAATAATACTCTGTAGAAATATTTAAACACTGTTACAGAGATGAGGTATATGCTAGGTGAGAAGCACTTAGAAGGTGTAGCAGCAATATTTAATGGTTCTTTGACATGAACTGAGCAGACTGCCTCTTTGAAATAAATCTTATTTCCATACCTCTCTTCTAAAAACTGCTCACAGTTTCTTTGACTTCTTAACTAGCAATTATTTATTAGAATAGATTGTAGTTTATTTTTTCATTTATCAAAACAAATAGCCTGACTTTGATTGCAAAAGGTCTGACTTTAAATTAAACTGGTTTTAGATCCATTTATGATTTTTTTTAAAACTTAATTGAATAGGTGGAAGTCTCAGCTTGTTCCTTAAAATGAATGAAGCACTGCCTTCAGCTCTTAGGCTGATGATTTCAGAGGTGGAAAAGGATATCTTAGAAAAGTAAACCAAATTGAATGGTTTGAGAGCCTCTGTCAGAGTTAATCCAAATGTCTGTCATCTTCTACATGCAGTGTGGAAGATACCAAAGCTGCTTTTGGCAAAGCCTGTGGCTGTAGTTTAAGGAAGGCCTTACCCCTGCCAGAGAACTGACACTGCGCTTTGCTAGAAATCTTGTTCAGTTGTTTGATTTCATGTTAGGGAGACATTCAGTCTCGTACCAAAATCTGTGCTAAATTTATTTGCTTACATAGTTTGGACACAGCTAGTTAAACGTAGTAGTTCTTTTTATGGACAGTCTTAAATGTAAACAGGGTAACTTTAATGCTTAAATGCCAATTTTGATTCAGTTTTCTGAACAGTGTATCACAAGGAGTTAAGTGAAGTACTTGAGTTTGGTTATATCCAGAATTGCTGAATGTCTGACAAAACAGTATCAATGGGAGTTTTGAGGCGATCTGAAAGCAGCTTTCTCCAGAGCATGCTTGTGGTTTGTTTTCTTTATTAAACTAAACTTGGAAATTTGCTAAAGCTGTTAAAACGTAATCTCATTGATACACAGCTCTTTCCCTTTCTTATTGCATGTCTGACATCGCACTCATAATTTATTTGGTGTTTGAAGCATGAAATATAGTTTTGATCAGTGAAGTTTGCTGAGATTGTTTACTGGCTGACTAGGGACTGATGTGAGTTTTATCTTGAGGAAACAAAGCATGATTTGTATTTTAAGTCTGATTGCTTTGAAACCTGAAATTACTGACACTCCGTGTAGAACACAAACTGTACACTGATATAGATGAAACAGCTAAAATGTCATTCAGTTCCTCAGACCATCTGTAGTGCAGTCTAAAGGCACATGAATGTTCGCTTGCTAATTGTGTACTGCTGTTGAGGTGACTGATGAAGGTCAGATTAACAGTATGTCCAGGGCAGGCTTGATGCGTGTGTCTTACTGGGTCCTAAATGAGTTGAATGTATTGGTAGGGGTTGCCAGAGTTTGTGCTCACACTACAGATGATGTGAAGCTGGTCTAGTAAGATGGAGCCAGCTTTCGTTGGTATATCTGTCAAATCTGAGGAAGTTCATTGAAGAATTCACAAACTGCAAGGGGATTATGATGTCTTTTGACATCTCTGTGCTTCCTCATTCTGGTCTGCCTGTTGTGACAGTCTTGGGGTCCTCTGTACCAAACGAATCTTGGCTGCTGGTTTGTCTCATCATATTGTACAAGTCCTTCAGGAAAAAAAGAATCTCATATATATGTTCTGCATTTATTTCCAGAATATTATGCTTCCTGTATTTAAAAATAAGAGTACTGTCTGAAAATCCATGTTTTTCCTTTACCTGTGTTTTATGAAGGGTTTTCAGTGGAGCAGTTCCACTCTCATCCTGAATGAGAGGAACAGACTTTGAACTTTCAATATACATCTGCTCCCAAAAGTATTCGTTTCTCCCAGGAATTTTATTTGTTTTATGTAAGTACTAATAAGATAGGTATTTGTTTACCTTCTAGTTATTATGCAGACCAGTTGCTAAATATTTGTGATGCATTGGATGTCCTCTATTTAACTTGCTGCTTTTGAAAGCTTTTCCAAGAAACCTACCCTCTGTTTAGCTTCCAGTGCTTTGACAGTGTTTGGTTGATTTGTGGTGCTAAACAGGGAACCACCTCTCCCCCTCTGCAGGGCTGCTGCTATCATCGTGTTATTTGTATGTTGATGGCATTTAGGTACTTGCTAAGCTCATATGTTATGCTGCTTGTTCCAGATAAATAGAGGTGCCTCAGTTAAAATAGGTGAATCCAGAAACTCTCTGTTGTGGTTTAACTCTTACCTGGTAGCTAAGTACCATGCGGCCACTCACCCACACATTCCCTGTACCCCTCAGAGAGATGCAGAGGAGGATTGGGAAGGAGTACAAAACTCGAAGATTGAGATAAGAACAATTTCATAATTTAAATAAACAATAACAACAACAACAATTATAATGAAAAGGAGGGAGAAGAGGAGGGGAGAGGAGTGAAATTCAAAGGGAAGGGAGGAAAGAAGAAACAAGTACCGCACAATACAGTTGCTCACCACCTGCTGACTGATGCCCAGCCAGTCCCCGGGCAGTGATCGGCGATCAGCAGGCCTCAGCTAATTAACTCTCCCCAGTTTATACACTAAGCATGACATCCTATGGTATGGAATATTGCTTTGGCCAGTGCAGGTCAGCTGTCATGCCTGTGTCCCCTCCCAGTTTATGGTGCCCCTCCATCCTTCTTGCTGGCAGGGCCTGAGAAATTGAAAGTGCTTGATTGAGGATGAACATCACCCAGCGACAACTAAAACCATCAGTATGTTATCAATGTTGTTCTCATGCCAAATCCAAAACCACAGCACTGTACTCGCTACTAAGAAGAAAATTAACTCTATCCCAGACTGAAACCAGGACACTTGCTAGAAACTTCCAGTAGTTCCTGGCTCTTTGTGGATATATCTTTTTAAGGCAATGTGCAGTTTCCTTGAAGCATGGAATTACACAGGTCAACAGGCCAAAACAGTTGCATCTAAAGTCATTGGACATTTAAAAACATTTCTGAATTTTAGCTTGCTTGGTAAGTTTGCTTTTTTAACAAGACCTGGTCATTGAAGAACATATAGATTGATACATTAATGTTTTGTCTTAATTTGGGAAAAAATATATAGGCTTTTGTTATTCTAGAGAAACCACTTGAAGTCCACGCTCATCTAATGCTTTCCTCTAATTTATCGTTGCTAGCCTAGTTTGTTCTTTCTTCTCTTACTTATTTATGTTACCTGTCTTGTGTGATTTCCTGTTCTGTCCCCTGGTACGTGTTAAAACAGTAGTAATTCTTGGCATATAATTTTGAAGTCTGCGTGTAAATTGGGGAGATGAGCTTTCAGTCTGTGCTTTTGTCTATAGAAGAGAGGGTGTTGGTGGCTACAGGTTGTGTTCTGAATGTTTAGTTAGTAAGAGGTGCATGGGTTTAGTTATTAGGACCATACGTTCTGATAGACTGTCTGAACAGTTATTCATGATTACCTGTATAGAAGAGGTGGCAGACTGAAGATACAGGGTATGGATATAATTGAGGAGAATGTATTCAGAGTGTACTGAGTAGGTTACTTCACAGGTTAGTGATTGAAAGAGTTTACACTAGCAGAAAATTAGCATTGAAATTGTGAGCTAATGATCTTGATTCATCCAGCTTGAGATATGCTAAAGGCACATGATCTGTCCCTCACCCTGTTCTGTTCTTAAAATAAGGTCAGTGAAACATTGGAGGTTATGGCTGACTACAGTTCTCAGTTCAGGAAGAACTGAAATGGCTAATGACTTTTTGCCACTGCCAAGAACTTCAGGTTTTTCTCCTGTAGACTACTAAATAAGGATTTTTTTTCCCTTTTTTTTTTTTTTTGTTTTTAAATTTATGCTGCTTTTATAATATACGTGCTGTTAAGACACTTCCTTTTTTTCCCTTCTCAATTTAGAATGACTTTTCCCATAGTGACTGCATGTCAAGTAATGAGGCCAGTTTGCTAGAACGAACCACAGCACCTCATGATGGACTACCAATGGCTTCCCATAGACCTCAGCGAGAAGGTAGGTTGTCTGAGGTTTCTTTTGACAAACACTTTAAGGTTTTTTGAGCGCTAAACTCTGCCTGAAGTTGCAGAAATCTTACATCTGTCTTGCTTTTCATTTGAATGAGAAGCTGCAATGATTGGTAAGTATAATAGCTTCTCTGCTGCCTACTTGGTCTTTTCTTTATTTTAACAATTTGTCATTCTTGTTAGTTGCTACTAGTTACTGCATGCATGAAAATCGATTGCAAATGGAATTCCTCCTGGAAAAAAAAGGTGGGATTTTGAAGAAAACAAGGAAATTTAATGCAGTTGTGTTAATGGTGTGTAGATTTTTTTAAGCAAAACTAAACATGAAGATACTGTGAAACAGTCAATAGCTTTTGCTGCTTGATTCAGTTGTATATGATTAGTCCTAAAAAAAAAGAAAGAAAAATTAGGAGGTTTTATAGAAGTTGTAGTTTGGAGAAGTGAGGTTTCCATAGAAGTCAGTCTTCTTTTGGCTCTGTTGGGGAGAATGAGAACAAGGCTTCAGAGCGTAACGAGAACTCTTCTGTGCAATTGCCAGCACAGTTTCCTCTCATTTAAGAAATGAACATTATTGAAAACAGATTTATTCTTACTCTTTTTTTCTCCCAACAAGATTAGCGAATCACTTGTCTACTCAAAATTAGTCTACACTATCCTGCAGATAGTGAAGAGCTGGCAATCTGGGAAAACTATTGCTATTCCTTTTGTCCTTGTAAATGTTCTTTTTGTCTCTTCTCTGGAGATTTAATTACACTTTGAAGGCATGCAATTTGAGAGGTTTAATTCCTTGCAAAAAAAACACAGAGAAACATTATGGCAGATTACAGACAACAAACCTGTTTCAAATCCTTTTACAGAGTTCAAAGTGTTCATATTCACAAATTAGAAACACAAAAGGAAGACTGTCTTTAGCAACGCTCTTGAATTAAGTAACAAGCACAGAAAAGTTGAATAATTGAATCTAGGGAAGAGCTTAAATATTTATCCACATTTGGATTATCATAGTTAGAAACTACAGTGAAGGGTCAGAATAATTTTGTTATATTTGCTGTATAGGTATGTGATAGAGAATCCCTGCTACAGAAATCTTCTTACTGGGTTAGAAATAGCACTGGTAATAGAACATGGGTTTTATTCTCAGCTGTAACAAATACGATTTTTAGGAATCCTGACTTACGTTTACAATAGAAGCAGTGTCATGTATGCATGCTTGACTTAATCATCCTGAATGCATGTGTTGTGTCCAAAATAGATGTAGAGATGTAACATGCCTCATTGGGTTGTATATTCAAACATTTCTTCTCCGTCTAGCTATTTAGAGTGTTTAAAAAGTAATTGTGGAAACTGAATTTTGAAGTGATCTGTTGAAACTGTGGAACTGAAGCTATGCAGCAACAAGACTGTAATTACCTATTGTATCACTTACTACACTGAAGCATGCAACTTCAACAAAAAGAAGTTAGGGGAGATGAAGGTAGTACATTGTGTAATAAAATTTCTTTATACTTGAGGGCAAATATATTTAGCATTGAGAACATTCAATAGTTTAAAATAAACATAATCTCATTAGAAAAGAAGTTTGTCTGTGAATGTTAATAGCGTTAGTTTCTGTAATTATGTATGCTAAATATATGCATGTAGTGAAATGCAATTTAAACCGCTATTCTCAGTTCCAGTCATGGGAATCAACTTTTTAATTAACTTGAGAGTATTAACTCAGCTGATGGTATAAATTTTAACATTGGCTTTTAAGAAACTTTACTGCACCAAAACTTATGCCATAGTCCCTTTTCTAACAATGTTTTTAGCTATACCAGACCAGCAAAAATAAAGGTCACTAAACATTTGGCTTTAAAATCTATCAATATACCATGAATTGTCTGGTCCTTAACTCATCTCAGATTTCTTTGCTTTGTAATAATTAATCCTTATTAACTGATAAAAAGTAATTGATTATCTAGTGCTCCAACTCCCAGGTAGAGGGTCACAACCAGTGTACACCAACACACTTAGTATCTGTCAGTCTTTCTACTAAAAGAACAGGAAGCACTATCACTAGGTTTATATGCTGGCTTATTATTCCTTTAAGGAAATTGCCAATACTTAGAATTGTCTAAGAGAACTAAAAATTCCCTTAGAAATGGCTTATTTGAGGGGGATGATACTTTAGTTGTAACTTTAACAAAATTCATTGAAGACTTAAGTTAGATGAAAAGATAACTAATCTCCAAGGTTGTGGTCAGGCCAGAGAAATACTTTTTAGAGAACAAGGATCCACCTGACCCCTGCAGTTTCTTACAGCAAAGAAGCATCTGAGAAAGAGTGGGGTTTAGTGAGTCAGTAAATGGCATACAGTGATTCTCAGAATGGCTAGGTAAGTAGATACATTTTCAAACTGCAGTTTTGGCATGTACAATAAGGTGTTTTTCTTTCAGCTGTACACATTGAGAAGATAACCCTGAAAGGAGTACCAAGAAAAAGGGCTGACAAACATTTGGAGTACACATTCAAAGTAAGCAAACAACCTCCAGAATATTAAAGCAATTGTCTTCGTGATATCTATGTATTGTAGATACATGCAGCTTGTTTCAAATACCTGCTCAGAAGGCAGTTTTGAATTACATTAGGGTTTTCAGATATTCTTGGAATTATCCTACAATTCTCTTGGATTCTGTGTGCAGATCAAATATTTTATGTAATTGTGGGCATAAAATGGGAAGTTGTAAAACACCAGCCATAGCTGGGTCTGTGACATCACTTCAGGAAACATGGCTTTTGCTGGTTTGGGGGAGGCATTACAAAGAATTCTAAAACTAGTAGATGTTTGCTCAAATGGCATAGGAGTGCGGTTCTTGTGTCTACAGACATATATTGCTTGGATTCATATGGTCATTTTGAAACATTTCACCAACATTTACCATAAGAGGATAGCTCCTGTGGTATTTGACAAAACTGGGCATTTGTTTGTTTGTTTTGGGGTTTGTTTGTTAAGGTAAAAACAAACAGGCTAAAAATGTCAACAAACTTGAAGGCCTACCTAGTATAGTTCTCATGTATTATAATAGCCAGAGGCAACATGTAAAACAATTATGTGAGTGAATTTTAAACAGCTTCTTACTACTTCGGAAAAGCAGCTTTCATTATTGAGCTCTGGTATTAAAGGCTGTAGGTGTTAAATAATAGCTGCTAAGGCCATTGGTGGTGATGTTCTAACTGAATCAGAGGAGTGATTTTCTTAGCAAGGACTGACTAACATTATGAGTCATTTGGCTAGTAGATGTAAGTCTGGTAGTATACCAGATTTGAACATAGAGTTAAATTTTATCTTTTTTTCCCAAACAAAAGAAACTTTTAGATCAAACATTATAATTGGCCATTTGACATGGGTCATGGGAATTCTTTGAAGAGGCATTAAAAACGGCATTTGGAGACATGTTAAATTGATGTGTTGATCCCAAAGTTTGATATTGTATTCTTTAAATGGATATGAATTACAGAGTTTTCTTTTCTGGTATTACTAGAAGTTTAAAATTAGAGTTAAATTGACATGTGTACTATTTCTGTTTTTGAAGTAAAGTAGTGGCAACAGATACCTTGTTGTTCATGTCTGAAGGTGAAATTTGCAAATTTCTGCACTCTTCTTTTGCTGAGGACAGTAGTGTGCAATGTAGCCTTTGAAGTCTTCAAGGTTAACTTGCCCAAGTATTTCAACCTTGTCATAGATCTTTTGTCTGAGTAGTCTGTGAACCAAGTACTAGGTAAAATACAAAAGTGGATGGGAGAGGTTTATACAGAATGTCCATGTGGATTATTAATATTTAAAGTCACAAAACTATTTTGAAAATTCAACGTGTAGACAGATTTGACAGTGGTTTCGAATTTCTTTGTTAAAGGGGGAATGTGGAGATACTCTGGGAAGTATTTGAGTAAACTTGAAACTCCTCCACCTCAGTTCTTTTAGGAAAGAGTTTCCTCATCTGTGCAGGTATATACTGTGATCCTCACTGCAGATCATTTTGTGCTTGCTCAGACACTGCTTTTTTAAGGTTTAAACAGCAATTACAGTCACGGTGTCCCAACTGAGGGCACCAAGAGTAGCTGGCATTTCTGGGGACTAAGCTGAAAGCAGTTGGTGGTTGATGTTATTCTGTCAGCCCTTGGGAGTAAATGAATGTTTATAATTACCGTGTCCACTCCCATTACACAGAATCTTCCCATGCATGTAATGGGAACCTTAAGCCCAGAAGTGGTCTTAGAGCCAGGCAGGCAGCACTCATCTAACCAAGCTTACTTATTTTCTTCTCAGAATATGCATGTGAAGGTGCTGTTTTACTACTTGCATGTTGTGTCAGAAAAATAAACTACTGAAATTTTGTACAAGCATATACCAAGATGCTGTCTGATTCTTCTTTAGTACTTGCAGTACTTTTTATGAATCGTATTGCGCAACAGCAACTATATGACCATGTAAGATTCAAGCCTGAGGCAGATAAAATTTTTTTATAGGTAAACAGATACTTTTCTTTTTTGTTTTGACTCCCAATAATGTCAGTGAATGCTCAGTCCAGTATATCTGAACTACATCATTTTCTCTGGTACCTGGTGGTTGCGGTTAATGATGTCTGATGCAATTCCTGTAATTGCAAAGCCTTCTGCTTGGCTTCTGAGTCAGGAAGCCAGTAACCTTCAGGGACTTCACTGCATTCACCTGAATTTGTTCATATTTCTTTTAGCCACAAATAACATGAAGGTGGTCTTAAAATATACACTCAACATTAGTGTATGTCTTTGAAAAAGTACACCATTATCTTTGTTTTGCCTGGTATTTAGTTGTCTGCAAGTGTTAACTCTTATACTGAGGTGGTCAGATTCATGGAAGTGTTAAACAGGTCAGCTAACTGGTGTGATATCTGGAAAAAGAATACTTCCTCATTCTCTTTTCCTTTCTTACTAGGTAAACTGGTCCGATCTTTCAGTAACATGTGTAACAAAAACACACCAGGAGCTTCAGGAATTCCTGCTAAAAGTATGTATTGAAATAGAAGAGTCATGTTTACACATCAGGTTTATAACTCCAAAAGTAGTCTAGGACAGTTGTGATTTCTGGGATTTAATTACAGAAGCAAAAATATGCTACCAGATTTTTGTACTTCACAATTGTATTAACCATTTAAATCACGTATATTGTGATGGAGCAGCTTGACAGATGAAGAAGCTCAACAGAATGTTTGGGGAGTTTCCCAGGAGGAATCATTTGTTTCATCTGAAATTGCTGTTATAATTTTAATTGAACTACCATAAAACTACCAGATGAGTTTTTAGTATTCCTCATAGAGTTAATGTATAGGTACAAGCACTGATCATTTAGAATGACCTTAGAGTATTGTTGGTTGTTTTTAATTAATGTGGCAGAGCCATGAGCATAATAGTTCTCAATTTTACTGTTGTATTCTTCAGTAGAACAAAGGCAGGCATATTCACTATCACAAGGAGTTAAAACTTGAGGAAAATCTGGCAACTGTGCGTGCATGTATTTAAAAAAAGTGAAAGTTCTCTAAGTTGTTCTCCCCTCTGCCCCAAACATGGAATGCATTTGTGTGTGTAGGTCATCTGCAGACCCTATGAGTGTGATGACCTCAAATTGTGCGTTTCATTGTCAGTGTCTTAATATTTTGGGTTCCACCTATTCTGGGAAATTCTGTATTTAAACTCCTCACTGTTCAGGAGATTAATGAAAGAGCTGTTTTGAGCATAATTTAATGGCATCTGGTGTTAACCACAGTGTTAATTGCAAGTGGAAAGCCAGTTACTGTACAAAGGTCTTGTTCACTCTTTCAGTTCTCAACATAATATGCTTTCCAGCATTGTAGAAGTGAAGCAGTGAGTATTCACTGTTGCTTTAATCTAGTTGGAATATCTAGTTCCGAGAGTTCCCAAAGCTTGTTTTGTGAGGATTTGAATTATGAATGGCATGTGTGGTTGCAGATGGGGTGTGCCACAACATAGGGTACATGCATCTGCTCCTGAAGAGAACCTTAAAAGCAGGACAGTCATACAGGATCCTGTGCAGCTCTGGTATGAGTGACCAGCTGCATGCCTCCTGTTCTCCTGCCTGTAAAGCAAAGACAAACACCAGATTCTGAAGTGGCCTCTAATACCTACTTGCTGCCAGGAAGAGGAGAAGCCAGGAAAACAGGATCCAAAATACAGAGCTGTTTGACTGATGGCAGCTTTTCAGATGTGGAATGTTCCATGTCCTGGCTTGACTGCTCCAGCAAAGTCTAGATCTATAGAAGATGGGAAGGACAGCCACAGGCTGTTCTGTCAAGAATGTGCACAGCTGAGTTTCTTTTGGTTCAATAGCCTTAAGTAGAGAAGAGAGAATTGTTGAATAAAACAGGATAAAACTTATACAGAAGCTTTAGAAGTAAGAATGCTGTTCAGTTCATACGCACTTGCAATTTAGCTTTTTGTTATTTCCAGTCTGCATGCCATTGTTAACTAGTACGCTTTTATTTCCTAGCAACAGAAAGACAGGAAAGAAGGCTTAAAGTATTTGTTATGGGTGATAGGAGTAAGATAACTAAAAATTGTTCCAGAATAGAAGCATCAATGGGAAAAATGAAGGTGGTAAATAGAATAACTTTGATACTTCATATTTAAAGAGCATTTTCTCTTGGGTCATAAGCATAAAAAGTTCTTTGCATGTAGGAAATTACCCCTTATTAGCTTGTAAGTAACAAGGTTGTCTCATTACCTGAAGTTAAGAACTTAAAGTTCTGGTTGTTTCCAGAGACAAATTTAAATACAAAACTCCAGGACAGGAGGTTTGCTTATCGCCATGCTTCTGCAGTAGCTTTTTGGTACCTTTTGGTTAATACTGACTAATTCTTAAGTCAGAGTTCCTCAACAGCGTATATTAAAGCCAAAAAGGTCAGTTAAGAGCAGCTGCCTTGAGCACTTCTTTGTGGGTTTTAGAACTAATACAGTTCAGGTGCTATAACGCTGTACTAATCTAATACTAACAGCACCTCTCTGTCTGGATTCCAGAAGTTCCCTTTATGTATGTTACCAAGCAATTATCTACGTTAGATATAATGTCTCTTTATTAGTAGCACTTCATTCAGTGAAAGGATTACTTAATGCTTTGCTGTTATACTGCAAGCAGGATGAAATATCCAGCTGGCACTCTGGATTGTGTGTATTCCAGATATGCAAGAGGAAGATGCTGTTCTAGTGTAAATTACTAAGTGCTGTTGATTTTAACTGATGGCAGATGTTAACCGGATTAACAGTGGCTTTTAACTTTAGGAAAAAAACCAGTTTGCTATAGCAGTTTACCTTCAATTGCCCCAGAATTGAAAACTTTCTTCTTGTTGTGGTTATTAATATAAATTAACAAATTTAATCAGTAAATTTAAACTTTAAAGTTTAAATTTAAACTTTACAGACCATGTAATAATGTACTTAAGTACATTATTTTGGAAGTTTTAAATGTGAAAAATCTTTATTCTAGGGAATATTTTTCATTTAAAATATACATGCTCTTCAATAGCAAGAGTTTTGCCTTCTGAACTATGACGTCAGAAAACCTCACTTTGTAATACTGGCATTGGAAACAGTTATAAAGACTTTTCATAAGAAGTTTCAGTGTTGATGGCAGCTGGAGAGTGGCTTGCTATTGATTAATCTCAGTATTGCCCACAGAAGTGTAGTGTATTATAGAACTGAAACAGTCTCCTTTCTATCCATTTCTTTAAAATAATTTAACGTAGCTAAGTTATGATAGTAAGAACAGTGCATTCAGTCCTCCCTGGTAATTTTTTAATGTTATTTTCCAACCTACTTTCCGTGTGTGAAAGATTTAAAGAAACAAATCTAAAAAGGCAGTAAATTACTATGGAAGGGAAGATAGTATTGGTAATTTCTGAATGAAGTTCTCTCAAATAGAGCTTTAAATGGTCTTAGGCGTGGATTTGATGTTAGGATTTACAGCAAAGTGTTTCTCTAGCAAAACTAAATGATGATGATTTATTGTACCTTTGGTCTGTAAATTACTTTACTCAAACTGGAACAATAGACTTGTTGATACCAAAAGGTATAAAGACTAATGGTGAACGAATACAGTCTTTAAAATGTCAACTACTCGTTTTTCACATTAATCTTTTTCTCAGCTCCCAAAGGAACTGTCTTCTGAAGCATTTGACAAGACTATTTTAAGAGCACTAAATCAGGGTTTTCAGAAGAGGGAAGAACGAAGGCATGCTGATCTTGAGCCCATAATCAGGTAAATATTATAGCAGATGCATCACCCGAAAAGTGATTTAAATCAAATTAGCTGGGTTTTAGGGACAGTGGAAATTCTGCTGCCTAAAAGCAATTTGTGAATGGGCAGGCAGTGAGAACAGATACTCTTGACACTTTTTTCCTTTAAATTGAGACTTCTATTAAACTGTAATGAGTTACTTCTTCAGAAGTAATCTGAAAATATTTGTCCTGAGCAGCTGTATATAGCAACGATTGACCCTTCTGCAAGGGTCTTACCTCCGTTATACAAGATTATATTTAGAAATACTAGAAACAGAACTCAGGGCACACATGTTCTAATTTTATGACAGGATAGAGTGAGATAACAAATTTTGAAAGAATAAACAGTGTTAGTGAAACGTATATAAAATTAAATGTATCTCTCGCATTTGTAAGAAAATGGCCCATACCTCATAACCTACTATTTAGTGATGAGAGTGCTTGCTGGTATGTGGGACGTGTTGGTTAAATTCTGTAACTCAAAACAACAACATGAATTTGCATGAGCCTCTCTTTTTTTTCTTTCTTTTTTTTTTCTTTTTTTTTTTCCTACAGATTCCTTATTACATTTGTTCTTTTCTGTCAGGGTTGTTCAGCCTTGTTCAAAAGAAATTATTTGGCAGATTAGGCAGTATCTCAAGTTAGGGTACTTGTTGAAGAATCAGGCACCACTTTTTGAGCTCCTGCTCAGAATGTATTATGGGTCCAAGCATATCAGGTCTTTGGGTTTTGTCTTAATAGCTTAGTTAAAGAAGATACAGAGCTGCTGGTACCTCAACCTTTTCCTTTCCAATTCCCTTTTCTTCTGATCTGTAATATTGTCTGTCTGTATTGGCTTGATTGTCAAGCGAAAACCTAAATCTGTGCAAACAATTTTGGCTAATAAACATTCAGGTTTCAAATTAACAAACTTGTTAAATAGAGGTTGACTAAAGAGAATGTACTACTGTAATACAGAAAGGTTGTGAAGCCTCACTGCACAATAGTTACAAACCCAAGAGATTGAGTTTGAGGATAACCTTTGAACATATCCAACCGTGTCATAGTATGGATCTATAACTACAATTTGCAGGTTACGTTTTGACTATACTGGAGTGCTACATGAATAATCTCATGATAATAGCGTTACTGTGTACTAATTTAATTTTCTTAAGAGTGTTGGTTTAGCATAAATATATACTTATTTGGGGGTCCTAAGTATGTGCCCAATTCCCAAAAATTGCTCTCCCTTGCTCCACCTCAAAAAAAATAGAACTGGATAGTGCTTCCTGGCAAGCAATAACTGAAAACTTGTTGTGGGATGTAAAAACCGTTCATTCTTGACCTATTTTCTTACCTGAAGCTAGTAGAATTTGTCAGAGACCCCTTAGGAACAGACTCAGACCAGTTCAGAGCAATGTGGAGAATTCCACTCTTTGTGCTCTTAGAAATAATTATGAAACTCAAATGCTGACATAATAGGTGAATTAAACTTTGTATTTAACCAGGTAAGTGTATTTGAGGAAGAGGTGCATTGTATTGGAAAACTAAATGTGTTCTCAAAAAACCCAAAACTTTTAATGTAGTCCAGTGCTTTTTGACTCAGTCCAAACTCTGATAAATTGTTACAGGTGGCTAAAATGTTTGAATTGGGATGGCTTAAAAGCAGGTGCCTTTTACATTAAAAAAAATTCATCGTATCAATTTCCTGTACAGGCTGTTACACTAGCACTGAACAGCAAAGCTCAGAGTTTGGACTTCTTAAGAGCTGACCACTTTGCTCTTGAATGTACTGTAGTAAATTTTTGTCTTCTTTCTATGGAATATTACTTACAGTTTAACAAATTCTCACTTAAATTTCAGGCAGCTATTTTCAAATACATCACAAGCTTTTCTGCAGAATCAGAGAGTATACAACTTCTTCCAATCAATTTCATCAGAATCTTTGCACACTCACAGTAAGAAGTATTCTGTTTTATATAACAAAAAGTCTATAAAAAGCTATTTGTTCTGTTGTGTCTAATTACAGTTTTGTAATTATTTATTCATGTTACATTGTATTCTACTGGTCATGTTTGAACTTCCTGCCAATGAATAGTTGCTTCAGCAGATACTCATGCTTTTGACAGTGGGAACGGGCTGTGTAGCATCAGCTTGTGTTCGTTTTTTTTCTTTCTTCACCTCTGCACCATCATACTGTTAAAATAGGTAATTATGAATTGAGTATGTGCAACAGTTTGGGACTTTTTCCTTTTAAAAAAGTCTTAAACTTTTGAACAAGAAGCTTGAGCTGACCCAAAAAATCACATCTGTTTTTTATTTGGTTTCTTTTATAGATGAACCATTTGTCTCGATATTTAAACTAAGATTAATTTTGGATACATGGTACATAAATGATGGGATAGCCCTAATTTCACAACATACAGAATCTTGTTTGGAGCATTTGAATTGCAGAGATTCCTTGGTGGTCCTATTACCTACTTGTGCATTAGAAATTGTTTGTGCGACTGAAGCTTAACTTCTCTCTATGGACACCTTAGGATGTGATCTTTATTTCTGTTGAATCTTTTCTTCGTTCAGTACATGTTATAGTTAAGGCACTGCCTCTGAGGCCACTGCCTCAGAAGTTGCAGAAGATCTTTGTAAGGAGTTGAATAAGTTAGTTTTCTAACAGACTACTCATAGGAGCTTGGAAAAAAACAGAGGAATGACAGCTGACTTTAATTTGAAATGATTTATGTCATCTGTGACAAATGCATTCTTTCCATGATGAGATAGAGCATTGTGATTAGGATAGAAGCTGTAGGTAATTTTGTGACTTTTTTTTTTTAAGTAACACTTGGGACATTCTTACATAGCAGTTTCATGAAAATGTTTGGTTAATGGTGTCCTGGATGGTTGTGAAAGTGGCTGGAATTTACTGCTGTGAAAATTCTGACAACTCTGTTATATGCTGCATGTGTCTGTACATTACATCTAGGTGGGAAAGACTTGCAAGTGCATTGTTGCACACGATTATAATTTGAAATGTTCTGAAAAAGAACCAGTGTCGGGTTCCGTCACAACAGACTTGACTGGGTTAGTGCAGGGCAGAAATTACCTGCAGGGTAGGTAGATCAGAATGGTAAAATGGACAAATATCAGTTCTGCAGGAAGTCTTATAATGTGATCATAAATGGGAGATAATCTTGGTAAGTAAATAATTGGGTACATGAAAGTTCAACAGGATTTGTCAGATCTAAAACGCATGATAGATAGGATAAGGATCTTTAATTGTTTGGTAGAGAGGAGGAAAGACTCCAATGGAAGATGACTTAAGTCTTCAAATACCAGAGTCATGATGTAAAGAGGGTGATCTGATGGACAAGATAGAAAGGACTGGGCTTAACTTGTTATGAGGATGACTAGGACCAGGGGCAGGCAAGAATCTGGTGGTTACCAGACAAGTCCAAAGCAGTGGGGCAGGTCTGAGGTCAAGGCAGGAAAACAAGTCAGTAGGTCGGGGTTAAGAACAGCATCAGCAAGAGACATGGTCAGGCACAAGCATGGCTGCAGTGCACCCAGGCAAGGGCCTGAGCTCAAAGGTGGCTCTCAAACCAAAGGATGGGGAGACCCTGGATGAGGCCACTGCCAGTTCTTTTCCCAGCAGTCTCGCCCAAAATTGCCAAATGGCACTGTATCGGATTGAATGATGAGCACAGGCAGGTGAAGCCCTTGGGAGGGCAGGGGAAGAGGTTGCAAAGCCCATTGGTGTGGTTCAGGGCCCTGACATGGAGTTAGATATTAGAAGTTTTGTGAAGACAGTGCAATAAATTTAAGCGTAGTTGGTTTTCTTTTGAGAAGCAGGACTGGATGGCTTGTCTGGGGTAGCTCACAATCACATTTCCTGTGATGCAGGGTAATAGAAGCTGTACTAAGACAGAAGTACTCACCCTGCTCATTGCCAAAATCGCCACAGTTAAGTGGCTCATGAGTTTTTGTTTTGTGTTTTTTATTGATGGCCTCTGTGTTTTTCTAGGTTTTTGGTTTGTGATTCCTGGAATCCTGCTAATATTTGCAATTGCAAGTTAGCCCGTGGTGGCATATTTTGAATGTGGTGACAGTGTTGGGGGTGGAGGAGGATGTGTATCTTTAAGAAAAAAAATCTCATCGTAGTTCTCAGATGAGACGTGCAGAATTAATTGGCAGACAAAGCATTTGTGGCTTAAATTGGTCAGTTGCTATTTAGACCTGGGGATAAAGGTATCTCTTCACAGAAATACAAAAATACTCTTTCTGAAGAATATGAGTTTAGTAAAACTTGTGTGGAAATAAATTCTATGTTCGGTGAAGGGTCTTTATACCTCAAATAATACTTGGGATCTCACACTGAATAATAAATTCATTAAGTGTAATTATGCCACCATGGTTCCATTAAGGAGGAAATCAATGACACTTTTCCAGGTTGGAGTAGATTTCTGATTCCAACAGACTGTATTACAGCATGGTCTCTGGGAATTTAGTATCTTCAAAGCAGACAACATTCAGAAGGATCTTCCTATCAAAGTTTCAAGCTCCTAAGCAACACCTCTTAGATGCTTTTACCTGCACTAACTTGGAACTTTTTGAGAGGGAAAGAGTAGACTCCTAGAGTTAGATTCATTTCCAAACTAAGTCCTTTTTCAGAGCAGGGCAGTGCTATTTTTGCAACAAAACTGTAAATATTATTGCCACATCCTGTCTGGCATAAAGAAAGAAAAATTGTGCATGGAGACTATGTTGGATGCACTTAGAAGACTTTAGCCCAAATTAGGTCTCTTTCAGCAGGTGAATGATTTGATACTGGAGGAGTGTAACTTGTTGCAGAAGAATTCTAGTAACTATTGTTGATCTCCTCCCGTTTACTGCTCTAACACAAAAAGATTATTAAAAAAATAAAAATCTGAACGGCAGATAATAGGAGTATTTCTGATACTATAATCACAATCCCAACCATTTAAAATGGCACCATAGCTTTAAAATTGTTTTGCACACTCCTTTCTTCAAAATAAAAGTATCTCCATAGAGCCTTTACTCTTGGAGATGGCCTGCTTTGAAGGAGATGACGTTCAAATTACTGCCACATGCAAACCAGTAAGTTCAGTCTTCCATTTCCCCATCTTCCAGTTTAGTGCAAGCATTCAGGAACTGTCTAGTTGTTCAAGATCTATAAAGTTACTACGTGAACTTTATTCTCTGCAGGTAACTTACAACCCTCTTTGAAGACGGTTAAGGCACCAGAACACTTCAAGGAGGACAGTTCAGAAGCTTCAAGTCAGGAGGAAGGTAGTTGTGTACTCAAAGGTGGTTCTTCTCTGAGAAATTTTACCACACTCAGTTCTGGAAGTCATACAGTTGACTGATTTCTTCATTGGTACAAAGCTGAGAGATGTGGATGAAATCTGCTATGTAAATGAAGAATTTTTGGTATACTTCCAGCAGTTTCCTTAGGAGGTTGCTATATAATTCAAGGAGTGGGAGTGTGCATAGACAGCTCGGAGGCAGAAGTTCACAGCTGTGTTAAGCAACCAGGAAGATTCATTCTACAGTTTACTTAAGCCAGGATTGTCTGTACCTTTTTATGTCTTTATGTATTCTTCAGTTACCAGGGTTCAAAGTTGAGTACAGTATTTCAAGAGTGGCAGACAGTTTTGCATTTAATGTGCCGAATTTGTTTAGCTTTTAGTTTTACACACAAAGGATGTTCAGGTTTCCCTCTTATTCTTAACCTAGGCTGCTTTTATACTCTGGACTGTTTGTAAGGACTGTTTGGGACTGTCGTGAGTATTGATTACAGTCTGAAAGCTGTTTTTTTCCAAATACCTCAAAAACAGTTCACATGAGGAAGCAGCAGCCTAGTGGCTGGTCAGTAATTTCATTGTGAAAGGAGTGGCAAGCTAGTTTTGCGTTCTTTTCAGTAGCAAACAAGTATAAGGTAGGTTTAAAGGATGAGAAATGGGACTAACAGGTGAACATGGACCACTGAACACTTACACTGACACCACTGTTACCCCATTACACATTAATAACTAATAAGAAGCTTGCAGTTGATCTTACATGCAATCAGTATGCAGTTCAGACATAAAAAAATCATTACTATATTCTTCTTTAGAGTTCAGAATGCACCAAGTAAATTTACAGTATATTTGGAAATTGCCGAAATAGCATTTTATATAATGTCCTCAAAAAAAAAAAAAAAGTCTGTTCACCTGATGAAACTACAAATGTGTTTCAGAATGCCTTTTGTGTTATTTTAGTGAAATGCTATCAGAAGTTTAAAAATTGTGATTTTTTTTTTTTAAGTTTTTTTTTTTCAAATCATAATTTGGACTTATGTGTAGCATTGAGGAGTTCAGGCAAAAAGGCAGCTATCAGGAAGGCTACCTGTTCATCAACAGGTAGAATTAAGAAAAGTTGCTGTTATTAAAATTTAATGGGTGCCTCAAAGAAGAGTAGGCTGTGTCTCTGAAGTTCTTGTTTCTTGTTTGAGGCTGTGTCTCTTTTTGTCAAGTGTAATTTGTAAAGCTTTACTTGCGTAGTGAATTTTGAAGTTCAGAATATAATACTTCTGTCTAAGACTTGTCTTCATTCACTATTTGGAATGGGTGACATAGTTCTGAAATGGATTTTAGCAGTTCAGAAAAAAATACAAAATTCTGTACTTCTCTGACTGAACCCTTTCTTCTCTCCATCCTTTCACACTGGGTGATACTCAGTCACGCATTTAGTCCTTAGGATTAAATACAGAGGTGAGCAAACATAAACAGTTGTTATAGTTGCTATTTTTCTGTTTCATTCTTCTGTGAAATGGAAGGTAAAGAGTCTTGATTACACTGTGTACAAATTTATCTGTCTTCTATGCAACACTTAATTTCAGCACTGTAAATTAAGCCTAGCCTATTTAACAGACATGTCTTCTACTAAGTGTCAAGTAGTGATAGGAAGATGAATTTCTTGAACTAATCTAAAAGAGGAAATAGGAATTGCTGTTGAAATTATGCTTTGTTTATTTTTTTTCCAGATGTAATGCAACACACAGCAGTTCACAAGAAACATAATGGAAAAAGTCCTGTTGCCAAGTAGGTACTAGAATGTAATGTGACCACACTGCATTTCTGAACTTCAATTTTTTAGTGCTTTGAGAGTATGATTCCTTCTAGATTAAAGGTTGTTAGTGAGGGTTTTGTTTGATTGGGGTGGGGTGTTCTTGTTTTATTTTGTGTTTTTTCAAGGGCGTTATTAACTCAACCTGTATTAAGAAAATATTTCAAATGATCATATTTACAAGTCTTTTTTCCTGAATTTTGTAAACCTTCACTACTTGGGTAGATGTTTGATTTGTGTTTATAAGCCAAGTAACATAAATTTATATTACATATATTTTTTCCCATGTGCATGCATACACTAAAAATTTGCAGTGCTGTTAATTTTAAGATTTTCTTCAGTGGCTTCAAAGATGACCTCATAGGAGAAGGTAGTCTATTCTTCCCCTTGCTTAGTAGCAAAAGCATGTAAACCTTGCTGGTTTATGTCCATTGTACATTAAGGTAGTTTACTGAAGTTGAGAGGTCAGCCCCTGTGCGAACATCATGAAGTTCAACAAGGCCAGGTGCAAGGTCCTGCCCATGGGTCAGGGCAATCCCAAGCACAAACACAGGCTGGGCAGAGAATGGATTGGGAGCAGCCCTGAGGAGAAGGACTTGGGGTGCTGGTGGATGAGAAGCTCAGCATGACCTGGCAGTGTGCGTTTACAGCCCAGAAGGCCAACCTGGTCCTGGGCTGCATCGGAAGAAGCATGGCCAGCAGGTCAAGGGAGGCGATTCTCCCGTGGTGCTGTGCTCTGCTCTCCTGAGACCCCATGTGGAGCACTGTGTGCAGCTCTGGGGTCCCCAGCATAAGAGGGACATGGACCTTTTGGAGCACCTCTCCTCTGAAGTCAGGCTGAGAGAGTTGGGGTTGTTGAGGCTGGAGGAGAGAAGGCTCCGCGGAGACCTTGTAGCAGCCTTCTAGTCCCTAAAGGGCAGCCTGTAGGAAAGCTGGAGAGGGACATTTTACAAGGGCTTGTTGTGATATGACAAGGGGGAATGGCTTTAAACTGGAAGAGGGTAGATTTAGATTGGCTATTAGGAAGAAATTCTTTCCTGTGAGGGTGGCGAGGCACTGGAACAGGCTGCCCAGAGAAGCTGTGGATGCCCCATCCCTGGCAATGTTCAAGGCCAGGTTGGGTGGGGCTTGGAGCAACCTGGTCTAGTGGAAGGTGTCCCTGCCCGTGTCAGAGGGTTTTGGAACTAGATGATAGTTAAGAAGGTCCCTTCCAACCCAAACCATTCTATGATTCTATATATGCTTTCAGATATGAAGTATATAATGTGAATTCACCCATTAACATATTTTGATAAGAAACTTTAGGAATACTTCAACTATATTAAGAGAAAAAATGGATACAAAATTTCTTGTGGTTTACAGTTTTGTTCTCTGTTGTTTTATCTGTAGAATGCATTTATCTTGGGGGGGGAAAATTACCTGGAATTACAATAAATAGAATATAAACATAGCACAAAAGTGTTGGTGATGGTTCACAGATCTTTTACAGAAAAGACTCTTGTGAAATTACCGGTTGGACAACTTAGTGATTTATTTCTGTTTTGTTTTATAACCCTCCTACTTACTTTCAGCTTGCATTTCTTCACGAGGAGAATGTCATCTTGACAAAATCTCTGATTATACCAGTGGATATATAACCTACTATGAATCCATAAGAGTGGGAACCAAACTTACTAGTGTATAGTTACATCATTGTCTTATTTAAAGTATAATAAAGTACACTAAAACTGGCAGTAGTAGGGCATGGTTTTGTATAGTATATGAAAAGCATATAGGTCTTTGTGCCCTGCTGACTCTGTCAGAACTCTGACTGTTTTTCCAGCAGTCTTTGTTGACCGGTGCCCTCAGATCTAGTTAAATATTGCTTCTGACCAGCTGCTAAGAGAAGCTTCAGTGGAAAGAATTATAAAGTCCAAAGTAAATGCCAAGTGTAACTCCCCTTTCCCAGCACTACTCAAAACTAGCAATCCTGAAGGTAAAAATATAAAGTAAACCACCTATTTTGAAATTCAAACAAACACAACTGCAGTATGATCTCTTAAGTAGCCATGCTCTCTTTCTCTTAAATCTGATGAATTCTGAAATAGGGATTACAAAGTAATTCCAGGTTTGATTTTCATGATAAGGAAGAAGAAAGGTGAATTCAGAATACATTTTTATCTGGAAAATTTCCCCATATCTAGTGTGAAAAAAGCAAACAAAAAGACTGTGCTGAAATATCGATGGAACCTCTTATCTTAAGTACTGTTTCCTACAAATTCTATTCTGAATTTTGCATCAAATTATAGTAGGCAAATGAGAAAGGAACTTCAATGATGTTCAGATCATTAGTATTACTTTAGAGCACGATAACTCCTGTAATTACAGTTTTTAAATCTCCTGAGAATTTGTAGTTTTCTGAAAGCGAAATACCGCAGTTTCCCAACATGATGCAAAAATGTGTGTGTTAGTGAGAAAGCCTGCAAGTTTGTTCACAGTGGCATAACTTTTGTTTTTTCCTTTCAGCAGCACTAGCAGTGCAAAATGTTCTTCACTGGATAGCCTTAACATACAGCACTCTGAGCAAAATGGGGTAATGGACTGGAGAAGAAAAAGCTGTATTGTCCAGCAGCACCCAGAGCACTGTACAAACCTACTTGACCAGGTGCGTTGCTGGATTTTCTTTAAAGTAATATTCTGAGACACTTGAGAAGACTGTCCACTACACATGATTAATTTTAGGTTTAAAAGATAGAGCCCTGCTAAAATTGTACAAATAAGTGTCAAAGTTCAAGTTGCTACTGACTTACCTGGATTAGAAAAAAGTCATAATTACTCACCACTGTCTTAAAGTTGCATATTTTGTTTATGAATTTGTAAATAAAATTTCCCAGGAGGTTATAAGTAATCAGAAAAGTCTGATGTTCGTTTCTAATCGGACACTTTCTTATTACTGTAACATATTGTCATCAGAGAGAATTTCAGAACGCCTGGGGAATTTCTATGTTATTCCAAGGAAGAAACTAGAAACTCTATTAATAACTAAACCATATTAATGCTACAGTAGGGACAACAGGTTAATACTCTTTCTATCTTATCTACATTTTCTAAGTAACTTAAGTATCAGCCTTTGTTGAAAAAGTTAATAGCCAGATGCATATAAACTTTGTGAGATTTGTGTCTCTTCAGTAGTCAATTCTGGTATGAGTATAGTTGAGAAGAATATTTATAAATAAAATCATCTATTGAAATTGGGAGAAGGAAGGTTGCTTAGTGCTTGTATCTGAAAAGCCTTGAATGTTAGAATTGCCTAATATTACTCTTACTCTAGAGAGTTTGGCTATTGATTATTATGTGGGAATAGCAAGCCAGACAAAAACAGTTTCCTCATTTCACAAAGCAGGATAATGAGTTGAGATTTGCTTCTAAAGATGAAATGGGCAGACTGCATCAAAGCTTGAAATATTACAAGCTTGATGCAAGAAAAAAATTCATATGCTAAAAAAAAAAGCTACTTCCTATTTAAAGGATGTCCAAATACAGCATGTTTAGCCAGAGATTATTTTTGAGTTTTCACAAATTTTACTTGTTTGCCAAATATGAAATATTACTAGCAGCTAGTAATAGTATACTTAAATAATTATGCAGATGTTATGTTTTTTCTTACATGCTTCTAGGTTGTATTCCAGAGTTTAGTTTAGCAGCAGGCTCCAGTTTAAGGCTGGGTACCTGCTTTGTCATTATGTAAAAAAAAATTTGCCACATGTATTTCTCATCCTCCAACCATCAAATAATTCTGCTTAAATCAATTTTAAATTCTGTATCCCCTCAAGCCTTGTGAGTAGCCATTTTAGCAGGTATGTGATGAAACACATTTGGGTTTATCCTCAAGAGGGAAGACAGCATGCAAACAATAATATGATCGATATCTTCAGAATATTTGCAAGTAGTAATTTGCTGAGTATTTGCTCATAATGGCATAAACACAAGACCAGATGCATTATTCTGAAGGCCAGGATGCACTGTACAAGTAGTTGTTTGTATGGTTGTAAGGCCTGTGAGCGCCCTGGTCTTGGACTCATGGACCTGTCAGTCTATGAGCGGGGGGGTTGTTGGCTTTTGTGATACAAATTCTGTTGTTTGACTTGCATCTTTGTATTTTCTGTCTTAGCATACAGCGGAAAAACGTCTGTCTACAGTAAGCAAGAAGAAAGGAAAGCCACAGCTGGAAAAGTAGGTTTCCAATGTAACCAGTAATACAGAAACAAAGTGTAATGCATTCACTTTGATAAACAGAGTCTACAATCAATTAGGTGCTTTGTTTTGCTGTTGTGAAACAAGAAATAACATAGTGTGAAGCCAGTCTACATAAAAATCCTTATTTTATTTTCTGAAAAGAAGTAATTTGAAAAATAGAATGTAATTGTATGCATTCATTTCTCAAAATGTCAGTTGTCGTTTAACAAAAAGATAAAGGAGCAGAACTAGGTTCTTAACCGATAATGGAATTGCTTTTTTTCTGTATATATTTATTTGAAAGTTAAAAGGTGTAAAGCTGTCCAGAAAACACTCAAAATCAAATAAAGATTGACGACAAACTTTAATATTACCCAGTGGGTGGTAACTTGCTGAAATACTTTATCTAAGATAATCTGCACATCAGAGAGCTTCAGAACTTCCTGTGGGCTACACAATATTGCACTGTGAGGAAGTGAAAACATTTCCACCCTTATCTAATACTCTGCCTACTTCCAATTTGACTTTGCCATTTTGTTGCTCTCTAGCCAGATGCTTTTATGCTGGTCTGGTTTGTAGCTGCATTGTACACATCATCTTTCAAAGATGATTTCAGTATCAGCTGCAACATTTCTTTTTTTTATGTTTTCTTTTTTAGATCTGTATTTATACTGTTTAGTAACACTGCTTGCAGTTTAGTTCCCTGTATCCTGCGCTAACCTTTACACATTTATTATCTACATTTGTTGTTACACCTACTAAATATAACATGTCTGGCCTGGAGTCACTGCCTTTGCTTACAGTGGCATTATATGTTCGTTCATGGTTGGTCATTTGTGCTCATGCATTTGGAAAAAAACCCATGAAAATTATTTACACAGGGAGAAAGCAAAGAAAACTGACTGCCGGTTGAATAACAGGACTAATGGAGTTAGAGTTGCAGCATCACAGCACATCCGTACAGGGACAGCAAAAGGTAAGATTTTTTTTGCAGGTTGTTTTTAGGAAACAGAATTTCCATCTTTTGCTGGTTTATTCATTGTTCTGCTGTAGAAGGGAAATCGCAAGTCCGAAATCTGTTTTGTTGCAAGTCAGCATCTTGGCTGTCCAGTCTGTTCTTTGACTTGCTGTATAGAACATGCTAGACTCAGGCTTCTGTATGCAGTTGCTTAGAGTGTGTCTCTTCTTGTGTGTAACTGGAAGAATACTAATGAAGTCTCCATAAGTTGCCTTACATAGAGTAGTAGTTGCAGAAACAGTTACCGTTGAACTACTTCTATATGAAATTTAGCTGTCTGAGTGTGTGGAGGTCCAGCAGTTCTCTTTGCAGCTTACTGGTTTCTTCAGCTGTTCTGGAATGGTCCATGAGGAACCTGTATAAAAACCCTCTGGTGCAAACCATTGCTGAACTGTAGCGTGTAAACCAAGTCACTACTGAGCTACAACACAGAACTGCGTGTGCTACCCTGACAGGGTTTTCAAGTTTGGGTAATGCGACAAAATCCAGTGTCTACACCAAGGCTTGTGTTTATCAGTCAGTTATAAGACAAAATAGTGTTTGTGTTCTTTTCGTAAATTGAGTCTCCAAGCTTTATCGCAAATTTCTGAAGGGCTGTGTTACCCACTGACTTTGCCATCTTGATGTTTTCTAAGCTCCCAGTAGCGGTTGAGGCCTTGCCTCTCTGATACTTAGTTCTCCTGAAGAAAGCCAACAAAGAATTTGCCTTTTTCTACACCACCTAATTGGCATAAGTGTTGAAGACTCTTTCAGAGTGCCTTGTCTGGCTCTTGCTTCCACTTGGGGTACAGTCTTGATTAAGCTTTCATTCTTTCTTCTCACTGCTTCTCACTTTGGGAGTTTCAGGTGGATTCTATTCTGAATTATTGTCATGTGTTTTATGGGCAGTTTTTGTTAACTTCTACAAACAGTATTTGACTAAAACTTTTAAGAATTTATGGTTCACAAACTTAGGAAAACTGGACAATTCTAGACAGCTATAGCTAAGGTCTGTACAAGCAGAAACAGCTTTGCAAACAGCTTTGCTGCATGTATTTTTGATTGATTGCTGTTCTAGCTGGGCAAAATGCGCTGAGCTTACTGAGCTTTTATGAACTGATGATAACTTTAAGAGGTGCAATTTTGTGTGACATAGTGCAAAGTTAAATAGGGAATGCTTTGCCATAGGAGTTCTGTCTGCTTACTAGCCACTATTCTGCAGATGTGAAATTGCCTGCCTGATGATGCTGTTGGGCAGTTAAGGCCTCTTCAAGAAGAAACTGCAAGCCACAGAGGCTGGAGGCAACCAAGTCCTGCTCAGAGATGAGCTTTCTGCCTGTGTGTTTGTGTGCAAACATCAAAATGTCTTTTGAGAAAAACTATTGGAGACATAGACTGCAGCTTGATTTCTTTTCTTTAGACTAAATCTCTGCCTAGTTTTATATAGCCGATCTCGGGTTTAAATGCTCTATTTTGAGGCAGTAACTCTTTAACTGCATCATGTCTCCTGTTTTTTTCTCCCTATTTTTAGCTTTTCTGAGGCATTGGTTAGTTACACTTGTAACTTTGAAGATTTGATACTTAGCAATTAGTCTTTAGACTCTCACTTTCAGTGATGTGAGGTTGACACTGCTGCTTCAGGTTATATTAGATATTTAAAACACTTGATAAAATAATTTGACCAATGATGGATTTAATCCAGGAAATTATTTCAAGAATTAAAGCATTTTTGATGATTTCTTCCAGCCTGTTAAATTTGCAGGAACAACAATAAATTGTTTAATAAATTATAAATAAAATATTAATTTATTAGAATCAATAACATAAATAATAGTGTTCTAATTTTTGTCCTGAAGTTTAGCCAGCCAAGGTTTTGGGGGTTGGGGTTTCCTTGAAGCTAGTGTCTGGCGTACATTTTGAGGAGGAGTGGATCTACCTTATTCTTTCACCTGTGAGGCTGAACTTGTAAGCCAGAACATACTAGCTACCCACCCTGAAAGCTGGTTTCTAGCAAAGGAATTTCCCATGATCCCATTCAGAGTTTAGAAAACAATTTTATGCTTTTTTTTAGTTCATTTTTTTTTTAACAGGTTTTTTTGATAGTTTGCCTAAAGCCTGTTCTGGAAGAGTTAATCAAAAAAGGTGTATTATTTTGATGTGGCTTCCTGAGTTAGCTTTCTGCTTTTGCTGGTATGACCAGGGAGTATTACATCTCTTTGAATGGAAATATTTGGCCACTACTATTCAGAGGAAATGGCTGCTTGGAGAGGCTGTGGGGTCTCCTTCCCTGGAGACATTCAGAACCCACCTGGATGTGACTGTGCAGCCTGCTCTGGGTGAACCTGCTTTAGCAGGGGGCTGGACTCGGTGGCTGCTGGAGGTCCCTTCCAACCCTGACCATTCTGTGAAATTATTATTGTGGTACAATTTGGTATGAGCATCACAAAATTTATTAAGGGTGATCATTCTTTTCACTACTCTGCATTAAATATAACTTTTTGATGTTACCAAGGACTCAATCATTGCAAATTTAGGGTGAAAGACCAGTCCTGAATGCTGGGAGCGGGAATGCTAGGAATACAGGGCACAGATGCAATTAAGTAGGAACAAACAAAAATGTAAACTAGTGTGAGATGTGAGCAAACCAAACCAAAATAACCTCAGTTGCGTATACTGAGATTAAAAATAAAAATGCCAATTTTTATTTTTAGATCTGAATTTGGATGCTGGATCTGGTCATGATACATGTGGAGAAACATCATCTGAAAGTTACAGTTCTCCTTCTAGTCCACGACATGATGGGAGAGAAAGCTTTGATAGTGAAGAAGAAAAAGACAGAGGTTGTATTTATGGAGAGTGTGCATGAATTTCTATATTCCTAGACCAGTCTCTTCCTTGTATTAATTTTAATTAGTTTCCCTGTTTTATTAGCTGCTTTTATTTCTGAACTAGCCACAGAATACGTTTTGCTTTGTAGGTTTCATGACTGGATGGTTTGAAAGCTTCTAGCAAATAGTAGAAACTTTAAATACTGCTGAGTTTTAGATAACTACATACATGTAGTAATTTTCTGACCTCTGGCATAGCACTGTCAAGAAATTTCAGCAGTACAGTAATGGGAAAATCTTTGGCATGAAAGGGACTGGGTTGATACTGAATTATGTGTGGCAGGTCTGAGAGGTCCTTTTTTTTTTGTATTAACAGTTTAATTTGCTACTGCTTCCAAATCTGTGTAAGCTGCATTAATGTATTTCTAGGTAGATGCAAATTCCTAATTTATTCTGTGTCCTACACTTCACATTTGCAGATATACACAAGTCACAGACACGATATAGGCAAGTGAGGGGGATTGTCCTAGCTTGATTTGGATGAATGAAAATGATCTCAAAGTTACTGTAGTTCAAGAAGACATAGCTGTCATTTGTGTCGTCAGACTTACAAAGTTTTATATGGGTAAATGAGCCCTGGGCATCACTCTGTATTGTTTCAGATTCATTCTTATGTCTGATAAATGCTTTTGTCTCCACAGATACAGACAGCAATTCTGAGGACTCTGGGAATCAAAATACAACCAGGTTTACAGGTTACAGTGCTGTCAGTTCATCAAATATGAACAAATCATCTGCTCGGATCTCTTCAGTGAATAATGAAAACGGAAGCCTTTCAGAAGATCCTTTGAATGCAAAGTTTCAACATATTTCCTTCATGCCTGCCTTACACTGTGTGATGCACAGCGCTGCCCAAAAGCCTGAAGCAGTTGTCCCACCACCCATATCTGCAGATGGTAAAACGATGGGGATGCTCGTTACCACGCCTGTTGCTGTCTCGCCAGTGAGAGAGTCTGCAAATTCACCTCCTGGTGGAATGGGCCCAGTGACCTCTGGTGAACCTGAGAAACGCCTTGAGCTGATGGCTTCCCCTTTGCCAGTCCCATCCACTTTCCTTCCACATTCTGTCCAGCCTGGTAGCCCTGCTTTGCATTTGGCAATACATAGATTGAAAATGCCCTCTCCACAGGGATCGTCGGAAAGTTGCACAGTTAATGGACCACAGCAGCCAACAGGAAACTTGAGTATTGGATCACCAAATACTGCCTTTATCCCAGTCCACAATCCAGGTAGTTTCCCAGGATCCCCAGTTCCTACTACAGATCCCATCACAAAACCTGCATCCCAGGTGGTAGGACTGAATCAAATGGTGCCTCACATTGAGGGAAACCCAGGAGCAATCCCTCAGCCTACCAATCTAAAGGTAGTTCTTCCAGCAGCTGGTCTCTCCACAGCAGCACCGCCACCTCCACCAGCCTCATACGCTTTGCCAGGCAGTCCTCATGCTACCAGTGTGTTGCCTAACCAGAATACAAACGTGCTAAACACTGTAGCAACTTCCTCACCGCCTCAGTCAGCTGCTTTAGGTGTTGGTCAGGTCCAGTCCACTGTTCCTCCTGCAATACCTACACATACGCCAGGCCCTGCCCCTAGCCCGAGCCCTGCTTTAACACACAGCACTGCACAGAGTGACAGCACATCCTACATAAACGCTGTTGGAAATAACAACACTAACGGGACGATGTTACCTGCGCAGCAGTTGGGATCTGGTCCTTGTGGTTCTTGTGGACGTAGGTGTAGCTGTGGGACCAATGGAAGCCTTCAGATTAATAGCTATTTTTATCCTAACCCACTTCATGGACAAGTCTACAGAGTTCCATCTTTCTTCACTCTGCCATCACTTTGCAATGGCAGCTACCTCAATCAAGCACATCAAAGCAATGGAACACAACTTCCTTTCTTCCTGCCTCAGTCTCCATATGCAAATGGGCTTATGCATGACCCAGTGATGGGGAGCCAAGCCAACTATGGTATGCAGCAGATGGCAGGATTTGGGAGGTACTATCCCGTATATCCAGCACCTAATGTAGTTGCCAACACAAATGGGTCGGGACCCAAGAAGAATGGGAACGTTTCATGTTACAATTGTGGTGTAAGTGGACACTATGCGCAGGACTGTAAGCAGTCATCCATGGAGGCCAGTCAACAAGGTAATCATGATAACTCCCAGCGGACTTGCTTTTGAGTTTAACAGTTTCTCTTTACCTTTTTGAATGTGCTGTTTCTGGTCTTGCCGAAAGGTGTGCGTGTGTGTGTATGTTTTGTGTAAATGGTTGTGCACTAGTGACCTGCTCTAAAACTGCGAAGTATGTTATCTCTGCCTGAAAATTTTGTAGAACAGTGCAAGGGAATGGGGTTCACAGAGTGAAGTTGCAAATAAGTATGGTTTGGAGCTGGGAAGTCATACTGTATTGGTCCTAAATTGTCATTCTTTTTCCACTGGCTTGTTTTTGGCATTATGTTGAGACTTGCATGTTGTTTCAATTTTTTCATTCCTGTTTAGTGTTTTTTTTGGAGAGAAGTCATTGGCAAAAAGCGAAAGAGATCAATTGCTGTCTATGATACAAACTTGGATTCTTAAAACTTGTAAGAACTTTAAAAAAACAACTGACTGGCCATTTGATAACTTTTCTAAAGCTTAACCTTTGTACAATCAGCCATCCTTGTGTGCCCTATCATGCAATACATAAATGAAACACGTTTTAACTTTTCAGACATGTTGCAGCACAAAGGCAGAAACAATTGGAACTAAAAATCAAAGGAACGGCTTCAATCTTGTACACCATTTCTCTCTCCATCCAGAAGAATGGGGGGAAATGCAGTGTTTGCATAGAGCATAAACCATTTTTGATTCTTGGCCTGTGCCCATTCTGACTTTACTTGTTTGACTGGACAGGGACAGGAGAGACGAACCTTGATGGGGGTCGTCTTTTCTTTGCATTTTTCCAGTAAAGATAAAGTCTTATATCTATGGTCGATACCTTTTTTTAAACATACAGTTTTAGCAAGCAGATGAAAGAAAATAGCATAAAATCTTAGAACCTACTTTAAAAGGACGGGAGGATGATAGTGCCTTTTGACAAGCATGTCCATTTTGATACCTTGTAGTGGTTTTGTAATCCATTTTAATTGTGAGCAGTGACTTAGTAGTTCTCTTTCCTGTTTTAGGCACTTACAGACTGAGATACGCACCTCCCCCTCCCCCTTCCAATGATACCTTGGATTCTGCAGACTGAAACAAGTAAACATTGCCTACTTAAACTGAAGCTTGGGAAATTGGGGGAAGGTGTGTGCGGGGGGAGGGGGGAGGGTTGGTCTTGTGTTTTGGGACATTCCCGGTTTTATATTCTTTTGGTATTTTTCATTGCTTTTGCACCTCTGTTCCATACAAAAGAAGAAAGCTGAGTCCCTGGTCTCCTCCTGGTTCTACAAAAGGCTTGCGTAATGCATGTAATTCAAACACACAGCCAAACAATCAAAAAGAGCATTCAAACCATGCTTTTGCACTGAAGACTTGAGACATGTGCAATGTTTACTGCATTTTTTTTAAAAAAAGTCCTCTGACCTCTTGACATCACTGGTGGAGCAGCCATATGGTGAAAGAAGAAACTTGGTCATGTTCCCCACCACAATCTTCTTCCCTCCCTCCCTGTTCTCCTTATGCTGCTGTTTTATTTTCTTTCCCAGTTTGTCCACATGGATTCGTTGGACTTGCATGAGTGTTTAGCAGTTCATACAGACCCTGCCCGTACTCTAAATTAATGCTCATGAATTGAGGGGAGATGTTCAAACGTCCTATTAGGAGAGTCCAAAGGAACACACAATCCTGTATGTGTACTATATGTGATAATAATACATATACACAGCTCTTGAGTCCCAAATAAGTGAAAATACATAGAGCAGGAAGGGGCTGAAACTGTATGGACTGGAACAGATTTAGAAAAACAAATGAGCTTAAATTGACAAATTTTTCTTCCATTGTAGCTTTTTAGCCTGTATGTTCAGCAACAAAGGTGACAAAAATGGTATGAATGTTGTACTCGGTGTGTTTGCATTTGTAATGAACATTGACAGCATTTTTTCCTTTTTTAAAGCTATTCTACATCGTGTCAACACAGAATGAACGTTACTTGATTGAATATTTTTTCCTAAACTATTACAGTGTTGCATTGTACTTAGAATGTAAATGTTTTATTTCAAACTGAACAAAAGCTATGGTTTTCTACAAAATAGTCAGGTATTAGTATTAGAACCTGTCTACCAAATAGCAAAGTCACTATTTTATAACAATTTACCACTATGCGTAATTACGGTATAATGTGAAAGACTGAAATGAGTGTTAAGATGGTATTAATCATGTCAGTATCATGAGTAAGTAAGTTTAATGCTGCTGTATTTTTTATTTTATTTTTAAAAGCCAATATATGTACTAAATTGCTTCCAGGTAATATTTGATTTCCTAAAGTGCACTGAGGTTATCTGGAAGATGAGTGTATTTTTTGACTGCTGCATCCAACACCGATGAAAAACTACCACTGTATATCCATAGGGTTTGGCATTCCTCACAGTTCATGGCAGAAGTGTTTTTTCTTAAAATCAGACCTGGTGTCCGGTAGAGGGATGAAATAAAATCAATCTTTGGTTCAGCTGTCTAATAAATTGCTAAACAAACAAAAAACTTGAAGAAAAAAAAAAAGCTTGATTACTACATTTCTTCATAGGTAGCATTTATATTTATAGCACCAGTGTACATTTTGAAACTTTTTTCTTGGAGGGGAGGGGGGAAATGGGGAGGGAGGTAGATGAAAGCTTTAATTTAAAAAAAAAAAAAAAAGTTTAAGTAGTAAATGAAAATTATTTTGATTAAAATTTTTATTTGATCTGGGTATTTTTGGACCACTTGAAATGAATGAACTGCGTTTGAGTTGAAGTGAGGGTGTTAAACCACCAATGGACTTGTATTGTGAATTACCTGCCAGTTGTACTTTATGGAACTTATTTTATGATTTAAAATACTGTACTGTAAATAGGAGGTATGTTACCTTCTCTTTATTTGTATGTTTACCATATACTTTGATATTTGAAATGTACTGGAAAGGTCACTTATATTTCTAGAAGAGATTGGATTTTATGCAACCTTTTTCCTTGAATTAACAGCAATAAAAAAAAAGAAAAAAAAGTACCTGTGTGTAAGTGCCGTCCTTTGTCACTGAGAGCAGTAGGTGCGATGCTCTGCCTCTGGGTATAGGTAGGGGATTGCAGAAGGTTTTGTCAAGCTCCTGTTTCGCTTGGGATCTGTCCGTCTCACTTAAGTATTTGACTTGAGGTAAAGTCAGTCTTGTATCTGAAGTCAGGATACTGTATCTTGATTTAAACTTTGTTAAGATAGATCTCTTGCAAGAAAGAGGACAACCTTGTGTGGTAGACCCAGGACTTTAACCTGAGCTTTTTGAGAACAGTTAAGCCTGTCTTGTATTCTGATGGCTCCTGGATTTTGGGCTAAAACCCAGTTAAAACATGCTGGGTTTGACTGCCGTGTAACTGATGTGTGTGCTAGTCATGTCGTAACTGGAAAGTGAGTTCTGTCTGCTACAATAGGTGGAAGGACAACGGGAGTTGCCAGGAAGAGGGGCTTAGGAGTTGCAGATCACAGCTGAAGCGTGTGATGCACATGTAGTGCCCAGATGTGCTCGGCTGCTGCCGAGAAAGAGAAGGGTACTAATTACGTCATTTCACTTTACGGTGTAGGCAGTGCTTCTGATTCCTACTGCTTAGCAGCGACTTGCAGAGCTGAGGACCACAGGACTATCTTAGATCTTTATCCCAGCTTACTCCCCAGAACACCCTACTGCCTGAGAAACCAACTAATGCGATGAGAAGGCTCAAAGCTGCCTATGAACCCAACCACTTTTGTTCAGGCAATTCCCGTAATAATTGGGGGGGGTGAGGGGGTGGTATTGACCCCACGTGTCCTGCAGGCATCATCATACAGCTTCCATTTCTATAAATGTTCTGTGTCCCCTCCCTGGACACGGGAGTGCGTACACCCATCCAAGGAATTTGTGAATTACCGTGTTACTCTGAAAATGCAATTGGCTGTTTAGCGCGCCATCGGAGTTGCTGACGCTCTTGTTTGCCTCCATGCTGCAAGCAGCTCCAACGTTAACAGATCCTGGTTGGATCTATCAATTAAAAAATTTTACAACGTCTACCTTCTGGCACAGCAAACTGTAAGACGTCTTGTTCTTCTGATGCTTGTTTTGCTGGAGGCCCAACAGCCCTCACACCTAGCTGTCCTCTTTGGCTGCACCGCAGCTCTCTGGATCAGGGGCCCTCAAACTACGGCTTGCAGGGCAGATACAGCCCCCCAGGGTCCTCAATCCGCCCCCCCTGGTATTTACAGAACCCCCTCCCGCCGGGGGTTGGGGGGGGGAACCAAGCAGCCGCAGATGACTGCCTGCCACTGAATCCAAGCGCCAGCCCCCTGGTTAAAAAGTTTGAGGACCCCTGTTCTGGATGATCGGGTTCAGCTACAACTGCAGTTCAAGAGAGCGATTCTCTTTCCCACTGAGTGGCTTGGAAACAGTTGAATGCCCTAAAGATAAATGAGACACCCCCAGGAGCTGGTGGGCCCGAGCAGCTACCCAAGCTGTCCGGGAATGGCACCTGAGTGCTGCCCTGCTCCGGGGTTGTAGTGTCTGCAGCAGCGCCGCTGCGGATGGAGACGTCATTTGTACAAACCACGTGGTTCCTAAAACGAACGATGAGGTGGGCATGGATGGGATGGGAAGGGTGAGAGAGTAAGGGAGCGTGACGATGCGCGCTGCTTGCTTACCAGTGAACAGACGGCCTCGTTCTCCCAGCTGAGCGACCGTGGGGTGGCAGTGGTGGCCTCGTGCCGAGGTCGTGGCTTGGCTGGTGCTGCTGGAGAGCTGGAGGAACAGAAGGCGGGTGTGTTGGGCCAAGATGGATGGAAAGTAAAAGGTGCAGAAAGGTACGGTGAGAACTGCGAAACCCAACCCGTGCCAAGCGACCCGTGCGCCTGGCGGCGTGCTGCGCTGGGCCTCCTGCAGCTGCTCTCCTGAAGTGACGTGGTGTAAGTTCCGCGCAGGCCGGCAAGCGGCGTCGGGAGGAGACGGTGCTCAGGGCTGGTAACTGCAATAAAAAAGTTAAAAAAGGGCACGTGGAGTGCACTTGTGCCTGGGAGGAGGAAGAGGTGTCCGCAGGTGCGTCTGTGAGTTCACACCAGAGCTGAAGCGCTGCCTCGCTGAGGTGGGCAGGCCGCAGGTGCCGCCTACAGACCTGTGCTCCCGTGGCGGGGGAGGGGGCGAAGCGCAGCCCGGCAGTACCGCAGGGGCAGCGTGTGGCCCCTCTGCCCGTGGCCCTGGCGGGCCTCCGGGGCTGACCGGGGCGGGGGAACAGCGTTCCAGCTCTGATCCAGCCGCTGAGCTGACGGCAGCAGGCGCTGCTCTTCCCGAGCCTCGTTGAGCTGTGCCTTGGGCTAGGTTAGGGGTCAGAACGTCTGACCGCGTGTGTGGTCAGGCCCAAAGGCCACCTGTGCCTCCATCCTGTCTCCAGCAATGATCGGTTAGCAGGTATTTCAGAAGGCACTTTTTAACACAAAAAAAAAGAGAAAGGCGGCGGTAATTACTGCAAACCGTGCCTGGCAAAACGGAACGAGTCCCCGAGGTTTATCTCCACAATAGGTGGCAGCACGACTCTACCAGTGGAAGGTACAGGGAGGCACCATGTAAGGCTTCAGTTTGATTTGGGTTTAGCATCTTCATGCCCTTAAGTATGACGGGGGATTTTTTGACCTGTGATGATGTAACGTTAGTTTCTGTAGGGTTTTCTCATGTTTATATATTTTCTCACACGAAGAGCATGCTAATTGTTGTCTTTAAAAAAAAAACCATGCTAAATGCATGTCTGAAGCATTCACTACCTAGAGCTAAAATAGCCCAGCTCTCACCGTGAATGTCAAAGACCCAGAGAACTGCAGCCAAACGTCAAAGCTGTGTCTTAAGAACTACTGAGCATTAAACCAGTTCTAGATACTTGTGTTCATACGATGAGGAACACCTTCCGAGGACCATAAAGCTTTTTTTTGCAAACTAGAATAATTCCAGAGGGAGTCTGGTTATCTGTTGGGGTAATGTCTCTTTTTTATCTCTCTCTCTACTTAGTCTGAAGGTCCACAGATTAGATATTTGTCTGTAATATCTCATGCTCAGGAACATGTTGTCCAAGAGATGGAACATAATAAAGCCATTATTTTAAACATTGGTACTTGCTCCTTGACTAGTGTAAAGGGTCACTGTTGTATCAATGGGTCAATAAAACAATGTACAAAAGTACAGGCTGAAAAAAATGTGCTGAACTTGGTAAAAGGGTAGGATAGCTGTATCTTAACCATTAGTGCATTCAGTTTAGAACCCTCCTCTTTGAGCTAAAATCACCGGTTTTATTGACTTCTAACCTATGGGGTTTTTCCTGAGACACAGGATGTTGGTGACTGATACAAAGTTAACAATTAACTCCTACTGATGCTTATTGTTGCCACTAAGGAAAAACGGGAATCATGGCTTAAAAAAAATTACTTGCCATTTAAGTTTGGTGTTAAAGTACTGGTTAGGGACTTCTTAGGGAAAAAAACAGTATTATGCATAATAAAATATAATTTACATAATAAAATACTACATTAAAATGTCTCATTTTACATAGTTTGTAGTTTGAAAGTTTAAACCACAGCAATTTCAATAGCTTCAGATCTTTTTCTTGGTTTGACTGAAACTGTTTTGAAACTGATGGCCTATCTAGGTAGAGTACTCAGTATAACACATAAAAGTAATTGTGTTGCTATTAAAATGCTCTTTTCCTTTTTTTAAAGTTGGTTTTGGTTTTTTTTTTTTTACAGGATATGCACATGTCCCGGCAGAAGAGCAGACAGCTTAGCAGTGGCGAGACTTCTGGATGAAAAAACATCACGGAACGTTAATTGCTCCTTCAAGACCAGACTGGCTCTGAGGTGCACATTGAAAAGACATCTGAGTATTTCAAAATGAGCGTGTACATCCTGGCCACTGTCAGCATACAAAAAACCATTGCAAATTTAAAGATCAGTAATGTGTGAGGAGGGGAGGGGAAAGCAACAGCAACACCAGAACAATAGAATAATATCAACAGGTGTTGGGGTGTGCTAGAGGTGAGGCAATTTTTACGCATCACTCAATTTCTTACCACAGCTCAGGTCCATTTCATCACAAAGAACTTCAAAAAGCCGCTGCATCTATTTGGTACAAAACCAGCTGAATTCTGCACTTCACCACAGCGCCGTTGACCATACCAGAGATGTAACAGAGGAGATGGGCACTTCCAGCAACCTTCATATGGCTAAGTTATGTGGGCTTGGAACAGATTATAATAATACATTTAAAATCTCACAGTGTTCATATATCTTATGGCTACACAGAGTTGTCAGCTAGCTAACGTGCCCTTCAAAGTGTTGTCTCCCTTTGATTTGTTTTCCACTTTTATGTGTTTCACTTTTTTAATTCATCTTGCTTTTGCCCTGATTAGCATTTTAAATTCTCTTTTACAAGCATGCCAGAACTATGCACATGATGGAGGGCCACTTGAAATGCTCTAATCCATGGAATGCAAACTCCCAAACAATAGTATTGGAACCTTGTTGATCCAATACAAAATAACCTGTGCAAGGGGGTGGCTACTTCAGTGTGAGCCTGTGCCAATACTTGCTGTTGCAAAGGTGCTTGGGGTCTGCTGGGAGCTGGGACTTCACATGGCACTTGGAAACCATCACATTTTTCTTCCTTTCTAAGGAAGGGTATCTCATTTCTAGCAGGTTCTCAGGTGGAAGAGGCAAAGAATGGGACGTTAATTCAGAGTTAGACAGGAAAACCAATACGCTTGGCTACTCTACGACTACAGCTGGTGCCCAAAGGCTGTCTTACCTCCAGTATCACTGGAGAGAGCAGCCACCCTGAGACGTGACATAGCTGTCACTTTGTCCAAGTCAGAGCAGTCTAGCCAAGTGGCTAGAGGCTTGTGGCAGCGCTTTTCTGAAATTTGTTCTTGTCCGTGGAAGACAATACTGTAATGCTT
>JAVJGJ010000037.1:88994372-89019024 GCA_035590215.1 Microhierax caerulescens
TTAGTCCACCACGTCACCTCCCCCCCCCCCCCGGTCTGGCCCTGGTCCCCAGGATTCAGTGCCCAGAGGATGCCTGTGGCTTGCACTGTGGCTCTGTACCCACACGCTGTGGGCAGAGTCCAAACTCTTGGTGTCAAGAAGATGAGAGGGCATTACAAACTGAGATGGGACAGTAGGTCCAGAAGGAACTAGGTCCTTCCCCTCTGCCACCTGCAGAAGGCCAATTGCTCTGCCTTCACTGCTCTTGGAACCCAACTGCACCATGCTTGGTTAAAATGGCTACAACCTCCTCACAGCCCTCCCTGTGCTGCCTGAACTATGTCAGGTGAAAATCGTATTTCAAATGAAGCTGGTGGGGCTCCAGGGCATGAGCGAGCCCTCTGGCACAACTGTCCATACTGTTCTTTTTGCAGCCCATCCTCTAATGCTTTAATGCAGAAGGCAGCACTTAAAACAGACAGCTGTCCCTGAAGGACCATCATCTGTGAACCCTTCACGAACCCAGAAAGAAATCAATAAGGAGTTTTAAAAAACCCCAACAAAATCATATTTCATCTCTTCTGTGTCAGCAGATCTGCAGAGCAGGTTTAAGGTTGTTTTGCATCTGGGATAAAAAAATAAATAAATAAAAATTGCAGTGTAGGATTCCCTGTAGAGGATTAGGTTTGATTTTAAAACTTTAAACAAAGAGGGAAATCTTAGCGTAAGCCTCTCAGAGATTAAGCACGCTGGCATGACCTTCGGAAGAAAGAGCATAAGACTGGGACTCGGGAGACTTTAGGATTAGCATCTTCTCTACCACCATACAACCTGTGGTGCGACCATCTCCTTCATTCAAGCTAGATCTTCCAGGCTAACTTCTGCCTTCTGCTTGCAGCAGAGCTGAGGACTTAAATACCATTAGAAGACCTGTTTGCTCCATTTTCTCTCTTGTATTGTTGCCTGTTCATCTTTGAGGTGTTGCAAGAGCTCTGGGATGAGGACTGGTCCCTACGCAATTGTAAAACGATGTGCTTTGATCTTTATGGTTCTTCTCTGAGGGACATTATAAGGAGTCGAGTCACCACGTGCTGGTGTCCCCACTTTGGCTGTGTCCAGATGACTGAGCACAGTTTGAGGTCTGTGGCTGTAAAGGGTGATGTCGGTGCTAATGACCTTGGGTGGGCTACAGTGAGGTGCAACCAAGGGCTGCAGCGAGGCTGAAATGCTTTGTCACGTTGTGTGACCAGTATCCAAGTCCTGAGCCTGCTGGGAGCTGCTGGCAGCAGTGCCCATCCCAGCACACAGAGCCCTGCTCCGTGCTGGGCTCCACAGCCTCACCTGCATGTCCACAGCACACATGGGAGGAGGTACATAAATTAGGAGTCCCCTCCACATTTTTTTTAAAAAAAAAAAGCAAAGAAAAAAAAAAGCAAGCATTTTGCTGAGCTTGACTAGAATGAAAAACCCAGCTCATAATATCAGACCGTGTGTTCCCAGTGCCACCGAAGGCCACGGCAAAGCTGCCACTCCCTCGGTCCCACAGCCTGGGGCAGAGCTGGGGACAGTCAGGCACAGGCACCGCTGTACAAAAGCACGTGGGGGTCACTTTTCCAGGTGGAGCAAAATGTCTTGCGTGGCTGTAGCTCTGCTGACCCCGGGTGCAAAGGTTGCCCGGTGCATGTGTGTGGGCGGCAGGAGCGGGTTTCTCTTCCTCTTTGATGTGACGTAAACGAGAATGACCCAGGGTTTATGAATCCCAGGTGGAAAAAGTTGGGAGTGGAAAGCAGAGGCAGCCTGGAAGAGGCAGACCTGACAGGCCATTCGGATTTTCTTTTGCAGCATTCATTTTGGGCATGGGACGTGTGGGGTTTCGGTGCTCTAGGCAAGGGCTGGTCATCTTTCCTGTGTGTAAAATGGCATCCGTCCATCCAGCTCAAATACAAAATAGAGGTGGTCACGGACCTGCTTCAGCGTCTGACCTCATTTTCCTCATGCTTTGTAGGAAAAAGGGGGTTGTTTCCTCTTTGCTCAAACAAGCAAGCGGCGTTTGGTGTGCGCATCCGCACGCAGCCGGGCAGGGAGAGCAGCGCGCGCCGTACGAACACGCTCGTGCTCGCAGCGCAGCTTTGATTGCACAGTCGTGTCCCAGATGGAGGTGACACCAAATAATATTGTGTAACCACAGAAGGTTTTTCCAGAGTTACACAATGGTTGGATCCTGTACTGGAGAGCAAGAAACTGCGACTAACTGATTTCAGGTAACGAAGCACGCCCTAGACACTGGAAACTTTGCACGTTACGTACACACGCTCCTCCCCCAGAAACTGTCCCCACAGAGATGACTATATTTGAATTTGGTTTGCATCAAGATTAATGTGCTTGGTATAATAATAATTGACGGAACAAAGGTAACGCTTCTGAACTAATAACGTGGTGTCTGCTACAGCGGGAAATGCAAGGTGTCTAACAGCCCTTCACAGAGGCCCCGTCTGTGAGCAACAGGGGAAAAATGTCGAAGCAGCAGCAAAATCACAGCCAAGTGCGTCAGATGATGGTGACACCTCAACAAAGCACACTTTTACATATGGTCACGGTGAAGCCTTAATTTCCTACTTTGAATAGCCAGGGGAAACAATCTCTGTCAAACCTGACTTTTCCCCAAGATATATCAGACATGTCCAGGGCCACACGTGCTGCCACAGGAGCACATCCTAGGGGTAAAAAAAAAAAAAAGGGGGGGGGACATAACACCCTAAAAAATGTTAGCTGCTCCTATTTCTCTGGTTCACAGAAAGATGGGCATATTTTAGAAGAAGCATGCTGGTGAATTTTGGCTTTTCCCATTGCCTCTAGAAAAATCCTGCTGCAAATCCCTTGCAGCCATACATACCATCTTTGTTATTTCTGGGAGACAGATGAATTTGCCATCTTCTGATGTGTCCCCAGTAAACTCTCTTCCAGGGGACAACCATCCCTGGTCAGAGACACCTAGATTCAGCTGGGAGACCCATAAGACAAGGAGAGCTGAAGACTTCTCTGTGTCGCAAGGCTTTTAGCAAATGCACCGTAGCTGCCACAGTCAGTGCTGGCAGCCTCTCCCCTCACTGCAGAAACACCCCTGCAAGGCAGCAGGGGTGGCAAATATAAATGTAGCAACATAGCAAAACCCCAACCCCTAAAGATAGCAAAAATATAGCAAACCCCACCTCCCCTAAAAAACAAAGGTAATGTTACTACAGAGACCCAAGCTACTGACTACTCTGGGGAAATCAGAAAATTGTTTCTGCTGTACGTGGGAAGCCAGGGAGAGCTTGGCACCAGAGTTGGTTGGGAAAAATGATGAAGAAAGAGGCTATGCTCCCAAGCACAGCCTTCAGCTGATGCATGCCCTGCCTAAGGTGAGGCTCATAAAGACAGGGAAGTCCACTGTTGTGATACAAGGCTAATTTGCTCCTGGAGTGTGAAACTCAAGCAGATATTATTAATTGAAAATGTGTGGCAGGACTTATGCATTACTGTGGTAAAAACTGAAGTCAGGAGTTGTCCTCCATCACTGGAGAGGGTTCACATGAAGTCGTGAGATTTCATCTCTTGTTTGCAGCCTGTGCATTTTGTATCAGTTCTCCGTAATAAATTAAGTGTACGGCATGGTTTTATAGGACAGCCTGAGCTTTTCATAGAATGTCTTGGCAAGAAAGAATTTTTCTCAAGATACACGGTGAAAACAGCAAGGACTTTTCCATAACCGTGAAATAATCGTTCTAGATATTTTACTGTACCAAACACTACCTGCTCTCTTTATATCTTTTTTTCTTGGTAAACGCAGTGCTCACTGCAATGAGGAACATTTGAAAGGCAAAATCTTGTGATAGAAGATGTTATCAGAGGTATTTTTGTGTTCACAGGGCACACTACTGACAGTTGCTCTGTGTTTCATGACAAGCTCAGAGAATAATAAATTACCAGGAAAAGATGTTTCTATTCCAAAAAAGTCTTTATGCCCCTCGGTCACAACCCAGCTGTACTTGCTAAAACCAGGCAGAAGAAGTAGTTTTCTGCATACTTTCTAAAAGTTTTGAATCATTTTTACTTCCCTGCATTTTTTTTTACCTTTTCTTAAAAAAACTGCAAAAACCTTTTCCAAACCCTGAGATCTGAATTTTATTTTAGAAGAAGCACCAAATGCCAGAGGAGGACATTAGCAGCATTTACAACGTACTAGTCCAAATCTGTGCCCTGCCTCAGGCAGGCCAAATTCCCATTAGCACTTGAGGTTCAGCCAGCGATACGATTCTTGTTTCCCTTTTTGTCCTTTTTTTTTTTTTTTTTTTTTTAGCTGATTCCCTGCCTTTGTTTTCCCGGTGCACCGGGTCAGGTTAAGGATTGTGGCCAAATGAAAACAGTAACTCTCTTGAGCTGATACCCAAAGGAACAGCTTAGGCTGTTCTACTGGGAGCAGGAAGCATCACTCCTGCTACAAAAGAAATCGTATGATTGCATGTGTTACAACTGGGATAGAGAGGCTAGAAAACCACCTTCAGACAGTCCTTGTTGCATGGGTACAGTGTATGTGGAAGAAGGTAAAAGCCCTTGTATTATAATCTCTTGCCTCCTTCATTTTCTTCTTTTCAAACTCTGAATGACCCAGATGGAAAGAAAAGCACTTGTGCTTTGCTCACCTGCAATTAGGAAGGAAACAAGTTTAAACCGTGTGTGTTTGTGTGTGGCAAAGGGAGGACTCATGCTCCCCAGTCTGCCCCCACAATTACTCCTAATAGGACTAAACAGCGTTTTGCAACCGGGCTGTTGGCAAGCAATAAACTGCAGTCAGAAGGTGTGCCTGCATACTACCGCCGAAACGCCAGCGTGCTTTTGCATGTATCATGCTATTGTTATTATAATGGAAAATAACTAGATGTAAACAAATTATATGACTCGATACAGCCCTTTAATGGGTTTAGCTGCATACCTAGTGGTAGGTAAAAGGTAAAACAACAGCACTAGACAAGTCATTTCTGGACCCATTACAAGTAATTTGCAAGCACAGGCATACCAGTTTTGCAATCTCACTCATCTTCGTTTCCTTCAAACCCTGCGTCTTGCCAGCATCACTGCGCTCCAGCTTCTTTTTTCCAAAAGCTCTGCCTTTACTCAGCTCTCTTGCTCTGGCTGTGCTTGCACGAGCATTGATAAATGTTTACCTCCACCGATAGTTATACCCTGGAGTAAAAGACAAAAGCAAGTCTTCTATGGACAGGGATTAATATTTTCCTCTAGATTTGCCCTTTTAATTACTAACTGGAGAAATTAGGGTTATGTTTGCCTAAAGGTGCTACTTCTGTTACGTGCTCCGCAAATGCCTGAAGTCATTGCTCTAAGCATCACCAGGCAATTTTAGCAAATTGGAGCATGTTCCTGAGCCTGTGCCTCACTGCTTATCCTGCTGCCTCGTATCCCCCTGTTCTGCCCTACAAGTAGAAAACTGCCTGGCAGCCAGCTGCAGTGCACAGGAATCCTGATGAACGAAAATAAAGGCTAAGGGGTGCACTCAGCAGGTACCCGCTGTGCAAGACCCCGCGAGTTTGGGCTGTGGGAGCCGAAAGGGGTGCAGCCTCCTGGCAGGCAGCTTGATGTGGGGGGAACAGGGGCACAAAGACAAACTGTGGGAGTCATCAGGAGATCCAGCCTCGTTGTAAAGAAAGAGGAATCCACGTGCCAGCAAGCAGCCATCGAGTAAAGCAGTACACCTATACCTAGGATGCTGGGGGGAAAAAGCCTGGCAGTGGAAAGGGTATGTTGCACCGTTTCAGGGATGAGGCAAGGCAGCTGGTTTGTCCCAGGTCCTGTATCTACAGGTTCAGGACAGGAACGGGTCTTTGCATTATAACACAGCCCAGCATCACAAGTGACCTGGCCCCATCTGTTGCGGGCACTGCAGGGACCCCGGTGCAGAGGCATGACAAGCCCCGGAGCACGCCGCGGCTTGCAGAGGTGGCATGACAAAGCCTGGCATGATGCAGCACTTGCTGCCTTCATCTCCGTGGCTTCAGTCTTAAAGCCTTTTTGGATTGATAGCCCATTCCCTGGCCTTTATAGGATATTGCCTTCGCATGTTTCCTGGTGCTTTGGGAGGAAAAAACCCAACACAAGAACCCCAACTAAGGCCAACCCTCCAGCACTGCAGCTTAGAAAAATCACACTGGCTCAGCTGATCATACCACTGGGAAACACTAACTTCTCCCAGAGCAGTGTCTGCTACAAGAGGAAAAAATAGAATGAGGAAAGGGTGGAATAAGAAAAGAGGAAACACAGTAAGAGCTTATGAACGTTTACCTACAACAGCAGCACACGCACCAGCCCACGGCGCAGCCAAGGCGAGCGGGGGCCGGCTGCTGGGTTTCTGCTTGTGCACGGCTGCGGGTGCCTTGAAACGGGAGTGAAACCCTCCTCAAAACCTGGCTTTGCCGTTTGGGGAAAGGCAGACACGCATGCCATGCAAAATGTAGGTCAGGGCCATGGGTAAGTCCTGGGGTGCTCTGCAGGGACTTGCACAATGGACTAGACAAATTGCACAAAGCAAAAACATACCAAGATCCCTTATAGCTGGCCTCTGTTTGTATTGCTTATTAAATATTTGATGAATGCTAACTGCCTAACCTACTTGTCCCTGTCGCCTGCCATGGTATTGAGTGGCTTCTCTGTGTTTCCCTACTATTGATGCATTTTGAGGAAGGCAGTGTCTCCTCATGGTCTCGCTGCTGCGCACCAAGAAGTCTTCAAGTTGGAAGGATGGTATTTCTGTACAAAAACAAAGCAATGATCTTAGACATGAGGAATGGAAAAAAGGGTAGGTACAAAAAAGGAACATAAAACAGAGACCACCCTAGGAAGAGGAAAGTGATACATGGGTAGAGGAAAATATCATCTGAGTAGCAGGACATTATCACCAGTTTACAGTAGAGGGGGAAACTGGCAATGTCTGGGGATGAAAGTGTACGGAGAATCATATTAATTTTCTACCCCCTCCTAAAAAAACCCTCAGATTTCACCCTGGGAACAGCACATGAATTAATTTTATTGATACAAATATACAGAGGAATTGCAAATAAATTTCATTTTATGTGAAATTGCTCACTGCAAGATTTTTAAATTCCATACTGATTCAAAGGATATCTAGTTTTGCTGCTATAAATATTGGTCAAGGAGAGAGAAAAAGAGGTGCAGGCAGGATTTGAGGTGGCAGGCAGGTTTTTATGTGACAGGCACCTCAGTAAGGTCAGTGGATACATGGTTCTCCTTGTAATGCTGAGAGCAGAGATCGTTGAGCCGAGGTGCTCTGTGGCTTTGTCAAAATCAGGGAAAACAGATGAGGAACACTAAAAAGTAACCCATGGCTATGATGGATGAAGCCCCACAACAGCCCTTGCTTGAGTATTTCAGAAATCAGGGTTCAGTTTATTCAAGCATATGTCTCCTGAGCACAGCTGCTCATGGCACATCTGGGGGTGGGTAGCTGCGGCGCCACCAGCAACGCACCATTTTTCTTCATTATGAACAAAACGTGGTGGTTTGGGGTTTTCCTGTCAGCCATAGAGAAGAAAGAAATGGTGGGTAAATGGCAAAAAAGCAGCCACTGTCCTTTTCCAAAAATGATGTCAAATACCTGTACGTTGGCATTCCTGTCACCCGCTGCCCACCACTCCCTGCGCCGCCTCGGGGGTGTCCCTGCTCCCCGGGTCCCAATGGCACAGCAGGCTGGGCGAGTGGGCAGGCAGTGCCTGCAAAGCCAGGGCGAGAAAGGGCTGAGGCATAAGCCGAGATGGGATTAGCAAGGGACATCAGGAAGGCCAGGTATCCTTTTGTGGGTGCAGATCTCTACTGACTGAAATAAGAAAGCTTTCATTTCTGTAGAAGTGTTTAGTGCCTTTTTGTGTCTACTTGTCTTCCCCAAAACACCGGTTGCACATGGGTGGATAATGCAAATACCAGCACTGCCAAAGGGTAAGTCCGTGCCTCTAAGGAAGGGACAGAGGAAAGAGTTCATGCTGAGGTTAATTATTTGTAAATTGGCAGCTATACTTCGACCTTACAGCAGCCTTCTAGTACCTAAAGGGTGGCCTACAGGAAAGCTGGAGAGGGACTTTCTGCAAGGGCTTGTCATGATAGAACAAAGGGAATGGCTTTAAACTGGAAGAGGGTAGATTTAGATTGGCTATTAGGAAGAAATTCTTCACTGTGAGGGTGGTGAGGCACTGGAACAGGCTGCCCAGGGAAGTTGTGGCTGGCCCATCCATGGAAGTGCTCAAGGCCAGGCTGGATGGGGCTTTGGGCAACCTGGTGTAGTGGAAGGTGTCCCTGCCCATGGCAGGGGGGTTGAACTACATGGTCTTTAAGGTGCCTTCCAACCCAAACCATTCTATGACTCTATACTTGAAGACCTGGCTAATGACACCTCTGGGCCATGAGTAGTTAGTTGTCTGTAAGACTTCAAGGAGTCAGACTGTGACAGCTGAGAACAAATAAGGTGGCTGCCTTTAAAACTGGGGGGAAAAGAGAAAATCGGCCAACTTAATTTCAATGCCCGGGAAAATACTAGAGCAAACAATCAAATGGACTAGTTCACTCTTGGTGATAAAAGGAATGAGCACTAAATGAGTGAAAGCAAATTTATTTCCTTTTCCAGCCAGTCACCAGCCTTGCAGAGAGAGGCAGCACATGTCATGTATCTTTGCTACAAAGTACTTTTGACAGCGTCTCTGATGTCATTCTCATCATAAGCTCAAAAGAGAGATTTTCCAGGGGGTGACACAAAGCTTCTCAGAAAACTGTAGCAAGAGGGTGAGCAGCGGTAGGTGCAGGTGCAAGATGTACCAGAAACAACAGGGCAGGCTGGCGCCAGGGCTGGCACTGCTCAGCATCGTCACTGGTGCTGCCGAGGGCAGCAGGAATGCCTGCTGGTCTGCATCTCCACCCCAGGGGCTGGGATGGGGAGAAACAGAGGGTGGAATTCAGGGCAGGGACAAGTTCATACTAGATGGTGCTATCAGGCAGGAATGATGGAGATATCGCGCTGGGCAGTAGCCCGGATGGCAGATGGCTGGGCAGGATCCTGGCCTGGGAGCACTATGTTTCCGAGACAAAGGCAAATGCCATGCTGGGATGGATGCACGAAGAAAGATACAGCTTGCAAGGCCTGGGCAGAATCCCTTTTCCTCTACCCCAAAGGGGCAGGGCAGAGCTGCCACCGGAGGTCAGGCAGCTGGTTTTGGGGTACAGCACCCTGCGAAGGAGCGCAGCCTGGCTGGACGTGGCGTGTGGGGCAGCCACAAGGCTGACAGCGGGCCTGGAGAACATCACCTGCCAGGAAAGACCAAATGCCCTGCAGCTGTTCTGCCTGAAGAAACAAAGAAGAGTATTCCAACATGTGGGGGTGCAAAATGGACGGAAGTTACTCTACCCTGTCTGTGGGCAGCACGGAAGTTTCTGGTTAGTCTGGGAAATGATTAGAGCTGGTAAGGGCAGCGAGGCAGAGGACAGATGACAATGATGGAGGCAGTGGAACCTCCATCACCACATATTTTCAAAGATAGTATGTTGAAACAATGTGGGTGCGGTCTATGTGCTATTATTTACATTAGGCAATATTTTGTATGATATATAATACCTTAAGTCAGTAAGAGACACTAAATATCCCACTGGGGTCCCTTCCAGTCTACGGTCTTCACTGAGCACAGCTCAGGCTGAAATTCTGTGTGTTAGATGTGGTTTGTAGGGGAAAAATCACCCACAGAGAGCGCAGCATGAATGCCCAGTGGGGAGTAGCCCCCACTGCAGTACACTATCCCGTGCCCTCCAGGCCACAGGGCACATCCATCTGTGGGGTGTCCATCAGAGCCTCCAGCAGGTCAGGATCTGCAGGAGGGTAAAATCTGAACCACCCCTAAGTACCAAAGCAGCACGGGCCAGGGACCCTGCAGAAAGGTTTGCCTACGGATCAGGGAGGTAGCAAAACTGGTACCTTTTTGTGTTTGGAGCTCTTAGGGCAAGCTTGCACACACTTTCAAAGGTGTCCCCCCTTCTGAGCAAGCAAACACAAAATGTAAGTCCTTACCTAATCACAGGACTCCAAGAGCTGGAGCTTTAAGAGAGACAAAGTCATTTGTGACTCATGCCATAGCTGTGGCTGCTGGATGTGTCTGTGCTTGTCTCTTCCCCTGCTCGTGTGCCCAGGGCAGCCCAAATTTGAAACCTGATGTTGAGGGTGGCCTCAGATGCTCCAGCTTGCTTCTAAGGGGCTGCTGGCAAGAAGAAATAAATCAAAAATCTTATTAGCTGTGGGTGCATAGCTGGTCTGTGCCGCTCTGATTTGCATGCCGCTATAAATGTTGAACTACATTCTAGGAATTATGCTTTGAGCCTTAACATTTTCACCAGCTAATGAAAGGCATTTTGATAATTGCATCAAGCGTAAGGGAAACATCTCTATAGTTACTGAGTAACTAAGATACTTTGTCAACACAGAAGTGACAGGGTTCTTATTGCCTAGTTAGTTACTCAGAAAAATTGAACTATTTACAACAGGGGCATTCAATATATTGTATTTGCTAATGTCACATTTCAGTGTTACGGCCATGGAAATCAAGATGCCTTTAATAGCCTAGAGTTTGTCATGTTTGAATCATGGTGGAGCCCCTTTAGAAAGATAATAACGCTTGCAGGGATTATTTTGTATGTGTAAAGTGTATTTTATTGGATGGAGAATTAAATTGACATAGTGAATCAGAGAACACCGATATTGTAAAGTTACTGATTTTCACCTCCCAATTTATTTCTAAAGACCTGCACCAGTGTGCAGGATTCTACACCACCAGGGGCGTTTGAAGGCCCCTGAGTTTATTGAAGTCAGGGGGGAAAAAATTATTCTGGTACCTAGGGCAAAAGAAAGAGTGAAGGTTATTCACAGAGGCCACATTCTGTCTGTGGGTTGGTGAAGTCGCCTCCTCCTAAGCATCGAGAAAATGAAAGCTGAGCTGTGAAAAACCAGCTACTTAGGAGGAGGATCCCTTTAAACATGGATGCTGGCATACTGCTGGGAGGTTGCCTCCTTTTAACGTCTTGCTACTGCCTTTTGATTTGCTACACGTACCATTCTCTCTCCCAGCTCTGTTTCAAAATGAATGAGAGAGATTAGCTGTGACAGGCGGTATGGAGAAAGCATGCATAAAAGAGGCGAACCTTTAAAGTATGAAACAAACCACAGTATTCAATATCCTGCAGTTGGATTTAATCAGGGTAATGAATTGCTGCTCTTCTGCGAGCAGAATGAAATGTGCAAAGCCACAGGCCAAAGACAAGTGGCTCGCTGGGGCTGAAGGTGGGAGGCAGCCACCAGCCCCGCCGTGGGCATGGAGAGCTCCTCTGGCCACGGAGGCTGGCATCAGTGGTGGCTGCCCCCGCACACCTCGCCATAACCACATAGCCCCCGGGCCAACGCGCTGTGCCAGGCCTAGCTCACCGCCTCCCAAGCTCACCGACACCCTCCTGCTCCCCGCAGCCCCCCAGTAGTGGGCACTGCCCCCAGCAGCCCCCCAGTTGTGGGCACTGCCTCCGGCTGCCAGTCCTGGCAGCAGCTCGCCCCTTCAGAGGGATGAGGGGGGCTCCCTTCATTAAACTCCCTTTAATTGGCAGCGAGCGTGGAGTATTATGCAAACAGATTTCACTGAAAACAAGGAAAAGAGGAAAGCATAGGAAAAGAAACGACAAGATCCCCTGCTGCTCTGAAGCAACTCCCTTGCTCTTTCTGAAGTAGGCTGCATAAATATTGATCTAGCTGGGATGTGCCCTACATTCATTTGCACAGACATTATAAAAGTGCTTAAGAATGAGAAATCAATCTTGTTTTCCTGCACAGTAAACATGTACAGCCAAGAACTCGCACAGACAATGCAAATGACAGCTCTTAGGCTTGCCGCTTAAATGTTGAGTCGGAAAAGGTGTTCTTGGGGAATATATGAGAAAAAGATCTTCTTGTTTATTTCAGGTATTGCCATTAATCCCTGTACAGACCATTTAAAACACACCCCCGCCCCAATTCCAGTTATAATCTATCAAACTAGTTTTCTGTATTTTGCCTGCTGCATTTCTTTCGGTTACTTTTTTATAACCTTCTCCAAGCCAGGTGAGATATAACCTTTAGGCATCCCTATAACTTTATTGCTCCCTCTGCCATTAGCCTTCTGTCTGGTTGAGCATTGCAACACCGCAGCTGGGAAAATCATATCATTAAGTTGCAAAAGCAGTAGAGTTCCTGCCCTAGAGAGCCACAGGGTAGCTTCTGAATCACTGAGTGATTAATAATTAATATCTAATTCTTGGATAATCTGTTTAGACAGTCACAGTGTAGGAAATGTATTGGTATTTTCTCTGGAGAACACTGCTACTAAAATAATAAAATTTTAACAAGTCCCCTCTTGTTATAATCCTACTGAATTACCAAAATAGTGCAGAGCTGCCTTATCTTGCTATATATTGTAGTGAAAGATTCTGCCTTTTTACCAAGCCGAGTGTATGTGTGTTCATAAAGCAGAAGATGTGGCAGACGTCAGGTGACAGAGATAAGAATTTGCATGTTCAGCTGGATTTTGAAAGAAATTTATTCAGCTCTTTTTGTAGTATCTGATTTACCTTGTTTGAGCTACCATTTGGCCAATTCCTCTGCCAGTTTTACTGGCTTGACTCATTATTTTAAGTTATTTTCAACTTCATTTATGCATTCTAAATTACATATCCTCTTCAGAAAGCATTTAAAATGTTTATGTTGTTGCAAAGGGAAAAAACAACTTTAAATCAAAAATGCACAAACCCTTTTCATAAACATAACTCCAGCACAAGGTGATGCAGTAAAAGAATGGAGCAGGCTTTAGATGGTGAAAACACTATGTTTAAAGACTTGGCAAAGGCACAAATTAAAAATGAGTCAAGTGATCCCTATTTCTTATAATTACTTGCCACACTGACAGAGCTCATCACCGTTGGCCTCAAAATGAAATAATTGTCATGCTGCATTTCAAAGCTGTGATTCAGGACCTGCAGGATGTGTCTTTCTGTTTCACAAGGTTGTTATATACTCATCTCCACTGTGAGGATGCTGAACCTAGAATACTCCTGAGTTACAGAAGTGTGGTTTATTTGAACACTGACTGAAATATGTAGAACTTGACAGTTTATCAGTTTGCTTTTGGTGACCAATGATCCCGTGTTAAAATGCTGGATACTCTTATAACAGGAAGATACTCCATATTATAAAACAGGTTTTGTTCAGCTGTATGTTCAATGTGATTTATAGCTACAGTGCAGAAGCAATCCAAAGAGATAAATTTGCTTATTGAAGGTAGCTGCCAGGCTCTACTACATGGAGGAGGAGCAGAAGCATCAGCTTACAGAAGGCAGTGTCTTCAAACAAAATGGTTTCAGCCAAAGAAATGGAGCTTAGAGAATAATGCAATGTTACAGCTGAAGTACTGGGATAATTGAGCCTGTGACATCTGTTCAGACGTAGTGACACCAAAAGCAAGCACTTCTGTCTGTGTTGTTATTCCTTGTTAAAGCAGAGTGTAAATATGTGACACGACCCCAGCACATCAGGGAATTAGGGAATATAGAAGTAGCTTGCTATCACAATTACCCTTCCCCTGCCAAAGAAGGAACTTTCCCAGCAAAACTTTAATAAAGACATTGTTTAGGTTGCTTTCCAATAACTTTTACAAGAACAAAAATGGGATCATGTACTTAATCAGCCCCTCTAATAGCAGATATTCTTGTGTCTGCTTTACAGCTGGAACAAAGGGTTAGGGTGTTTGTTTGACTTTTGCCTTATAGTAAGAAATCATATTGAATCATTCCTGGAAGGAAAATAGGGTGAGGGAGTGTATAGGAAAAAAAAAGTCTTGGGTGTATTATAAAGACTAAATTTCCTAAGAAATTATTCAAGATTCTCTTTTTGTTGCAAATTACTAATGAGTTTGATTAACCAGAACCCCTAATTTGCTTATTCTACTTTGTTGTGATTTCTCCTGCTTTGAAGCAGTGGGAAGCCAATCCTAGTCCCTGTCCAGCAAATCCTCTCATAAACACATGCTGATAGTTTCCCTTCCACAGTATAAACACAAAGGAATATTCAATTAAGTTGAAAAGGGAAACATTTAAAACTGATAAAAAGGAAATATTTTTTTTGCACAACATACAATTACTCAGCTGAATCCCTTCCTTCCTAGTATCATCATGACCAAAATCTTAGCAGGAGTCAAAGGAGGACTGGTAATACATGCATAAACATAAACAAGAGCTTTGGGAGGGATTTACACTCTCGTGCTTCTGGGGAGAAGCCAGCATCCAGTCACTGCAGCCGAGGCTGGTAAACCCACACCATCTACCATCACACTCCTTGCATCTTTCCTTGAAGTGTGTTTGCAGCAGGATGCTATCTAGAAGGTATTTATATTAGTATTTTAGTTTATATTAGTAATCTAATTTATATTAGTAGTCTAATCCCCTTGCATTCCTGAAAAAATGTAGGTAGGTAATCTTACAAATTATTTACAAATCATTTCTGTCTCTCAAGTCCTGCAAAAAAAGAGCCAGTGGTTAGGTATTTGATAGTCTGTCATTACACTCGTTCAACAGTGACCACATTGACAACTGATTTCTGGCCGCATGGCTCAGACTGCTAATTGCAGCCTGTCAAGACTTGCCTCACTTAAGTTTTGTGCATGATGAGGCCCTGGGCAATGTGATCTCACAATGACATTTGCCCTGCTTCGAGAAGGATGACCTACCTCCAGAAAAGGTCCAGAGGTTACCTACCTTAACGCACCCTACTTGGCAATACTTCATCTCTGCAATGAGATGTGTTCATTGGAAAGTCTCATATAGAGGCTTTCCGAATTCCTTGGCTTCGTCCAGCCCATGCAACCCTTCAGGGCTACATATTGGTCATGGAGCAGCCTGCCTTTGTACCTGCCTGGCCTCCATCACTCCACAGTGACTCCAGAGCAGTATGACTGCTTCCTTGGACAGCTGATGACACTGGTGACAGGAGGAGAGTCAGCAGAGCTTTTCTAGCCACTACTTTCTGCATGTTCCTGCACAGCTCCCCTGAGAGCTCCTGGGTCTGGCTGCTGGATTTGGAGAGCTACATGGTCCGTCTGATTTGGAACAGCATTCGTTTTCAGAGTAAGCAATGAAGAGCAGGCATGTCTGAAGGTAAATGCTCCCTCAAGGTAGCAGAGCTCTGGCTAAAGCACCTGAAAACAAAGCTTCACACAAAGGGAATGAGCAAATACTTTTTGCAAGCAATGCCACCATGTGGGGGAATGATGTGGTAAATGGTTTTCCGCCAGCCAGCTAAGAATCCACCGCAGGTTCCTTGTACACTGTGGCATCTGATAGGGAGAAAGTATAAAAGGGCAGCCAAGAATGGTAGGACACAAAATATTTGGCTACCACGCAGAAACGCATGCAGCTCCGCTGTGCTAAGTCATGACGGATGTGAGCCCTGCCAGCAGCCCGTCTGCAGATGCTGTGGAGGAGAGCTCCACGGCTCTGTCTTATTTGCTATACCATAGACCAACCGCACGGAGAAAACACCACCGCTGCCGCAGTGCTTTTGAAAGCCTGATTGCTCGTGGTCACAGGTACTAAGCTGGCTCCCTCCCTCCACCTCTTCAGCTCTGCAAGGAAAACCCTCACCATGTGCTCCAGGTGACACCTTTGTCAGAAAACACATGCTTGAAAGCTTCGGTTCCTGGCAGTGTTGAACCCCAGACCCACAACCGGTGTGGCACTGATCTGTGTGGTGCGGCAAAGAAACGTGGCAGCTGAAGTTTGTGATACTATTACGAAAACAGCTTATTGGTATCTGTTGGCAGAAGCTATGTTCCTAAAAACCCAACTGACTTTCAAAGCACAGCATTTCCCAACTGCATGGGGGCCACCGATGGGTTTTCACATGTTCATTGCCTGTCTTCTCAAGAGGCTGATGAATGTTTTAACCACAGGGCATGTCCTGATCTGTGGAATAGGTAGGTCACAGGCAATGAATATCCTGGAGAGCGTGCTGCCAGTGGCAGTGCCTGGGCATTTATGTGCTTGGGAAAACTAAGACCTTATTCTGCTCTATCAATGAGAAATTCACATCAGTTTGGAGAACCCAGTTTACCCTTGCTCTGAGCAGAGTAGGTGGATCCTCACAGGGCATTCAGCTGTGTTCTTGGCACTGACAGAACAGCAGAGGACACTTTTGGAAAGCCAAAAGCAGAATGATGCTGCCCCTGAAACAGTTTGGATGCCAAATAAATACACACAACTGTAGTTTGCTGTGCCCTGGCCAACATCTGCCAAACTAATGATTGCAGGCTTTCACCTCAGCGAAATCTGGATGTTAAAATATTAGCTGTTCCCCCTTTCCTATGACTTCCCTTCCCCCTAGTCCCAGGCCAGCTCCTGCACAGATTGGCCGAGAGCACAGAGCAGGGCCTTACAGTGACCTGGGTCACTGCCTGAGGAGCCATACGATCTAGCAGTGACATGGTGGATGCATTTTCCTGGAAGTTTTGTTTAACCTCACTCGTGAATACCGGGCTCATTCCCATCATTCCAGCTTATTACTAAGAGCTCTCTTAATCTCATGTAACAGCATGGCACAGCCCTGTGACTCTGCAGTCATAGCTGAAATGGCTGAGCGAGTAAGCAAGGGAGGGGTGGAGATTTTAAGCTGAGGCATCTCTTTGGCAGGCACACTCAGGTGCCACAGACATGGCAGAGGAGGGCGATTCTGCACACAAGTGCAGGCTGCCTGCCTATAAGTCAATAGGCATTTTGTCACTGTAGTAGCCAATGAAAAAAAAAATCCCTGCTCTCCTAGATTTAACTCCTTCTGGACCTTTTCATCAAAGACAGCTCAGATAAGTTCCCTACTGATTTCCTGAAAGCCCTTCTGAGCAGGCTGCTTGAGGAGCTGCAGATGTGACTGAGCTGTTTTAGTATTAGCTTCTTGGTTGATCCTCCCAATTTTGTAATTGTTTGAGGCTTTATTTTATTAATCTCCTTGGAGGATTTCTATGTTTACTCTTAACGGTACACCTTTAGTGTTGAAGTAATAAAGTTAAAAAGGCTCCTTCAAAGGGCATAATGTGCATCTTTGTTTATACTTCCAGTAAATGACTGCAGATGCAGCTGTTGATAGCACTCTGTGCTAGGATAAATATCAGTAACACACACTTTGAGAGTTTAGCTTCCACTGCGCTATTCTTACTTCAGTGCTTAACACCATTCACAAATAAATAACATGTATTTATGTGATAGATTCTTACTGTATTAAAGAAATACCTGAGATTCTTTAGTCATGATTCATTTTAATCCAAAGTATTTCCATTACTCAGCTGACAGTGCAGCTCCAGTCATACTGGCACACCGGAGTGGCCAACACACTGCGCTGAAGCGGCAAATACAGGTGAGTAGGGACATGAACTTTCAAAGCCAACTTTGTTGCCAAATCTGCTGTATGGCAAAAACATACTTCAGTCTTGCATGAAAGGCTTTTATGTACAGCCTTTTAACAACAGACACTACCCTCTGAGATATTTATGAGGGAATTAATGGGAGATGACTAACCTCATGAAAAGCTGATACCAAAAATGTCTGCATCTCTTGGGTCACTTCAAATACACCAGTCATGCTACTTCAGGCTATATATTATGTAAAACCATTGCATGTAAGTCACTGCGTTGGCCGCAGCTTAATGAATCCACATTAATCCATCCCTATCAGTAGTGATGAATACTGTACCTTGAGGAGTTGTAGGGTTCTAAAACAAAAAAGGCTTAAGATGCCATATGAGTATAAAAGATAAAAAGAAATAATTACAAGGAAGGATTTATAAAGTTCTGGAAGACAATCTTTTAGTGCATTAATATCTAACAAGCAATGAAACTCTTTTTCTTAAAAAAAACAACCAACCGACAAACAAAGCACATAGCTTAAAATGGAAGAGCTGAAGACACATAAGAGGATTAGTGTAGAGGGGTTACTGAATCTACTGACAATTATAAGGTCTGGCTTTGCAATTAGTATCAACACAAATTAAAAACAAAGTCTGTAAAATACAGCTTTGATTTTAATACAGTATTTATTATAACGCCAGAATATATAACATAGAACTGTAATAAATCTGGGTCACAAAGCTGGTGTTTCTTTTTCTTAGATTTATTTCCTCTGCACGCGGCTTTCAGCCATACAGTTAACTCAGCGTCAGCTGCTCATTACCTTGAACATCAATGGAGATGCTGCTATTTGCTTCTATAAATTGCCTTCTTCATATGTGACGGGAACAAGCAGTTTGTGTGGGAGAAGAAACTCCAAAATTTTCTAAGGAAGCTGCACCTCCCAGCTGTTCAACTGCAACACATGTGCATGTCACAATGGGAAACACTTGTGTAATTGAAGGAGCTCCACATCACGCTGCTGACGATGGCTTAGGAAAACCTTACCTCACTGAAAATAATACAGGTTAGCTCTACAAGAAACTGAAACCCAAGTGGCCACATACTGCTAGTGAATAATGCTGCATGTCAGTCGAAGAACCTAACGGCAGGATTCTGATCAGATCTCAGCTTCAGTCCCTCTGCCCACAAGAAGCTGGGACAGGACTTTCATTCAGCAAGAAGGAGCTTCACAGCCTGGGCTCCACTGTCAGGACACGGGGGCCTGACTTCTGCCCATCGCCTTGGGAGGGGTTTAACATGCAACCAAGAAGGCACTTGCCTCTTTTCTCCTCTCTCTGTGTTATGGCAACAATTACATTTGTAAAGTGCTTTGAGGTGCACTGCTGAATAACACATATTAGTGTCGTTATTACTTGTACGGACGTGGGTTTGGAATCAGAAATACGGACCAACCCTTGCTGAAAATTATTTAGCAGTCTGTAGGTACAAATAACCTTCTGAGTAATGCAAGTCCAGTGTTCCTGAATATATAAACACAAGGGCAACTGTAAGGTAATGTACAGCCTAATTCTATTTCAGGCATCAATTAGCTGTTAAAGCATAGTTCTTACTTGCATGCTCAACCTAAGAACACATTTTAACTTTAGAGTTTCCTTGAATAAGCACCATCTTAAATGTTTTACAACACTGAAGGCCTTACACACCAAGATAAGCACAACTAGCATGGAACATACACACACTTGTGCTCAAGCTCACAGCTGGAGCAGTGATCAATATACATTATCAGTTCCTTGTTATCTGCATATCCAATTTGCTTCTACTGCTGTCATAATTGCACATGTGGATGAGAGATACAGGTGCATACCTACCATTTTAAAAAATGGAATGAATTTCTACTGATAAAATGAAGTATTATTTTAAGAACAGCTTCCATACGATAACATTCATTTTCTCTTTTAAAAGAAGGATATTATTATATTGTTCAATTCAAAATGGTCCCTTTGCTCACCCATCTCCTGGTCTTTGAATTACTTATACAGTGGCAAATGTTTTGTCTTTTGCGTCAGCATTTTGGCATTGAAACACATCTCTTGCCTCCTTATCTGTAGTGAAATTCTCCCTTACTAGAAAAACAGACTACTAAAGAAGAGAGCTGAGTAATATCCCTAACAATTTGCAGGGTTGAAGGACATTAAATTCCTTCTTTCTAAGCTCCCTCCCTACCTTCACATGTTAATTGGAATCACTGAAGTGATTCATACCTTCTTAAAGCACAGATGAACATTTAGCAGCACTGTTGATGATGACTTATAGCAGAGAAAGTATAAATATAATCTTTCTCACACTAGTATTTCTGAGCACTCATCTGAGCTTTTGGTCCAGAACTGACCTGTCAGTCAATTTTTCTGTAGTCAGGGACTGGGGGATTAAGCGGTTCCTGATTCATGATGGCATATTATTGTGAAATGGTATCTTTGAAAACAAAACCCAAACCATACTTTGAGTATAGTTCATGGTAAAACTGAGCCTACAAAGGCTATGTGCTGTTTTTAATATCACGTGGCAGTAGACGTTTCAGAACCCAAACCCCATTTTAGTACCCATAAACTATCATTGAATTACCCAGCAAAATATTAATTGTAGCTAAACCAAGGGATTACAGAAAATGAAGTGGTGTAATGTTAGTGAAAGAACAGAACAGAACTGGCAGCAATATGCATCAAAGCTGGACCCATATCTGGTACTCTCTTCTACATTCACAATGAAAGAGTAAGGGAAACCACAAACATCAGCTGATGCCCATAATCTATCCCTTCCCTTGTAGAAACATTTAATAACAGCACAGCGTATCCCTGAGGGCTTTACAGGAATTTTTGAGAATTGGGGAAGGCAGATTTCAGAAGCAGCTGAATAGGAGTTAACACACTCCAAGCACCACTGCAGTTACTTGGCCAGCTCCACAGTTGCGTACGGCAGCCTGATGCCTCCTGCCGTAGTTGTAGTAGCTGCTGGCAGAGATGTAGGTGGTAAAGATCACCAGAGCTCCGGCCTCTGTGAGGATTTCAGCTAAGCTTTCATCTGTTTCTCTTGCTCAGGGAATCCTCTGGCTCTGTTAATTCTGGATGTAACGTGGTCCACAAAAGTAATCTTGTGGCTTCAAGACCTTCTGGCATTTGCCTGCCACTGTGGGAGCATATAATTTGTTCATTCAGTATAGAGTTTTGGTATTGAGTCATTTATAGTAATCTGCAATAAATTACTTTTTATTCCCTTATTTTTTGTTGACAACTCCTATAATCAGAAACTTCTTCAAGATTGCTGGATTCTGATTGGAAAACTGCAGATGGAAAACCACCCCGTTTCATTTTACCTGTCTTCCAAACAGCCATCATCAATCAATCTTCAGAAAAGGGAAATGTGCATTTCACCCTTCCACTTCCTCCTGACAAACATCAATTTCATAAACTCTGTTCCCATGTCTTACAACAGCACTTAATCCCAATCAAGATGCACAATTCCAGGAGAGTTTAAGAGTATCTATCAGTTACTGGGAAATGGAGAACAGCAGAGTTTTCTCATAAGCCTGAGAGTTCAATTTAAATATGCATATACTTACAGATAACAAGTGCACTTCCCTGCATGAAGCAAAAATAACCAGGCTTGGTACCACATTTGGAGATGCTGGGTCACTACAGAAACTGCTGCCTTTGTATTCAGGAAACTATCAAAAGCAGCAGTGTGGCCCCTTTTTCCCTCATGGCGTAACTTGGGGCTTACAGCGTGTCGGGAGCCTCACTGCAGCCTTCTGCTCCTGAACAAATTACACAGGGTAGTGATAAATCCAACAAATTTTTCCACCCTCAGGATTTCAGTACTGCTACTTTGTTTTTTAATTGCATAAAGCCCTTCATTAGTAAGGCTGCTGGCAGTGGTGAGTTACCCTGGCAAGAGGGAGAGCGAGGTCAGCTCAGTCCCCAGCCACTTCTCCGAGTTGTATCACAGGTGGCAGCTGCTATGTGTGGACTCAGAAAGCGGCATAAATCCAGAGCTGGAGCTATACCAGTCCACCCCATGGAGGAGCTGACCCAAAGCTATTTAAATGACCTTAACTGTGTGTTCCTACATTATGTGGACTATCTCACCAGAGGAGACAAATAAGTGTGTTTAGTCTGTCAAAGAAAGAACATGAAGTCAGCCAGGGGGATACTCTTGTGGCCTCCAAGTACCTTGGGGGAAACGCTCTGGAGTTAAACAAATAAAAAAGCTTTTTGAGTCAAAGGGCAATGCCATGCTGGCACGTGAGCAAATGGATATGGACTACCTGTGTGTAAAATTCAGACTGAAAACTGGAAGTTTCCAACAGTGAGGGCAGGGTGGCCCTGGGACATGCTTCCAGTTAAAGCAGAGGACAAATCAGCTCAGCTCATTTCAAAATTATGTTCGTCTAGGGGGACCTCACTAACATGTACGATGTGATACCTCTAGTCATAAAGGAGAAAACTGGGTGCCCCAGGAGACCTCTCTTTGGTTCCAATGTTCTTATGTAACATTGGAGAATCTCTGTATTCTGGATTTTTTTCTGTGTATGCATCAACATTCAAGTATTTGAACAATTTGGGAAAAGTAGAGCTTCTCTTTCCCTGCTCCCTAAAAAAAAAAAAAGAGAAGGGTTGGAAGTTGTTTTCTAGAAACTCTCTTTTATTTCAAGTACTACTATTAACAATAATGCCCCTAGAGCTTGCTGTCTCCTTCTTCTGAGTGTGCCTGTTGTGTTTGATTTTGCACATAGAATATTTCCCTCACACATTTACATCAGAAGACCTGGAGTGACCTTCAGGAAGTAGGTGGTATGGGGGTGGTGCAAAGCAGTAGAAATAAACCAGAACATGCCAAGCAGCCAGAACCAGAGCTCAATATACTCAGTGTTGCAGTTCCGCTGTGTGCTGCTACGGTCAAAGAAGGTTTTGGCCACCAGTTTAAGCCTTTAATGGCCAAGTGCTGCCGTCACCTTCTGTCAGTCCATGCTCTGGACATGGTCCTGGCCCTCCCATGCCGCAGGAATTCCAAAGATGCTCTTGCTGGTGACTGCAACTCCAGATACAGGTCAGCACACTGCACACTGGCCGGATGGTAATTACAGATTATTCTATGCAGAAAGTGGGTGGTTTCCATATAAAGGCAAAACATTAGCTTCATTATTTCAAAAGCTTTTAAAATGTAGTCACATAGCTCCATTGTAAGTTCCTTGGGAAATACCTCTGTTTTCACCTGCTTGTACAGGGTATGAACATAGTAACACAAAGGTGTGGAGGAAAGTTTTATTAGGAGAGGTAAATTTTAGTTTTATTATGGTTCTGGTTTATTTATGGTTCATATATTATATGTATGCACTAACACCCCCCCCCAACTAAAAATAGTGTTTCACTAAGAGTTTATCTTGGGGTTCTCAACGGTGATTTATCTCCTCTGACATTGACGTAACTGGTCAATTGCCCAGAACTCCCACTTTATTGCGGTCTACAGCATTTTTGATGAATATCTGGCAAGATGTTTCACTGTCATTTTACAAAATGTATTAAAAAGGAAAGATCTCAGGCAGTTACAGCCCCATCCAACTGGCATTACTCAGCTAAAACATTCCCAAGAGCGTAAGAGATTTCTCTGAATACTGTAGTATGGTACCCTTACAGGATGAAAACTCACACTTTCACACTGCTAATTGAACTTATCTGACTGTAATTTTCCTTTTTAGTAATTAATTTAAAATCACATGGGGGGGGCAAAGTTGCTATTTAATGGTTGCTTCCAAGCAATTTTCAGCAAGTATTTTCAGTAATTTTAGTCCCTGAAGTACAGTGATGGACCAGTAGCACTGAAACTCTCTGTGAGTCTACTCACAAGGCAACTCTTTCTTGGTGTGTGTATTATCTATTTCCCACTTACATTTCCATGTCTCTCTCAATCTTGTATCTGGATCATCTCTCTCCTCGGATGAGATGATTGCCTGGCTCAGTGCTTGGGTTCTGTGCTGAGACAGCCAACAGGGAGAATGTGTCAGATTGGAAAGAATGGAACGGTTATGGTCACTGAACCTGTAAAATAATTTTCCATATGCTGCCAGGTGGCTATTAACCAGCAATTACTGCTCAGCGCTGACGTTCCTATTGAGGTGCAGCACACGGGTCTCATTATCAGTACTCCAGGCCATACGGGTTCCCTTGACTGGTTAGTTCTGTTGAAACCTTCTGGTAAGGCTAAAGGAATACAGCCATCGAGCATAAGGACAAAGACTCGGAATAATTAACACGGGCTCAGCCCCGCGCCGTAAACGTTACGCCTCTACAGAGTCAGCGCGGGGTGATTTCCAGCACGTTCTGGGCTCCTGCCCTCACGCTCGGCCGGGAAGCGGGCTCTCACCGGCGGCTGCCCGGCCCTGGAGGCGGCACGGGGAGGCGGAGAAGCCGGCCTGTGGATGGCGGGCAGGGCGGTAACGCACCGCGGGGCGCAGGCCGCGCCGAGCTGCCCCGCGGGGCCTCCGCACCAGCGCGGGTGGCGGCCGCTACGGCGGGACCGCGCCGTGAGGGGTGAGGGCGGGCCACAGAGCGGCCACCCCCCGCCCGCCTGATGGGGGAAAAGGCTGGGAGGCGGCCGCGCTAGGGGCGCCCGCCTGAGGGAAGGGAGCGGAGCCCAGCCGCACCCGCCGCGGCCAACAGCAGCAGCTCGCGCCCGCCCGGCGCGGCGGGAAGCCGAGCGGCGGGAGCGGGCGCTGCCGGGACTTGCAGGCGGGCGGCGCGGAACTGCACATCCCAGCGGCCCCCACGCACCGCCACCCCCCAGCGCGGTCACGTTGTGTTTATGGGCGAGGCCCCGCCCCGCCGCGCGAGCGGTGGCGTCACCCTCGCGAGCCTCCCGCGCTCGGCGGCCCTTGTCAGCAGCGAGGCGGGGGCTGTTTAATATTCATGAGGCGCGGGGAGCCGGCGGGAGCGCGGGGGGCGGCGGCCGGCTCACTCGCCCTCTGCCTGCCTAATGGCGCTCGCGACAGCTGGGGAGCGGGGCTGAGCTGGGCGCGCGGCGCGAGGGCACCGGCGGAATGCGCCCCGCTGCTACGTAATCCCCCCCGGGACGCGACGCCGCGCTCCGCTCGGCCCCCCCCGCGCCGCGCCGGGCCG
>JAVJGJ010000037.1:89022916-89033639 GCA_035590215.1 Microhierax caerulescens
CTTAGGAGAAGTACCTTTTTTTTTTTTTTTTTTTTTTAATTTTTATAAATTATCCTCCAGGATCGTACCCTAAGGAAAGCTTTAAAACAGTGATTTCCTGTTTGCCTGGGACTTCATTGGTTTAAGCAGCCTGGCTTGTCCTAATAGATAAGAGAACCACTAGCATCTCTATCCCTGTAATTTCCTGCATGCTGTCTCAGTAGGATTTGGGGATCCTGGTCTTGTATTGATGTAAAATGGCATAAACCTAGGCTGGATTTATTGCATTGCTCCTAAAAAGAATTCTTTCACCTAATCCCCTTGGAGTTGGGAGAGAAGAGGGCATAGTGGTGACTTTTGTTTTTTTTTTTATTCCTGGGGAGAGACAGTTTTAAGGCTGGAAGACTGCTATGCTGAAGCTTGACGTTACAGACTCCAAATAAGATGGTACAGCCAATGGTTGTACTGATTACTGTAGTGGTAATACCTCTAGTTGTGAAATCTGGAAAATACAGATTTAAAAAAAAAATTGCAAGGAGAATTGCAGAGAATCGGCATTTTTTACTTTGACAAAACAGCTTTCTTAATAAGCAGCAGTCCACAAACATTCTGTAAATGAAATATCTGTTGTTTTAATATAGAATTCCAAATTCAAAAGCCCCCAGATGTGACACTGGGGTGGTAAAAGTACTTTTTGTACTTTGCCTTGGTTTGTTTCAGAATGTGGTTAGTGCATCTTCATTTTGGTATCTCCTCTTCTTTTCTTACTTTAGAGTGTGGCTTATTTCTTCACTCTCTTGACTCTGAGCATTAAACAGATAATGCTGTTGCCAAAACAAAACAAAATCCCCTACAGCTTCAAGGATCTGATCCTACTCCCTGTAATAACAATTTGAGCAGAACTGGGCGTTAGCAACTGGTCATACATGTCAACTTTTCTCTCTGTTGAAATCTATCTCAACAAAAGATGCTGTCCTTAAAGTTTGAAATACTTAATCTCTATTTGAAAGGATATGGTTAAATAGCTTCCCACTGAGATATTACGTTACAGTTATGGAACTGTGTAAGAATCTGTGGTGCAATTACAGTCATGGTATTGTCACTGGGAGACTGATCAGGTCAGACTTACTAAACTGTTCCTAAAACCCTAAGAAAGGCTCTAATCCAGAGGGCTTCTTGCAAACAAGTTACGGTATTCCTTATTGCTCTCTAAAAATAATTTTTGTAAAACATGAGTTGTCCAAGTGGCCTTGACTACTCTATTTTTCCTCCTACGGGCAAATTACAGAGTAATGCACCAATCTCATCATTTAAAAACTGCAAAAGCCCCTTATTTGTATTGAGACTTTAGATCAAGAATAAGCGTAGAATCATATGCAGTGCTGTGTTCTGGAGCACGGCAAGGAGCATGAGTAACATGATCTTGAAGGCTGGTTCAGTACAATGGATGTTTGAGGCTTTTTTGTTTTACTACTGAAAGGTGATGTTGTTTGTGATTCTGGCACTTGGCCACCATTAAATTCTCTGCTCTTTGATGTGACATAGGGCTTTGGCACCTGCTGGCGTCATCAAATATGTCACTTTTGAGTAGATGATTGCCTATAGGCAGAATATTAAGAAATGCCAGATGTAATTAGGGGTGTTAATTTTACAACTGGCTGTCACATTTTATTTGTGAAGAGATGCTTCTTGCTCATGTGACCTTTTAGAAAGCTGTGAGGAGAAACAAATCCAACTTTGTCTTAAAATTTATTACAAGAAATGTTTTTCTGTCCAGTATGAAGGAAGATAAGGGTGGGAAGCTACTTTCAGGATCAGTTGCAGTGATCTAAGCAATTGTTTAGTTGATTATTATTTTTTTTAAATTAAAAAGTACACTTAGTAGTTGGGATCACATCAAGACTTCAAGCTACAAGGATGGAAACATGGGTTTAGATGCCTACTTTTACATGGAAACACTGTGGGCCAGGCAATGCTGAGCGTTGTGGAATGTGACGTGTATTGAATCGATAGCTGCTTGGTGTGCTGCTTGGTGCATTTCAGCTATTTAGTGCATTGGTAAACTCGATTTAAGATGACTAAGTGCCATTTGAGGGGGTGGAAACGTGCCAAGGACAGACCTGCATCTTCACTGAGGGTAGGAGAACAGCTGTGCCCTAAAGAGCTGCCTTTGGAGCACTGACTTAGTTCTGAAATCCAGTTATCTCAGTTAACAAGAAAGAAATTAATTCACATTAGTGTGTATGGATGGTTTTTTTACAGATGTGATTGGACAGGAGAGGTCTCTGTGAACTTGTCTGTAACTGAAAGGAAAAAAAATCTCTGCCTAGGGCTGCAATGTTCTTGATTTTATTTTTTTTTTCCTTCCTAACATGACTTGGATGTACATTCTTTTACCTTGTAATCATTTATGTTTTGGCATCTCCTGCAGAGAGAAGTTATACCTAAAACTTGCCACTTTGGGAAATTACCTCATTTCAAATATATAACGTGTTTAAATCCAAGCTTTGTCCTTGGTGGGACCAAAGCAGTGACATTTCTAGTCTGGTTCTGCAGGAAAGTTTAAAATGGCTGCAGTGCCTTTGGCTTGCTCCACCTGTTCATGTGCATAGCCATTTGCTTATCTCCTTGCAGTTGGAATGGGGTCTTTCTAAGGTAGGCAGTTTTGGGGGCTCTGAGGGCATAGTGGCCTTTCCTGCGCAGGAGGAGCCCTGCAGATAATGCTGGAATGCTGCTGAGGCCGCAGCTGAGCATTGGTATGTGACAGCTGTTAAGTACAATGGTTTTTGCAACTTTTAAATTCTGTTGTACTCCTGGCTAGCATCCATAATTTAAGTATGTGTGAAGTACCAACACGGGAAATTTCAGTGTGATGTACAGAAGAGTTACTATATATACTAAATATGTAGTACCTAAATTGGTATGTCCAGGAGCAGAATTTCCTCACTGCTATGCGGAATACAGCATTCTTTCTTTTTTCTCTTTCTTTTCTCTGTATGTATTTTGATACTACCCCTCTTGCCAGTTTTTTTTTTTTTCCCCCCTTGAAACTGTGCATAAACATCCTCTTGATGATGGAACTGCTGATATACCTAAAAGCCCTTGTGCAATTAAAACATCCATCTGTTCTGTTAGGGCACTGACAGACTGCTATGCATCTAAAGCACTACATGGCTCTTGGGAAGATTTTACTTAATAGTACTTAAAAAAGAAACATTTATTTGAAACAGTGTTAGCAACTGGTATGTGCTTCTTAATTAACAAAAAATACTTGGTAGTTTTATAAAACTATATAAAGAGCGATTTCTTTGGTCTCTAAATGATCCCCTAGAAAAGAGCAATATCAAACACTATGTCTGAGAAGGTCAGTTTGAAAACTATATGCGTACAGAATTCCATAGAATGGAATCTTAAGACAGAGAAATCCTGAAGAGTGCTACTTGTTACACTCAGCTTTTTAATTTGGAGGGGACCTGTACCTTGCACATTTATAGCTGTATTTTCCTCTACCTTTAAGAGGTGGTCATTTTAAATTGTTTCAGCTATTAGTATCTTGATTTAGGAGGAGAAAGAAAAGAAAAAAGAAAATGAAACCAAAGACTGACTTTCTGTTTGCCTTGGATAGTAGAAGCAAAGGCTTGGTCTTCAGTGTTTCATTATGTCACTGCTTGTGGAATGGAGCACACTGGCATTTTAAATCAGATAAATCTGTGCATGGACTTGTTCTCAGCTTCCCATGACTCTATTTTATTGCTGTATTTTAGAAATTTTGCTCAAACGAGGATTCACACTCTGGGAAGCTGTATGTCTGAAATAGCCCTGTATTAACTTTATTCTGTGACCCAGAGAACTGAATATTGTGTTTACCTTTGAAGGTTTTTTTTGTAAGGTCTCTTTGTGTGGATTCAAATGGAATAGGCTGATGCTTGGAGTCAGTTGCAGTTGTGTGGGGAAACTGACTCGGGTAAAAAGGATGGAGTGGGATGTACTAATGTCTCTTCTGTTTTGTAAGCTTTTCTATCTTGGCCATGCAATTCCAGCTTAGTTTTTCCTTCTCAAAGCTGCTTAAAAGAAATGCAATGAACCTTTGTACACAACTAAAAAGTTTTAAACTTGCTGAAAAATGATTGTATCTTAACTTTTTCTAGATTTGGCTCTAAGATGGGAATCCTGAAATACTAAGCTTCTCACAAGATATTTAAGAAACTTCAGAGGAAGACAATGTCCTCATTTTTAAGATGGTCGATACAGTCTAGATTATGGTAATCAATTGTCAGATTGGAAACCTAAGTTAAAATTCCAACTGCGTGCTAATGACAGAGTTGTGTATAGATTTGAGGTAGTTAAGCTCTACAGATTTTATGTCAGAAAGTTTCTGTTAAAATTCTAGATTTTCAGCTTCATGCTTCACTTAAAAGTGCCTCATTTTATTCTTTGTGTAATTTCTGTCCTTCAAATAGCTTTTCAGGACGGTTGAGTTACCTGCAGCATTACTTTTTTGGAGATAATAACTTTTACATTTTTCACTATAAATAACTTGTATTTGTTGTAGAATAATTTTTTCCTATTAGGCTGGCATTTGTCCAGTATACTATCTTAACATAAATATAATTTTCAAAAAATAACTCGTGACAAATTCTAATTAAATGTTTTCCCACTGATTGGTGTTAAATACCAAAACCGTCTTAGGTATTGCAGAATTTTAAACTTAAGTCTTTATTTATGATATATTTTAATTGCCTTTTAATTTACTTTTGATCATAAGTGTGCTATGTAATAAAATGTTACATGCAAAGAATAAGCCTCACCTGCCTGTTGGAATGCAGCAGCTGTTGTAACAGCATGGAAGGGCCTATGTGGGTTGTAACTGAATAACAATATTGTGTCCCACTGAAATTCTGTTCAGGATTTCAGGTAGACAAAATTAATAGTATAACCTTTTTTTTTTTGTGGTGTCTGTGCTGGGACAGCTGCTTCGGTGTGTGTGTTTTTTTAAAAAACACAAAGCACTGGCTGTAATTGCCATTTGGATTCCTGTCTGTAAGTTACCACAGCTGTGGTCACCCCCTCCATGCACTCTGCCACTGCCACATAAAATCATTTAGTTATGTAAGTTGATAATCCAGATTCTTTTTGCCAGTTGCCACAATCAGGATTCCTCTTGCGCCCCTGTTTAGCTAACTAGCTCATCCTGGCCCTTCAGGTCTGATGTCTGAGACTTTCTGCTCCTGTGGTTGTAGTTAAAAGATAAGGAAGAATGGGAATATTGCCAAATCTCTTGGGTTTTTTTGTGCACATTCCCCCCCCTCCCCCCAAGATATTTAGGGGGCAAAAATTGTTCTCTGAAGAACATTGCATTTAAAAATGACAACTGTTAAATTGGGAAGAAAGGCCTCCTGGAGTGAAGAGTCATTTAATTTCACAACATAGCATACTATTCTTTGAAGCTTTTTCTGTCGATGGGGAAGTAAAATTTCTTCCAGCTGGCTTTGACTTATTTGGAGGGATGCTGAAAATACTCGCTGCCCAACTAACTGTGTTCCTTGATTTGAATAAGCTAAGAATAACTATTTACATATTGATGTAAAATACTGAGTTTCAGTGGATTTTTTTCTCCATTTTTATCTAGCTTAGTTCTCAGTGTATAAGGAAAATGAAATTCTATAAGTGGAGAAGATTTTTGAAGTTTAACTCAACATTTTTTTGTGGGTCAGAGGTAAATTTGGCCCTCTACAGGGTATTAATTGTTCCTGGTCTTGTCCAGTGGCAATGGGAGTCTTAAAACCAACTTCACTAGGATCTGAATTGTATTCATAATTCTCAGAACCCCATAATAGCCACTTGAACCGGTTCCTCTCATCTGCAAGCACTCCAAGTGCCATGCCAACTTATTTAAATAAAGACAAAACAAACGGGCCTTGCTCCAAGGAGTAACGAGAAGTTGGAATGCCTTTGAAGTTCAGGACCCTAGGCTGTAGGTGCGATTTACATAAACCTCGTTAGGTAATCTGAATGCAGTTTCTTTTCCTGTTTGTTCGATTTATGAAGCTTTGTGTCCAAAGAGAAAGAGATAGTAAGACCTATAATTAAGATAAGTAGCAAGCCCCTCCTTTTCTGAATGCTGCTCTGGGGAGGAGAGAGTTTTAGATGCAGCATTAAGGGTAGAACAAAACCTGTGATTCAGGCACCTTCAGTTGATAGGGATAATACCAACTCCTTCCCTTTGAAAAAGCTGCGTGCTTCTTTAAACAATAACTGTGCCTAGTTCAACCGATTATTTGCTTTAAAATAACTGGTACAGAAAAGATTAAAGTTCTTACTGGCAACGATTTTTGCTTTTATGTACGCCATAGATGGTCTAAGCAGCTCTCGTGAGTTTTAAAGCTACCTTGAAAGTAGGAAGTTTTTAAGTGGACAGTGAGTTTTTAGATCAGAACTGCATACAATGATGTTTTGTTGTTCTCAATCAACCACTTGCTTTTTCTTCCTGTCTAATCCTCTCTAACCTTTTCTTAAAGCAGATAAGAACTGAGGTTTTGGTAAGAGTCATGCAAGCAGCAAAACTAGCTTAATATGCAATCCGCTTGCATGTATGATTGGTCAGATCTACCAGTGACGACTTATAACCAGTTATTTTATGATTGCTGACTCAAATTCTAAGTGCTGGAGGAACATATTTTTCCTTCTACTGTGTGTTACTTAGTGGGACAGATGGACCTCTGGGGGACAACACTCAAGTCGTTTTATTTATTAAACGTAATTATGTCTGAGACAACCTAATATTGTATGTCACAATTGGCTTTCTGCATCTGTGTATATTTGCTTTCATGCTCTAAAGCTTGCCTGTTGGAATAAAAAAATTAATGACAAAAACTGTTATGAATGAAGCGGTGGAAGAAGGCTAGCATGTATGATGTACTGAAGTTAACAGGTTGGGAACTTTTGGTTTCTTCTGGTACCAGTATTACATGGCTACAAACACAAAGGCAAGATAGTTTGCAGGTTGTAAACAGAAATATTTCTCAAAGTGAAGTTAAATCACATATGTGTGGGAGATGCAATTTAACATTTCAGAAGTACCACAGGAGCTTGTTGAAAGCTATGTAATAAGTAATTATACAAAAGGGCTTCCCCCCACTTTCAGTCCTGGAGTTGAGGATTTTTAATGTACTGTCTTGATAAAAGCGTGGAGTTCATAGTGTGGTTGTGTGGATTGAAATTTCAATGGTTAGAAGTAGACCTGAGTTTGTATCCTTTCAGAGCAAGCAGTTAACATTTTTGTCTTGGGTGCCCTAGCTAATAAAAGGAAGGATTGGTTGAAAATGGGAATCTGGACTCTTTGAAGTGTCCAAGCTCTCTGATGTAGCTGTGGATGTGAGGGGTTTTTGTTTTGGTTTTTTTTATGGCATGAAAATTGTGGTCCCTTGTTTGTATCAACCAAAATAGAATCTGCAGTCTGTATATTCCCTCTGAATAAAGTGAAGATTAGTGATACATTTCAGACTATTAAATTCAGGAAGTGTTTCCATTTCATAAGTTCCAGAACAATGGTATCAACTGTATAAGTACGTTCATTCCCCTTAAGATTAGACTATAGCACTGAGTGTGTCTCTTTAATCTTCTTAATCAAATGACAACTTTAATTCCTGCTAATACGAGAAGAGTAATTACATTATTTTACTTTACAGATTCCATCTTGGAAGTGTCCCTTGTAAGAAAAACTATTTTGGAATGTTTCTTTTCTGAATTCATGTGATAAATAAGTCCTATTTTATTTTGTAACTTCAGTTTTTTTCTTAATCATTGAAACCTAGAATGAAAATATCTTCATCAGTATCACTAGATATCATAGTGCAAAGATTAAGATGCTTTATAGCCTGCAGTGGACTAAGCCATATTTCTTCTGTCAGTGTCAGAATAAGTGTTTATCTGGAGAAAATGGTCTACTACAGCCTAGGGTATAATGTATTTAATTTGCAACACCGGGTGGGGTGTGATCCTTTACATAGTGCTCCACTGGAGTGTGGGCAGATTCAGCACCTCTTGCTGCTTGGTTTTGTGTTAATATGAGCGTATTTTGAGTTCCTGGTAAATAACTGATATTACTTACACTCTGGAGATGAGGGAATGCAGATTTGTCACCTTAGTTGTGAACAGTGCTGTCTTGAGGCTGTCAGGAGATTGCAAAGCACAGATCAGCTGTGGATACTTCTGGCCTAGAATATGCAGCTAAACTATTTTTTCTTTTTTTTTTTTCCTGTATTATTTTCTTTTTTCTCTCCTTTTTTTGCTCCCTTTCTCTCCTTTTTTTTGCTCCCTTTCTCTCCTTTTTTTTGCTCCCTTTCTCTCCTTTTTTTTGCTCCCTTTCTCCTTGTGGAGAAGAGCTTTAATTCTAGCATGGTTAACACAGGGCTGAAAAAATAAATAAGCAAATCCTCTCCAGAAAGTCCCAGCACATAGCTACAACAAATTGCTGTGCCTGTGTATGTTAACAATGTAGGATCAGGCAACAGTGTAGTTAAAAGAGATTAAAAAAGCACAGCCTTGAAGGGGTTTAAGGTATATTGTACTTTTGTATTGTAGAAACGAGCATGTTAAAAATATGGTTTGTTTTTTGTTTAAATAAAAAAAATCCTTTTTCACATGTATGTTTTTCACCCATTGGTACATCTCTTGTAAATGTAGGATTTTAAGAGGCAAAGGTTGTGGCCTGCAAAATGTTCTCAAAGTGCACTTGTCTCTAAGAAAAATTTGTGAACTGGTTATGAAAATAAGAAGAAAGGCTAATCTTGCATTGTAATAATTGGATGTTCTGAATCTTTAATGTTAAACTGACTTGTAACAGTGGTATGACATGGGTAATATTCGTAAGGCTTATGCTTTTCAGCAATGTGTGAGCAAATGTAGAGGAAATTCAGCACTTAACTAACGGCCAAGTTAAAAAAATATGCAGTTAGCAATCATTGTCCTTTCTGAATTGTGGATGAAGGTTCTGCTAAGGTATGTGGTATAGGCCAAGTCTAGTTTCATCTTGTAGCCCTGAAAAAGGATCGATTCCTGGTAAGAGGTTGTGGGAACTCGGTGTCCAGGAGACGACTGCGTATGTTACTTGTCATTGGGAAATGCAAGAGCAGCTGTAATTTTCATAGGTGCACAGTGTTCTTGTACCTATATGTAGTCTTCATTCTGTGAGGTTCTTGACGATGTTGCACTTAAAGAATTGGTGAATTGCCTTTCCGGATGTGGTATTGTTACTTCAAGTTTGCCTAGATGCTGTCCCGGTTGGCAAGCCTTAATCAGAGATGTTATTTGAGACTGTCTTCAGTAGGTCCTTTGGCCATTGTGCTTTGGCACTCTGTGGGTTTTTGGTTGCACTGGCTTTTTTCATTCAAGTTTCACTTGTGCTCAGCTCTTTATCGCTCATATCCACTAATTTTTCTAAACAGGTAGGGTATGTACTCAGTTGAAAATCCTTTGAGCCTTTTTCCATAGACACGGCTATACTGCTTTGCAGCAAAATGTGTAGTTGTTCAAAGACAGTTGGAGACTAGCGTCTGACCTTCATACCTCGTGTAGATGCTGTCCATACCAAAACAAATGCTGTGGCATAGAGTTAATACTCACTAACCTTTCCCTAGCAGAAATGTCTGAATAGAGCAGTGTTTCCATCCACAGTAGCAGAGAAACAACACAATATCTTTATTTCCCTAACAAAAAATTAGGCAAACCTTGTCTTATCATTTATACATAAACATCCTGTTTTGTCTTTTCGGATTCTTTTGGGCATTTGCTTCTCTGCACGGGAGTTACTGCTGTTCTTTTGGCAACTCATGCTTAGGAGAGTATACCCTCGTGGGACTGTCTGCAGGCAGGCTTGCCTGGCTTCTTTGCTTTGAATTGAAAAGCATGGCGGTAGCTAGTTGCAGGTCTCATTAAGCCATGTTGGCATGGCCACTAATCTGAGCATTTCACTGTGATTTGAATTGATGGAAGGCTGTCACCATTCTGGAGGTGCTGGTATTGGTAGACGTGTCAGGTGTAACAGGCTGAGTTCCCGAATAGTAATCGGGGTTAGCTGAACTGTAAAAATGAGTATTCTGAGCTGTGCATCACTTTAATCATTCCTGCTATGTGCTGTTCTCACCCTATCCATTTTGTTGCATGTATGCGAGGCTGTTGAGAGATTTGGTGGAAGATAGGAGGAAGCTGTGCAATTTTGTTTCCTAATGACTTGTAAGGCCATTATGAGTGCATTCATTCCTTGCTAGTTGTAAAGAGAGGGAAGGTAGGACATGGTTGGGAAAAAATGTAGAGGTTTTGTCATTTCAGTGCTGTTGTAGTTACTCTTATTCACGCGTGTGCTTTGGCTTTTACTGAAGGCAGCTGAAGTGAAAAGAGGCTTTAAATACTGACATGAGTGCATCTGGTCAGGGGTTGAAGGTGGAGAGGTAAATACTGTTGTAGCTTGCTTGAAAGTGCCATGAGCTTTATAGAGTCATGGAATGGTCAGGGTTGGAAGGGACCTCTGGAGATCATCTGGTCCAGCCCCCTGCTAAAGCAGGTTCACCCAGAGCAGGTTGCACAGAATCATGTCCAGGCAAGTTTTGAATGTCCACAGAGCAGGAGACCCCCCCAGCCTCTCTGGGCAGCCTGTCCCAGGGCTCCGGCACCCTCAAGGTGCAGAAGTTTTTCCTCACGTTCCGACGAAACTCCCTGTGTCGCCGCTTGTGCCCGTTGCCCCTTG
>JAVJGJ010000037.1:89034271-89059957 GCA_035590215.1 Microhierax caerulescens
CGCTTCTGCCCCTTCACCCAGGTCACTGATGAGTGAGTTGGACAGGAGCAGACCCAGCAGTGACCCTGGGGAACACCACGAGCTGCAGGCCTCGATTTAGCTGCTGTCCCACTGATCACAACCCTGTGAGCTCTGCTGTTCAGTCAGTTCTCAATCTGCCTCACTGTCCACTCATCCAGTCCACGCTTCCCAAGTTTACATACAAGTATGTTATGGGAGACGGTGTCAGAAGTCTTGCTGAGGTCAATGTAGACAACATTCCCTGCTCCCCCCTCATCTACCCAGCCACTCATTCCATCACAGAAGGCTATCAGGTTGGTCAGGCGTGATTTCCCCTTGGTGAATCCATGTTGACTGCTCCTGATAACCTTCTTTTCCTCCACATTCCTAGAGGTGACCTCCAGGATGACTTGTGCCATCACCTTTCCAGGGATGGAGGTGAGGCTGACTGGCCTGTAGTTTCCTGGGTCCTCCTTCTTGCCCTTTTTGAAGGCTGAAGTGACATTGGCTTTCCTCCACTCCTCAGGCACTTCTCCTGTCCTCCACGACCTTTCAAAGATGATGGAGAGTGGTGTAGCCATAACATCTGCCAGCTCCCTCAGCACTCAGAGGGTGCATCCCATAGGGGCCCATGGGTCTGTGGGTGTCAGGGTGTCAGGTTTGCTCAAGTGATCTCTAAAGTGATCCTCCTCAACCAAGAGAAAGTCTTCTTTCTCCAGACTTCTTCTCTTGCCTCCAGGGTCTGAAAAACTGGACTGATGGCCTTGGCAGTGAAGACTGAAGGAAAGAAGGCATTCAGTAACTCTGCCTTCTCTGTATTCTTAGTCACCAGAGAGCCCACCTCATTCAGCAGTGGGCCCACATTTTCCCTAGTCATCCTTTCTTGCTAATGTACTTGAAGAAACCCTTTTTCTTGTCCTTGACCTCCCTCACCAGATTTAATTCCATCTGGACCTTAGCTTTCCTCATTGCATCCCTGCATGTGCTGACAACATTCCTATATTCCTCCCAAGTGGCTTGTCTCTTTTTCCACATTCCATAAATTTCCTTCTTCTGTTTGAGGTTTGCCAGAAGCAACTTGTTCATCCAAGCAGGTCTCCTGCCGCCCTTGCTTGATTTCTTACTTACAAGGATGCAGCTATCTTGAGCTTGGAGGAAGCGATGCTTGATGATTAGACAGCTCTCTTGGCCCCCCTACCGTCTAGAACCCTAACCCGTGGGATTCCTCCAAGTAGGTGCTTTGCAGGTAAATGAAGAGCAAAGGTAAAAAAAAAAATAAATGGATGTGGTAAAGAATTGTCGTTTGTCTCTAGCTGGTGAAGACTCTTGCCTGCAGGTAGAGAGAGCAGCGCTCTGCCACTGTCACCAGCTCTGCTGGATGCTGGCAGAAGTGTGGTGGTGACATCACCCCGAGGAGAAGGTTAGGCAGAGTCACTGGGGCTGCTTGTTCTGCACAGGCACTCGGGAAAGGGTTTCTTTCGTATGCTGTCTTAATAGATTCAGCCTTTTATTTTATAATATAATTAAATAACCAAGCCTTTGTGAGGCTCCTGAATTCCTTTAATTTAGCGGCAGCACAGAAGCTGAATTCAGAGCATTCATGGGCCTGTACTATCTCCCTGACTACTTGCCAGGTCTATTCATGCTGTTCTGAGTGCAGGAAGTTCTCACATTCATTCAGGGTTGTGGGGGGGTGGGGGTGGAAGGCGTTGTGTAGTTGGCTTTTTTTTTTTTTTAAAGCAAGGGAAATGGTTATAAGGAAAATTCTTCAGTGATTCCATGGGACCAATTTACCAACTGTTAATCTGTGAGTAAATAATGGGAACAGTTTATACACTTGGCAGCTCTTGAGAAAGAGCAAAGAATCATGAGAAGTTCACAGTCCACAGCCCCAAGATAGCTGAATACTTTGGTATGTTAGGATTTGTCAGAACAGGGATAGACCAGCACTTTTTTGTTAGCACATGTAATCTTATATATTCTGAAGTACTAAGTTTGACGAGGAAAAACTTCACTCTGGCATGTAGTAGCTGGCTGCTTATACTTAACTTGCTCAAGTTAAATAATTGTTTCTCTACCTGAGTTCTAATGCTTTAGCCAATATGTTCATCTTCTACAGACTGACTGTTGCTAATGCTATCAAGGAGGGGGTGAGAAAATGTATTTGGTTCCTGGTGAGGGGGAAGCTGGTGACAGTGGCTTTCCTTTGACTCAAGAGAAGGGTAGATGTTGAGAGGACAAGAAGGTGAGACAAAACTGAGAAAGCAATGACTAAAATAGAGTAGACAGGAATTACAAAATTCTTTGCAAACTTCAACATTTGTTTCACTTCCCAGGAGCTGTCCCACATCTCTAATCTGTGGTATCTAATCTTTATAACTAGATACCACAGTGATAGACATCATTGATATGTGTGAAGTGCATAGGCAAAAGGAAAAGTGACTTCTCAGTGTGGGTTTCCTGCTGGTGCAACTGATGCGTTGTGGGAAGTGTGCAGCTATCTAGGGTGAGCATAGCAGGTATTCAGCAAGTTGCATTTTCACCAAAACAAACAGAATTGAGGTAGTACACACTCTCATGCAGAGTTGGTGTTCACTTGTAAACTTCTGTGTCTGGATCCTCTGTTGCAGAATGGAAAGAGAAGTGCTTGACAGAGCAGTGGATATACACCATTTGGTAACTGTGAATGGGCAGTAAAGTCCATAGCTGAAAATATGTAGACAGGGTGAACTATATCTAATGTGTTCCATCTGGAAACTGAATTGGAGGTGAGGAATCCAAAGTTTGTCACTCTGGCTCATAGGATGTACTTTATATCCTATACTACAGAAGCGTTTTTATGCTGGGGTATAAAACTTGCAAGGCAATATACCCTTTCAAATAATGTTTTAAACTTAGACTACCTTAAGTCTAAGTAATCGCCTTTATAAGCCTCCACCTTTATTGCGATCGTGGAGTGCACAGGACTTAATGTTTCCCCTGCTCTGAGACTTAATTTGCTACAGTGATGTTGTCCTACAACTTCCTGCTGTCCTGAAAACTGAAAGGCATTTTTGAGTTGCATTCCTTTCCTTTGCAATTTCTGTAAGGAAAAGCACTGTTCTTCTACTCTGACAGTGAGTATTTGGGCTCCTTTTGCCCTTTTTTCTTTCCATCCTCTAGGTTGCCAATTTTAGAGATCAGTCTGAATTTCTCTTCATTCACAACACTTCAAATCTCATGAAGTAATTTTCTTAAGGTGCTGTAGTTTCTGGAATCACAGTCTGTTAAGAACATTTATGTATGGATTATGGCACGTGTTACCACAAGTGCAACTGTGTGAAAGTAATGTCAAATGTCTGGATTGTTCTAGCAAAAACAAGGAGTGTAAAATTACTGCCGTTGGATGGCCTTTTCATATTGCTCATTTTTTTCTTTACTTTAGAACTGTGAGTTTTGATTTCTGTTTTGTATTACAAGTAATGGTGCTGAATATCTATGGCAGCTTTTTCCTTTTAAAACAGCTTACCATTTTAAGTTATGAAAGTACTGTGACAGCTTTGCTTTTTTCAAATTTATATTAAAAACCTTCTGCTTGCCTACATGTATAAAAATATATATAATATAAAGGTTTTTAATCTCTTCAGTGTTTGGAAGGTCATTACTTATTTTGTGGACCTGATTTTATAACAAGACTATAAAAGTGTGTGGAAGAACACATTTGCTTCATGGTTGGTTTTCTGGTATTTTTTAACAGCTTGTGAAAGTCTTTAGCAAAATGATGATAAATAGCGTCAACTATTCCACACGTTCTTGAGTAGTGGAGGAGGGGGAGTATGTCAGTTGAGGGAAGGTTTACAATTTAAAACGCCTGTTGCCAGGCAGCCCAAGAAGTGAGTTTGCATCACTTGGAAATGAGAGCAAATTATAGGTTGATGCTGGAGCAGAGTGGACAATGGAAAAATAGAGAAAGTGAAGATAAACTTGACTGTTTTAAATTAGCTTGTTTCTGCTTCCAGACTACAAAATATGAAAGAGAAGGTAATGATCTTCAAAAGTCTTAACTCTGGTGAGTAAGAAGAGAGCTGGGCCACACTCAAGGTGTAATTCCCTGCCCTTTTTTGTTATTATAGCATGTTATGGTGAGTTAATGACTGCTGCTACAAAATAGGGTGTTTAAACATGTGTAATTATACTGTTTCTCCTCCTAGCTGTAAGAGCTGTGAGTAGACAAATGCTGAAGAGTCACCCTTTCTTCTGTAATGCCAAGTCTTTTTTATAGTTTCTGGATTATGTAAGCAAGTCAAACATTTGTCACAAGATGCTTCATGCAAGATACTACCACCTCTACGTACCAGTCTCTATAGGATTGTGTAGTTCCCGCCGCCTTTCTAATATGGTATTAGGGACCCACTGCACAGGTAAACTAGCAGGCAAAGACTTACTGTGTGGATGAGTTTTACGCATAAAAACGTCTTGTTTTTTTAATGAAAGCCACTTCTTACATGTCTCCTTTCCCCACCATCAGTGGTGTAGGATTTGTCCTGTTGAAACATATGCCTTTAAGATGGAACTTCTCAGTGTGCGTGTTTAGCAGGATGTTATAAGCGAGTAATTAATGCTGTAGCCATCATGTGAATGGAAAATATTTCACTAAACATGTCTATATATCTAGATACTAAACAGGATAAAATTAGACTTTGGAATTTCCCTTTGGTACCATTTAACTTAATCAGCTCTTAGACGTACTTTTATTATGGTGATAGTGGTTATCTGCCACTCTTATTTGCAATGTCAACGTTGCACTGTCCTTCACAAAGAGTGTAATGTGCAAACCAGTAGCATTTGGTGCAAATCAGGACAGTCAGATGGAGGTCATGTTATTATGTTCTGTCATCTGGCAAGTTTCTATCATTTCTTCAGTTTTTCCTTGTGAGTTTCAAAGCTGTTGTGGTTGTTGTATAGCACCTTTCTTGAAAATGTTTTAAGATTTCTACTTCAAACTTTGAAAGTTGGAAAGTACATTATTACAGGAATATATTAGTTCACTGATCTTCAGTGTTTGCATTTTATAATGAGTATAAAACACACTGGGACTGTAATTTCTAGGATTCTTGCATCCATACAGAATAAAACTTGACTGTATAATGTTACTGATACCATAGTGCTGTGTTCTTTTGGTCTGCATATTTTTGTGTGTGGGGGGGGGAAACCCCAACTGTGTAAGCAACTCTAGTAGATGCACCATATTTTCATCTTTTATTTCTTTTTTTTTTCTTTTTTTTTTTTCTTTTTTCTCCTAGTGATGTTTAATTTTTGCTGAACCATTTTGAGATGAGAAGTTATTTAGGAAAGCTTTGGGCTAGGTAGCAAGATTTGTGCTGCCTGGTCCTTTTCCTTCCATATTGCTGAAAATTGTGAGCAATGTTGGGTTGTGGGTTATTTGGTATTTTTTGGTATTTTTTTTTTCAAGGCCGGGTTGGATGGAGCTTTGAGCAACCTGATTTAGTGCAAGATGGTCCTGCCTATGGCTGGGGAGTTGAAACTAGGTGATGTTTAAGGTTCCTTCCAACCCAAACCATTCTATGATTCTGTGATTGTTTTAGCACACCTATTTCTTCCATAGTTTTGATTTTAAAACTATGTGGGGGAAATGGTGAATTGCTTTTTTTCCTCTTCCCTTTCATGTTGTTATTTCATCTCTAGCAGTGAGCATTCCTCAAAATAAAAGAAAGAGGTAATGCTGTCTTCTTGAGCAATCGAATAGTAGAAAAAATGAGGTGACAAGGTAGCGTTTTTTGATGGCTGCCTACAAAAGAGAAAACATGATGGTTTGACAGAGCAGTGGCAGCTACAAGCAAGGTAGATTCCAGGTGGCATTGGTAAAGTGAGTGCGATGAGAGAATAGTCTGTCTAGGCTATAAACGCTGTTCAACTTTGCTGCAATACAAGCACTGAAATCCTTTATCCCAAGTGGTTGAGTGCAGAGTTCATTCTGTACTGAAGCTTTTCACCCAGTGTATCTATAGTCCGTCTTTCTGCATCTAGTACAAGGATTCCTGCAAGTCACAGGAACACTAACAGAAAGCGAACTTGATTGCTGCACATAAGAAGAAGGAAGACATATAGTAGTAGAAGCATGTTAGTCCTCACCTGACTTGTCCTTCGCAAGCAGTATTTGCACCAGGGGGTCCTTGCGTCACTCAGCGTAGCTGCATGTTGCATCACTACTCCTGCTGCCCCGAGGCTTCTCCTGGCTGGGGATTTCTGTAGCACATTCAGAAACAGTTATGCTTGAGTTCTTCTGTTGGGAGTTGTGTCTTGTAAGATGGTAGAGCAAATGCTTGTGACGGGGAGATTTTTATCTCCCCCTGCATATGATTGACATGATGGAAAGTCACAAGAGCCGCAGCCTTTGTTTCTGCAGTGTGCAAGTGGACGGTGCTGCAAGCAACAGCATTCACCTATCTTGCAAGCAAACCTTCCAACAAACTGGCTGGGCACTATGCTGTGCTGCTGCACAGATGTCTAAAGCAGTCAGGCATTCTTCTATTTTAACTGACGTCTGTCCAGAGCTGCGTTTGGGTTGTGAGTATTAACACAGATGTTTGACGTGGCTCTTGTTGGAATTTGTAATAATTTGCATTAGTAAGTTGCTAGGCTAAATCATCTAAAACTTCAGTGGCCTCAAATCTCTTGTTTTAATAAAACCTCTTATTAGTTTCTAATCCAGTGTGCAATTAGTTGCAAGAAATCATTGGAGTGATTTTCCAGAGTCTTAATTTGCTGAGGAATCAAGTTGTTGCTTGAAGGACTCAGCTTTTCCTTTCCCTTCACTTCTGCCTGAAAAAAAAAAAATCAGATTTGTAGACTTAAAAATTCTGAATGTAAAATTTAGGGAACCCCCCTCAAAAATAGAGGAGCTGAGAGGGGTTTGAAAGGCAGAAATTGCATCAGGTCTGTAATAAAACAGAAAGCAAGTAAGTAGTCTTTTTAACAACTTTAAGCTTTATTTCTGCCTAGCTTCATAACAGGCTAGGTAAACACTACTGATTAAGTGTGTTGCTCTAATTTTTGTGCACTTTAAACCTTAATCAGACTTCAGAGCGTTGCTTTCAAGCTCAGAGGCAATTATCCAGATTACTGAGATTAAATATTTGTGATTGTTGGACTTTTACTGCAGCTTTTTTGAATGCGTGTGTATTCCACTGCAGAGGAAAAAAAATGCAGTCATACGCAGGGTCATTGCTGTTGTAGTGGTTTTAGGGGCAGAGAAGGGTGAACGAAGGGAGCAAATACAGATTTCCTGGGGGGGCAGGTGGTGAGGGCTGCTCTGCCATCTCCGCTGCCCTATTGCCTGTTAAAAATTACTTGTCTTTAATTAAATAAGAGAACAGATCATCCTCTTTTTTTTTTTTTTAGTAATGTTACTTGGTTTTTACAGCAAGGAAAGGGTTCTTGATTCCCCCCTACCCCCAGGTTTCTGAAGAAAACTTGCGTGCTGCCCTGAACCACTGTGCTTGGAGGTTCTGGGGAGTCTTGTCTCTGTTTGCACAGCTTCAGGGAGATCTGACCCTTCAGTGCCAAAGGGTTAGGCTTGGGTGAATTGGGAATGAAATCTGTTTCCTTTCAAGGGATTTCTATACTGAAGATAGTGCTCTGTTACATTTAATCTAGAAAACTTTTTGAAGCAGCTGCTTTCATGAGGCCTGGGTTTAGGTGGGGCTTTTTGCGCAACTCTTCTGGTTATCCATTAAAACAAGAAGATGCCAGCATGTGCTTGCTAGGCTGCTAGTCATGGTTAAGTAAAATGTATGTGATCTGTGACTTGAAGAACCTTGTTATTGTTTATTTCCTTCAGCCCACAGAAATATATGGGAATGGCATAAGCCTTCTGCAAGAGGAATCTTGCTTTGAGTGGATGTATGGGGCAATGCTGGCTTGGCTTTTACAGTGGTGGTGTATGTACAGTTCTGTGCTTTATTAGCATAGTCTTTTTTTCCTCACTGCTGTGGACTAATACACAGTATTTTTTTCTGAGGTTAACCCATCTTTATAATAGATGATAGCAGAATTTTGTATCAAGGAACCTTTTCTTCCCCTGCCCCTTCCTTTTTTTTTTTTTTTTTTTTTTTTTTTTTTCTTTACTGCAACTGAAGATAAGGAATAAAAGACTTTTTTTTGAGAATCACCTAGAAGTGATGCCTGTTGTTGAGCTTGATGCAGATGATATTATCATGTTTGCATGGGACTGCTTCTGCTCACTAGGGCACGCCACTTGTAGGGTTGCCTTCCATAGGCAATTTCTTCCATCATAATATCTGTGAGACACAGAGTCTGAAAAGCATGTTTTGGGGGGTCAGATACGTACGATTTGGCAATGAGTGCCTCTCATCATCTCCTTTTCACAGTATTGGTACCTGTGGGCTACAGAGAAGTCTTGAAATAGGTAAGTAAATATTGGTACCATTACCTGTGCCTGTGGACATCTTCTGTGTAGGTGAACAAGGAGTAGTGGTGTCTAACTGTGCCCTCTTGTGCATGTACATTTTTGTTATTAAAAAAGTTTTGTATAATGGGAACAGCAAAATTGTACGATACTGATATGACTCTATTTTAAAACATCTTAACAATCTTATTTTAAAGTATTTTAAGTGAGGAGTTTGCCCTCAATCTCTAGCAGTTGTTGAATTCTCACAGGCTTCTAACTTAAGCCTTCTTAAAAAGAAATGTGTAAATATTTACATGATACCTTTTCTCAGTGAGTGTCCTCCCACGTCTCCTGCTACATACCATCCAATCCACATATTACAGACTATAGTTTTTAATATATTGAACTGGTGCAGTTATTCTATATTAAGTGTGATAATAATGTGATTTTAGCACTAATAAATCAAAAACTTTAAACTTCAGGCTCCTTCACCTTTGTTAATTTTAATGTCTGGATGCTGAAAAATGAGTTGCATACAGTTCAGTGACTAACTTTTGCAGGGATATAAAAGGACAAAACTACAACACGAAATTCATAGTGTCTTTGTTTCTTGAAGGCTTGAGACCCTTCTGTCAGCTAGGCTTTTTTTTTCTTAATAGGAATTATAAATTGCTTATAAAGGCTGCACATACAGCACTTCCTTTCTAAAACAGAGTGAACTGCATCAGTATAATGGGCAAAAGGAACTTGTCTTCCTATTTTTAAGAAACTCCTCAAGGAGAAAGTTGAGCTTTTCTTTTCTTCTCTTTCCAGGTGCTGGGTTGTTACCTTGCAGAGAAGGTTTTTTAGTTGTGTAATTAGTGTTTTCAAATATGTTTAACTCTGCAGAAGGCTTTCTTACTATAGAGTATTGCATGAAGTGTTACAGCTAAAGAAGACATTTTCACAATTTTTAAATGACAATTAAAAATGAACTAGTGACATGGAGGAATTTAAAATAAAGAAGACTGCACTTCTAAACACAAAAATTGAAGGTTAAGCTTGGATGCCCTAACTTGCATAACTTTTAAAGACTGAAGCTCCAGGCATAAACAAAATAACCCATCCTGCTCTTCTCCGAAGTAGCACTTGGTGCAGATTAGAGAATTGCTTTAGGGTAACTTGCACAGTAGTGGAGTATCATGTTGACATATCTACTGGCATCCTTTGGATCCAGGGGTCAGTAGAAAAGACTCGAAGGAGATTGGTATGGTATTAGAAGGTTGATTAAAACTAAGCATTTTGCACTGCTACTGGTACTTGGGGTTTTTTTCTAATTGTGCAGATGGCCAAAATGTTTGGAGGAAGTCCTTTTGCTTTGTGATGTGTCTTTGTTTTTCCTAGGAGACCATTTCAGAAAAAGGTTCTTCTGGCCTGCCTTGTTGAAAGAGAAAGCAGAGTGCTAGATAGAAAATTGTTCTGCAGGAAGAAGTAATCTCCATTAGATCTTTTGGAGTTCCATATTTCAACTAGGTATCTGGGTGGTATTCGTGGCATGGTATATACATGGGTATTTTGGGGGGAGGGATTAAAAGGGTCTTAGTTTTGTCAGTATTACCTTGCTGAGGTTTATCTAAAATTCACCAGCTTGTGTAAGCTGACTGGTTACTAAGTAGTGTTGCTGTATAAAATAACTGTGTAACCCCTTTTGTAGCAGTTTTGTTGACACAAGGAGTTGATTTCCAGAATAGAAAATGTTGGCTGTCAAACGCAGATTGTAAAACACAAATTAAAAATGGGTGGTTGTTATACTTATCAGATGTGCTTGCATAAATTTAAAGCAGGTGTATCAGAGAGATTTAAGGTTTCTTTCTCTGTCTGCATTGTGGTGGGAACTATGTTGGGGTATTTATGTAAGCACTGTTGTGTGTATTCTGTGCTGTGTTTTCTCCCAGAAGCATGGTTAGGTAGGGAACAGCCTACTTGGCTGACAGGGCAACAGAGTAGCTTGGGCAGCTGTTCTAACAGGAGGATTGTGTGTGTTCAGACACTGTTTTGAAAGAAGCTGGGTTGGTTTATTTAAAGCATTGCTCCAGAACTTCATTGCCCCCCCTGGAAACTCACCTTCAGACTATAGCCAAAATGAATTGGTGGCTGTTACCTGTTTGTTCTTATGCTAAGAAGGAAAAAATGTTTAAAGACTCATGTGTGTGTGTGTGGGGGGGGTGTGTGCAAAAAAGGGAAAAAAGAAAAAGGGATGTGTGTTACATTGCCTTTTTATCCTCAGTCATCTCCATGATGAGCTCCATTGCAAAGACTAGAAGGAAACAGTCTCTTAAGATGGTATTGGTTGAGGTGTTCATGTATAACAGGAGAAAAGAAATGTGTTGCACTGATCACCTCAGAAGTACTGCATATAATATTAGTTCCAGATCCTTCTCCTAGAATGTGGGTGACCATGACAGAAAAGGAACACTTCAGGTAATTGAGAAAGGAATTTACAAAGTTGGTGGGGGGTTACTTTAGGTGCTATGAAAATGGAAGCTGGAAAGGATTTGATCTAAACCTAAATGCTTGGGATTGAATAAAATCCAAAACTCAAAGTGCTGTCATCTCATCTAACACAATGTTGTTTCAGCCGTCTCTGAACTGTGAACTGAATTGAAATGTAAGCAAAATAAATGTGATTTGTCTCTGATGTAAGCAAACATTTGTTAGGAGTATGGCTGTCTCAAAGTTTCTGAGCTACCTTTTGTAATGAGATTTTAAGAATTAGCCTGCCTTAGAGACAAATGAGCTGTGCAGGAAATATATAGACATTAGTTTGAACATGTTATACTCTCTCATAGATGCCGATGTCCTCTCTGTGCTCACTACTTATGTGGAAAAATCACTTTGAGGGGGGGAATTAGAGGAAAATTGGGTCCTAATAGAAGCGTAGTATTACAGAAAGGTTTATAGGGTAAAATACAGCTATCGCCTTTAAGATCTTTCCCATTTAAAAATATGGTTTTCAAGTTTTTTCTGCTAGAGAAGTGAATCTGATGTTACTCTGCTGTCAGTGGGATGAGTTTTACTCCATTAAATGTCGCTTGATTATCAAGTAGAGATTAGCAAATTCTTTCTTGAAGAAAAGACTTTCTTCAGAGAACATATGTTCTTTGCCAAGCCCAGGAGTCAAATACCTCCACAGTGAAGACTGAAGCAAAGGCATTGGGGCATAGGCTACCTCAGCCTGATGTTTGTAATCCCACTGAATCACCTGCTTTGTTCAGCCACAGTCCCACATTTTCTTTGGTCAATCTTTTGTGAGTTACATAACACTAGAACTACATTATTATTTACCCTTGATGTCCTTTGCAACTTCAATTCCAGCAGAGCTTTGGCTTCTCTAGCACTATCCCTACAAGCCTGGGCAGTGTTTCTCGATTCCTCCTTTGGAACTTTGTTCAAGACTTCCTTGCTTAAGCACCCCCCCACCCCACCCCCACCCCCTTTTGTACTTGTGTTGGGTTTTTTTGTTTGTTTTTTGGGGTCTTTTTGCTACATCTGCTTGTTTTCCTGAGTAGGGGGGGGGGGCGGGGGGCTGTGCTTGTGCTTGGAGGGCACTGCTGTTAAAGCCCTGACAACTGTCCTGAGCTCCTCTGCCCTTCAGAGGTGTCTGCCGGGGGATTCTGCCTACCAGCTTCTTGAATAAGCCCAAGCCTGCTTTTGGGGAGTCTGGGGTCTGTGCTCTGCTGCTTTCCTTCCTCACTCTTTTCAGGGTCTTGAACGCCAGTGTTTCATGGTCACCACAAATACAGTTGCTGTTGACTGCTGTAAGCCTAGTCAGCTCCTCTTTGGTGAATAGATGGTCAAGCCGGTAAATAAAAATGTGTGTATTGAAACTTCCCTGAAGTGACTGGACCTGGGAAGTCAGGTTCCATATCTGAGTTCTTTTGTGGATGTTTCCAATGTCTCTTTTGAAGAAACAGCACTGCAAGTGTTTCAATATGGTTTGTTTGTAGAGCATTTCTCTTTAACTTCTAGCTACAGTCATAGATTTACTCCGTGCACTTAGTAGTTCACTTCTGCTGTGCTTCTTTTTGCCATTATCTACAGGGAGTAATTGGTGACTAATTTCATGTTTTGCTTACTCCACTGTCCCCTATCCCCCAGTGTAGTGTGCTTCTTGCATAACAGTGTTTTTTGGTGTTTGAGGGTTGGTGTTTTGGTTGGTTGTGGTTTGGTCTTTTTGTGTGGTACGCTTTTTTTGTGTGTGTGTGTGTAATTTTTACTTTTTTTTTTTTTTTTTAACATTGATCTTGATTAGATTGCAGCCTTGGTTCAGCCTTTTCATTTTCAGTGCTTAGGGGAGGAGGAAGGCAGGGTACAAAATGCCTTAACAGGTGAGTGTTGTGGAGGCAAAAATCTCAGTGCTGTCTGATGCACTGGTATCAGTAGCAGGGTTTTGGTTTCTTGTACAATGTTGAAGGTCATTCAAATATACCAGAACTGTGCTGGGAGGGAGACTTGGGCATTAGACTTACAGGGAGGGTCCCTAAAGCCCTCTTCTTTAGAAAAAGGGGGGAAGGGTTCATTTTCATAAATACTTGTGTAGGTGTTAATGCTTTATGTGGTTTCTGGCTTTTATACCGTGATTGTCTAGCTTTTTTAATCTAGGTGTCTGCTGTCTGAAGAGGGTAATAGGTTTGGTGACATAGACCAATATGTTGTCTACAGATACAGAGCGTTATTTCCCTTATGAACAAAGGTGAAGGTTTAACTGTCTGAGGCCAATGCAGAAGAGAATGGGCTTAACTCAGGGAATAAAGCAATGCCAGGCCAGAGTCTTCTGGTAATGTGTGGCGTCAAACTGGTCTGGCAAAGCTGAAAGTGCTTTCTACATTCAATTTCACTTTTCTCTTCTCTCCTTTTTCTGTCCTCTGTTTTCTGTGAGTCAAGCACTTAACAGCATCAAGATTTATGTGTCATCATGCAGAATGTTCTCTACCTTTTTCCTTTCATGCCAGTCAAGGACCAAGTGCTTCCTTCTTCTGGAAGCTTGTTTCTTTTTAACCTGGGTGTTCCAGACACTTGATGGAGAAATATACACTTGCAAAGGTTGCTTGTAAATATAGAAAATGGTGTGCTGCAAGAAGGTGAGACTGTGGAAACCCAGAAGTAGTCTTTACATAGCAGTAGGTTGTCCTTGTTCTGGTGAGGCAGGTCTGCTTTGTTTCTTGGGCTAACTGTGCCTTCCTGGTTGTTTCTTAACAGAGGTTACATAGGTGCTTTATCACTGTTAGTGTTAAACCTATGCATTTCTTCTTCTTCTGCTCTTTTTCTTTTCTCTTTTTTTTTGATCTTCTCCCTGATCTTAAAGGCTTCATGCAGTATGACTCTATACTTCTGTAGTGCTGTGAGCCTAGTGCCTGAACTGTTTGTAGCTTAGCTGGGGGAGCTGGACAGGCTTTGAGATTTGGGAACTTCCAAGTAAGGGTCATCTCTTGCCTTAAAAATGTGATTGCAGGAAAGATTTCTAGGGCTGTTTCAATCCTCTTGTTTGCTCTCAGACATGGGGATGGGGGTGGTGCCTGGATATTCTTCTAGAAATATAAAATAATCTAAAGGGCTTCTGAGGGTCTCTGGATAGTTATGGGAATGTTGCAGATAGCAGGTGTCTTGCAGTAAACCTCTCTCTAACGAGGCTCTTGAATTTTTGTTAAAGATGGAATAAAATTAAATACATTTTACTCTTGTTTCTTCTGGATTCAATTGGTGCTTAAAATGCTATCCTTTGTAATCAGTGTGAGAGAGCATATGCATCCTTGAGGCTGTCAGTTCAGGCATGGACTCAAAAATGTTTCTAACTGGATTCTAAATTTCTGATAGTTTCCTCCCTCTTAAAATAATATTTTTATGAAAGTAATTGGTGGATGAGTGGTGACTTTGGCCAGCTGAAGGGATGAGTTTACTGTGTAGAGGCTGCATGGAAAAATCAGGCTCAGGAGTTGAAAGGAAGTAAATTGTTGTAATCAAAGGTTATATGGAAGTGGTATTGCATAGCAAAAGCAAATGGGTATGATACTTGGGTTCTTGAAAATACTTCTCAACGGACTCCTCACAAATGAGCTCTATGTGTGTATGGATGTTGGCTGAATATAGTGCAGAAAGAAGTGGAGACAGAATTGGACAGACTGCTTTGAGGCTCTTCCAAGAATAGAAAGCAAGAGGAATACCATTTGTATATGTGGAGCTGAGGGAAAATAGGGTGCTGGATTAAACAGATCTGGCTATGAGATGTCCTTAAGAGTTCTAAGAAAGTAATAGCTAGTGGTGGGTCTTCTACCCTGGTTTTATACATGTAAGTGCTATCTAATAATAAAAAGAAAACTATTAACTTAGGTTATGAAAGCTGCATTTTAGAGAGAAAGATCTCTTTCCATGTTACTGATGTTTGTATTGCTGAATTGGAAATGAAGTCTCTTGTGAATTTAAAGTTAAGATTCATTAGCATTTCTGCATAGAAAGATATTTTTTCGTCCAAATTAGTACATACGTGTTTGTGCAAAATTTCTTTCAAGCTGTTTTAAGCAAAACTTTCTATGTTACTGGATTCATTTCTTGGTATTTTTAGAAAATGGTGTTCTGCCTTTAAAAGAAATTAACTATTTCAGAATTGAAGAACAAGTATCCCAAAGAGATTTGAAATAACTTTGTGGAACATTGGCAAACCTTGCAAAAGCATTCTGCTGCTTTTGCAGCAATAACTGGAACTGCAGGGTTCATTCTCCAGCACGCAACTGTTGTAGCTCTTCTTATTCTGCAGCTGTTTTATTGAAGTAAGGGAGTGAGAGGTGTGTGGTGAGTCATTTGTATTATTGAAGTTCACCATGGCTTTATCCATAGCAGTATCTCCTGTAGAGCTCTTGTTCTCCATTTTTACTACTCAAAAATGAAGACATGAGATGAGTTTTAATTGCGGAAGCTTCAGCTAGAGAATCTCGACAAGTAACTGCATTCTTACAGAAAGCACTACATCTGACATGACTGGTCTAGGTGACGCTGTTCAGGTACTTCTTAACACATAAGATTAGCAGGGAATTGCCATTGATTTTGATGACTTTCTGTGAACAGTATCCTTGTCAGACATGGAGGTTAAATCAGTATGGACTGAGATTATAGTATCTATCTCCCTCTAAGTTGTTATTCTTTTTTTTTTCACTTAAAATGTTTTTTATATTCTTTAAAACAGCTTATGCAACTCTTTAAAGGGTTGTTTAATTTTTGTAAGACCTGTCCAGAATTTATCTTACTTTGGATAGCATGAGTAAGCAGACTGTTGTCAGTGAGCTGTGGTAATTATATTTTAGATAAACCAGTTGCATTTTCATCAGTTTACAAATTTGGATATTAACTGCAATAGAAATGGTACTGGCTTTACTTTGACAGTAGTGATGATGTTTATTCTAAATACAGGTGAATTCAGTCTTTATTTACAACAAAACCCTAGAACTCAGCACCTGAAAATGCATAACTTGAAGGGCTTACGTTGCCTGCATTCTCTAGCTAAAGAGCTGGCCCAAAAATATGCCTACCTGTATCTGTTGTCTTGCAGTGCACATGACTGACTTCACATCTCCAGGCCTGTGTCAGGAAGCACTCCAAGATTGGTGCTCACTGACTTCTGTGACTAAACAAAAATTTATTGTAATTGTGATGTATGACTAAGTATGGAAATCTTTCTTTTATTTGTTTTCTGAATTAGGCAACCTGTGTATCCCATTTGAAGAAGTACAGAAGAGTGGTACCTAATGAAAGCCACGTAAAGTCCCGCTGCAGTGGTTTGGTTCAGTTTGTAGCTATAGTCCAAAGTAATGAAACAATGCTACAACAAACATGGCATATTAGCCTCTAAAATACTATAGATACATTGAATGTATGGTATTAGTAGTTTGTGATTAAAATCTTCCTCTTAAATGGAACTCTGATGGCTGAGATGATTGTTTGCTGCTTCGGTTTCCTTAATGTCTTAGCAAAGGCTTAGATGTCAGTTTTATGTGATACTGCCTTTAACCTAAGTTACTCCATCAGAAACACTGTAAAATTAAAACAGGGAGTCCCAGCTGCCTGGCCCTAATGGGTTAAAACTTGGAAGCACTTCACTAGTTTGTGAACTGGGGAATTTCCATGAAGAGAAGAGATTGAATCAAAGTGTTGTTCTTTTTAAAAAAGAAGAACAAACAGTATTTTGAAGGTGTCATTGAACAAATTTTAAGCTCTTGAGAGAATACTTAAGCTTGTCTGTTTAGTGGTGAACATAATTGATTCACCTTCTCATTGCGCAGAACATAACTCAATTATGGTAGGAACAGTGTCTCCAGAGATACAAGCTTGAGTGGATATATGAGATCCTGGCCTCCATCCAGCAAATGATGCCATGACTTCTCTTAATTCTGGTGCTTAAAATCTTACACTAGACTCCTTCTGTGGGAATTAATGCAAACAGAGGGGAGGGGGAACTGAAGGGTATCTGTTCAGTTTTAGCTGCCCTGATATGGCATTGCTGTCAGTTTAAAATATAACATGGAAACTTGTTTTTATCTGTGCCCTTTTAGGATGCTTACTTATCTCTGTTGGGTATGCAGACAGTCAAGCGTGGTGTTTTTTTGTGGTGACTTTTTTCGTGTTTGGTTTTTGCTGTTGATTTTTATGCTTGAACTCTGTTTTGGGACCTGTCTGCTGTAGGATCCTGACTGCAAACCAGACTTTTTTTTTTTTATTCTTCATAGTCTAAATCATTTAACAGAATGGGTTTTTTGCAAGAGTCCAGTAAGGAACTCAGTGTTATGTTTCAGCACTTCATCTGCAGGTGTGGGGATGAGGTGTTTGGGATTGTTTTGTTGTTAATCCCTACTAAGATCCAAGTTGAGAGATTCTTGATTTGAGAATACAGTACTGAGGCTTTTTTCAGAATGACTTGTGAATACTTTAAGCAAGGCAATTACTGTTGTTTTCCGCAGTATTACTACTTCTGTTGTGGTTCTTAGTCCATTTTTTATCTGCTGAAACCAGAAGGGTGGCAGAAGCATGACCTAAAGCAATCCCAGACTGCAACAGACCTTTTGTTTTTATTTATTAAAAACCAAAAGAAGATATGGCATCATGGAGTAACTTAGGTCAGAAGGGACCTCTGGGCCTCAGCTGGTTCCTCTTCCCACTCAGAGCATGTTGGATCTGATTTGATCATGTTGTTCAAGATTTTGCCTAGTGAAATTCAGAATTATTTCTATGGAAATGGGGCAACCTGCAGCTGAACATTGTACCACTGATCACAAGCCTTGAGCCTGGTGGTATTTTCCGCTTATTCAGTCTATAGCTCAACAAACAGGACACCATGGGAGACCAAGTGAAAGGCTTTGCTAGTACAGCAAGAAACAACATCTGCTGCTCTCCCTTGGCCTGTACAGAGCCTCCTCATGCCCTAGAATACAGTCACATTGGTTGGGTGCAGTCTAACCTCATGCTGGCTGTTCCCAGTCACGTCCTGTCCTTCACGTGCCCAGAAATGGCTTCTAGGAGGACTGGCTCTGTAGTGATCTGGGTTGTGCTGACTGACCACGGATCTTGATTCTTGCAGATGGGCATGATACTTGCTGTGTAAGGAAGATGGTGGGGCTTGTGACTTCCAGACCTCTGCTCCAGTCAACACATCTGTGATCTTACACCAGTGGGGTTGTCAGTGAACCTGGGGTTGCCTATTGGAGTTTGTGCCACTGGCACCTAGAACTTCCAAAGAACTGACCTTTCAACTGGCCTTTCTAGCCTCTAGATCTGAGCATTGTTTCATGTGTGTGGTGCCTTTCTCGGACACTTTAGGCTTAGTTTTTTCTCTGAGAACTGACTCCAGAGTAGCAGAAGTCTTGTCTTGGGCATCTAATTTTAACGGCATTTCAGTTCACTGTGGGAATAAACCTTGCACAGATTTAGTACAGAGCTGTAGTTTTCCCATAAAACCTATGGAGCAGAATTATTGCTAAGAACAGAAGTAGTTTGTTTTGAACCTACAAAAAACCCATATAGACAGTGGGCTTGATTAAAAATCTTCTATATTTATATACTGCTGCAAATGCTAGTTTGTCCTAGATAAAAGTACAGTATAGAAATTGTAGCTGTTTTGCAGAAGGTCTTAGTAAGAGCTCTAGCTGCAGGTGCTTTGGCTCTAAGTGTATTTCTTTATAGGAAGAACCAAAATACAGACAGTTGTCTCCTGAAGCTATGAGTGTTCCTGGCAGAAAGTTGAGAGAAGAGAGGGATTTCTGGAGGAAGAGAACTCACTGGGGATGTCTGACTTCTACTTAAAAATAAAATATATTTTTATTGATGCAGATAAGATTGGATAATTGTCTGTTAGTGGTGCAGTTGTTACAGTAATCTATTGAGAAGTAGAAGCACTGGAAAGGAAAATACAACTTTTTTTTCAGTGTCTGAACTGAGACTTTTGAGATAGAGAAACTAGCCTTCACTGAGGGTACACTGATTATTCAGGATTTGCAAGCTTGCTTAAACTTGTGTTTGTATTTCTGTTTGGAAAAATTGGTTCTCCTTTGTGAATGTAATTCTGGCTTCAGGGGTCAAACTTTGGAAGCTGAGCATGAGTAACTTGAACAGTGCTTGTTTAGTCTATTTGTGCTGTTATGGTTGAGCTGTAATTACATGTTCAATCCAGTGTGCTCTTCTGGAAAAGTATGTGTTGCTATTCTGCAAGAGTCTAAACAAGTATTTGTATTCAGCTGATTGCATTCCTTCAGCCAATGTGCAGTCTTTTAAAAATAAAAATTAGAGACTTTATATGTACTTACCATGGTAAATTAAGTAGAACAGTTAGTCTCCTCATTTGAAACAGAATACGTTTAGAAAAAATGCTTATGAATGTTATACATGTTTCTGTAACAGAGGAAAGGGTGAAGTATTTGTTGATGTTATTTATGTTTCTTACTGTCTTTGGGTGGGAGGTTACCCAGGAATGTATAGAGTAGATATTTCTGAAATCCTGTTGCTTCTGTTGTCCTCTGAAGATGGGACAGGAATCTCTGTAGCATGGGATAGGTGCCACTTTTTCCTATTTCCCATGCAGTATCTCGGTGTTGTTAGACTGCTGTCCTTCACAGAAGCTTAGGCATGCAAGTAATGAGGGCACTGGCAGCTCACACCAGTCTAACAAGCACTTTTCAATCTTGTTCTTCATGAAAACAAGGTAGCTTTTAAAATGCTACATGCTGTATTAGAAGATTGAGTCTGATGCTTTCTAAAATCCCGTCTGCTGGCGTCAGATAAGTTTTCTCAATTTGAACTCCAGTGTGAGTGAATCTGGTGGTGTTTTTAAAATAAAGTGGACGTTGGAACAGGATTTGTGTGAGCGCGTGAAAGTCTGATTTAGAAAAGTCTGAATTGGCACTGCTGTAGGATGCATAGGGAGTAAAGGAATCTGAACTTCTCACCTAGGAAGGACGTGGGAAGGTAACACTTTGTGCTCTTTTTAAATTTGAGATTAGGCTTCAATGTGGAGGAATTTGTGAGGTACCTGACCAGAAAAAAAGATTCTTGTGTAAATACAGACTTTCCAAGATCATAGCAAAAACTTGTTTCTAACAATAAACATGTACGGGTACTCTCTACCAAGCCTGTGCCTCTGCTGTGTAAGATACAACTTTCATTACTAGCAGTAGATTACAATGATTTAAATATTTTCCTGCTGCTTATTCTCTGACCTAATGCTTCTTAGATGAAGCTTGGCTAAATATATGCTCAATAGATAGATTCCTGGGTGGTTAAATTATGTGAAGTTGTGGGCAGAGACTCAGTCCTGATGCTTGGGATTTTTTTGCCTGTAATTTTTTATGGGTAGTACTTTGAGTTCTGTCTTGAGCATTTTTGCGCTGTGTCTTCTGTGTGTGATAGGCTTAGATAAATGCTAGATTGTAACACTGATAGTAACAGTTATTGTACTCTGCTCTCCCGAATGAATGTCTGCTGTGTTCTGTAATTACTGTGGGGTGAAAGAGGACACTTGAGTTCTTAAAGTAAGCCATTTTCTACCGCTTTCAGGGACAACAGTCATCCAGGCTGTAGAAAGAGCTTGTGTTGTCATTTCATGCAGAATAGTGTGATACATGTTTATTCCAGCCTACTCTTCTCAACTTGTCCAGCAGAGACCTTCATGTAATTGGACCTCATGCATTTGTGTGTTTCATTGTTGGTTTTGGGGAGGTGTGTGCAGGGATGAAAGGAGCATGCAATATGCCCATAAGAAAGTTGTATTTTAACTCCTACAGTGTCCTGGGACTGACAGTGTTTTCCTTTCTGAATGATTCTGTTCCTGTGTCTTCCTTATTGATGTGTGGTTTCATCTGGAAGAGTCCTGCATCAGGATAGTTGAGCATCAAGACTTTGGGCTCCTGATCTTCAATGAATGCTGCTAGTGACTATTTTCTCAGTAATTTTGTGCAACAGTGTGATGGCTCTGTCTTCCCAGAAGCACTCAAGGTGTTCAATACACACATGCCTTTGTTACCTTAAGACTTGGCCATTTGTTTGTGTAGAATTTTGAGTTAAAAGATGGGGGGGGGGCAGGGGGGAAGAAATGGTTCTTTATAACATTCACAACAGCTATGTAATAGCTGGGAATTTGGGTTTCTCCATTCCAGTGCTGTTTTTTCTATAACTGTTACTCTGCATGAGAACTAACAAGCGTCCATATGGCACGACGGATGCCTTGCACAGACCAGAAATGAATATTTCATCATGCCTCCCAAAAGATTATGTGTAGTCTACTAAGCAACGTTTTTACAGCAAGTAGCCCAGCTTCCTGAGACTGTCACAGCCGCCAAGTGTTTGTTTGAGGGAGAGAGGGCTTGGGCTTCAGACTCTGCAGCTGACAACCCGGACCTTGCTCACCAGTCTGGGATGGTCAAGTTAAGCTGTGGATCCAATTCTAAAATGGTGCTTGGTTGCTGGGGATATCTAACCTTACTGCTTAGGTTTTTGGTGTTGATTGTTCGCAAGCTTTGGCAATCTAGCAGCTAATTTAGAGGTAAAAGCAGTTTGTTGTGGTGGGATGTTGAGTAGGCTTCTTTTTTTTGTTTGTTAGTTTGCTTGGCTGGTTGTTGGTTTGGGTTGTTTTTGGGGTTGATTTTGGGTTTTTTTGGTTGTTGTTTTTTTTTTTTTTTCCCCATCCTGAAATGTTTCTGAAAGTAAATAACATCTTCCTTGTCAGACTGCTTTGCGACAGGGTGAAAACACTGCAAGTGCAGTCCCTGGCTGTGGTCTCTAATCACAGCAGTACTGAAGTGCTGATTAGTTATCCTGACAAAAAGTTATTGACCGTAGGGTTGGAAACGCTGTTTGCTGAGGAATGGATGCAATTTAGCGAAGAAAGGTCTCCACTAGTAGGGGATTTGAAAGCTTACAAACCCAGACTGTTTTAATGGATGATCGTAGACCCTCAAGCCAGCCCTCTGCTTTGTCAGAATATTTGTTCTGCCTTCCTTCTCAGACAGGCGAAATGCAAGGATTGACAGGGACAGTGGCTCATTTTTCATACATGGGTCCCTACTTTCTATGGACATCCAAATGCAGGGAAGCATCATTGATCTCATATGAGGGTGCTGACAGGAACAGGCATTGCAGTGTTCTTGTCACTGAGCACTGTAAAAGAGCTGTGATGGAGAGCACTGGGGCACAGCGCTGGACAAGGTCTTTTCCCTTCCCATGGGCTGGCACTGTTGAGTATGCTCATGTTGAGTTGTTTGAAGTCCCTTCCACGAGGAGACAAGGGTGTCACATTAGGGCAGTTTCTGTTCTGATCTCTCCTGTAGAGATTGTGCTACTTGGCTTTTCATGATCGGTGTTAGGAGGCAGCTGAGATATCCGTAGTGGTACTGGTGTATATGAGCTGCAATTGCTGTCTCTAAAGATGTCTCTGCTTTTATTTTAGGTAATTAGAAGGCTGACCCTCTCTTTAGGGTGTATGATTATTAAGTACTTTTTTCTGTTTTGATTGATTTCATCCTGTAAATTAAAAAAAGAAATGGAGAAGGCTTTTTTAATGGAACACAGACCACAATGTCTGGATTTACATACTCTGCAGCAAATAGCTAAGGCAGTGGAAAAAAAAGGGGGGTGTCTTTGAAGCAGTTAAAGGTCTAAAACTTTTCCATTTTATAGCTTGTACAATACAGTCAAAACCGGTGCTGATCCTGCATTTGTTTGTCAGACAGCTTTCCACTATTAAGAGAATGGTATAGTTGCTGGTAAGGTAGCCAAACTGTTTGGGCTTCTGTTTTCTATACAGTGTGTCTGCTTTATTCTGAATTACTTTTAGGAAACCTCAAGAAAAATATTTAAACTACTTTTAGGAAAGATTAAGGCAACTAAATTTTGTTCCTGTGGAAGAGGTAGGGCTGTATGTGTGTATGATGAGGGGAGGAGTGTTAACAGCTTTAGCACTTCTGTATTCTTGGGAAACAAAAATTTGCCAGATGGTGTATATTTTACTCTTTCAGCAAAAAGCTTCAAACTCCTGTACCACTTTTCAAGCAAATGAAAATCTTACTGTACACATACTTGAGGAAAGGTAGTTTGGAAACTGCATCCTTGGAAGATAGCAGATGTGTGAAACATTGAGCTCCTGGCCCCCCTGAATTACTAAGAGGATTTTTCCAACTACATATAGGATATGAAAATTGCTGCTTTTGTATAGGATGCGAGTGAAAATAAGGATATAATCTTCCTTTAAAACAAACAAACAAACCAACTCAACAAACGCAATATTGGGAGTTACAAGTTTGACTTGCTTGCAGAAGGGAATGAGAAACCATCTTGGTGTTGCCTGTAAATCAGAGGCTTTTTAGACATATATTTCTGTGGCTGGGTTTTGTTGCTGGACTGTTTGGCAGCTTGTAGATCTTCATTTCCCAAATGCGTATGGTCCTATTCCTGTATTTTCATCTTTACTTGTGTGTTCAGCAAAGGCTTTGAGGTGTAACCAGTTTCCTGGAATGAAACGTCTTCAGTGCTGTGTTTTGCCCAGAATGGAATCTCATTAACTCTCATGCATATTTTAGGTTTAGGAAATTTCTTAGGCTTCATGCAGGCTTCAAATGGTGTGCCATCGATAAACTCTTCTCATGCCACAGCTGTTGGGCTTTGTGGAGTAACGGATGTTTCATCCTAAAACAAGAGGAGGAGTTGCTGCATGGTTTCTGGCCAGATACTTAATGCAGCCTTACAGAATGAGTGAGCTTGATGTGTTTATTGTGGGAGAGGCTCCCCTGGTATTTATTATTTAAGGCTGGAATTTAAGTGTAGTTTGCTTTACACAAGAAAAAAAAAAAGTCAGATGCAGGCTTCAGATGAGTGAACTTTTAAGAATGTTTTTTTCGTAATTCAGGCTGTTTCAGCTAGGGTATTCTTGTGGTTTTATTGCTGCTGAAGTTTCAAATTGAGACCTTCGTTTATATCTAAAGAATCTCCTGTAGCGATTTTTAGACTGTGAAAGTGTCTTGAGATTTGGAGGGAAGAAAAGGAATTGTCTTGCTGTCTCAGATCTTTCAAACAAATTTAACAGCTCAGACACAGAGCAGCTGATTGCAGCCCTCTTAAGAGTGGTGGGCCTGATGAACAAAGAGTGTGATTTTTCTGTGTTGTTTACAGTGTAATACTCAGCCAAACTTCCAGAAATAATCTTCTTTGTACACAAACCTGGAAAAATACTAGTGCCTTAACCACAGAGTGAGTGGATTACACTTCAGAACATAATTTCACTCTCCATGGCATGCAAAATGAACAGATTATATGGGTCTCTTTTGGTTAAATAATCGTGTGGTTTCTCTTCAGATGTAGCTGCTATAATTTAAAAAATGGAATAGGATTGCTTTGAGAAATTGAGTCGTGACATCATGGAAAAGAGAAGGAATGCAGGGAAAAACCACTCCTTTCAGCTTCTCTGCAGCTCTTGTGAGAAAAGAGTGGTATTCGATGTCCCTGGGAATTCCTACTATTGCATGCTCTTGCTAACTTAGCAGTATACAGAATAATGGGGAATTCTAATAATTGGTACCTTTCCTATTTAGGCTTGCAAAGCCTGATGACAGTTTTTTAAATTTAATTGCAAACCCACATCTGAATGTTCTTAAAGAACTCGTTAGTACCATGAGCTGCTGGGATAGTGGTTTCTCTCCTACAAGATGAAGCTTTGCCAGCAATTGATGTCTTGACTGTTAAGCTATATCCTCAAGATTGTGTTTTATGAGGAGGGTGAGAGAAACTTGGATGGGTCTCAGCAAAATCTTTAGCAGGAAGTGGAGAAAATGAGAGAATTCCTCCTCATTTGCTCCCTGTTGTTCTAGGATGAGTTTTCATTCCATATTGAAGTTACTTCAGGTTTTGTTATGACACAATAGGAAGACCAGATTTTACTGAACTTGACAACATAACTAAGCCAACATTAGGCAAATTCTTAAGCTGTTTCTTGGGGTTTTTTCTGTTACATACTGGGTAGACTGCTGATACTGAGAAGGAAAAAAATTATAACAAGCTGACCAGGGTTGAAAAGTGAAAGAATAACCCTGAAAATGTTGTGACTTAAATAGATGCTTATAATTATAAAAGTGAAAAAGGAATATCAAGTCTATTTTATTTATAGACAGAAGGGATGATGAAAATATGCCAGAGCTTGCTTCCTTGTTCTAAGCAAATTCTGCTTTTGTCCAAAAAAATACATAAAGTTTTCATTTCTAAAACTTTGGATATCTTTGGTAAGGCGGAGGAACACTGAAGGTGGACGACTGTGCAGTTTGCTAGTCCTTTTCCATTTGTACATGGAGTTTTTCAGACATGGTGACTAAAGATCACTTCCTCTTGTTTGTGCCATAGAGTTCATAGGCCTTGTGCAGCTAAGATTCTCTCCCTTTTTTTTCCATTCCCACCCCCCCCTTTAAAAAAAAAAAACCACCCCCTATTTTCTATATGACTCTTCATTCTGTGTTCAGCCTAGCCATCTCTTGCTGGAACTGATTGTCACATGTTGCCAAAGGATTGCTCAAAGCACATGATGAGGTGACAGAGACCTTTTCTTCCTTTGATTTATTCAATAGTGGGTCTCTAGTTGACATTTCTAATAGTAACTTTTAATAGAGGTTTCTGTCCTCTGGTAATCCATCTGGATTGCTTAATTGGGTGACAGATCTTGGGGGGGGGGGGGGGGGGGGGGGGGGGGGGGGGGGGGGGGGGCGGGGGGGGGGGGGGGGGGGGGG
>JAVJGJ010000037.1:89060057-89139702 GCA_035590215.1 Microhierax caerulescens
CCCCCCCCCCCCCCCCCCCCCCATGTAAGTAATGAAGTCAGTTAGCAGGAAACCTTTTGCAGCCTTCTGTAAGTCTTCAGTCTGAATATCACCTACTTGCTTTTAGAGTAATATAGCACATAGTTTTATAGTTACAAAAAATCTGGGCACTAGCATGTGGCAGGCACACCTGGAATGGTCACCAGCCTTTTTAAGGGGACAGTGCGAGGTAACTACTAGTGGTATTTATGAATCTGTGGAGCTTCCTCTTCATTGGCCCACATCCCTCTTAGAGCAGTTTTTATTGGGAATCCTGAAGTAGTAAAGCTTCAATGCCTTCTACAGAAATCCCTCTTGGTGAGGAGTGGGCTGATTACCATTACCCCACTGGCTTTCTGTGCAGGGCTGGGTTGGCTTTTTGGCAAATAGAAGATGTGCTTCTCTGCACGTATGTGCTTGCAGTCTCAAGTTGTGAGTGATGTATCATCATGGGCAAAGATGACAGGAAGAAACAAATTCCTTAATGCCATCAGCCCTCTGGGAAAACGTGGCAGATATGTCTGCTGTGTCTTGTAAGGTAGCTTTTAATGAAGGAAAACCTTAATAGATTGTATGTAAAGGCCAGTCAGTGTTGGAGCAATGCAGCTGACTTTTTGTGTAGCTTATTTGCTTACAGACACATGACTTCATTGTTGCAAATAACAAACTTATATGTTAGAGGAGGCTCAAGCCAAACTCAGTTCTCCAAGACTATCAATGTTTTTTCGTGTTCAGGGTGATGTACTGCTAGCAGATGGGGAAAACAAAGGTTGATAGTCATAGCTGGAAGACAGCTAGGGTAACTTCTGCTGTTTCTCTCATAGCAGCTGGGACTCTAGAAAGCTGGCAAACTGCAGTGAAGGGTATGGAAGAGAACAGACAGGAAGGGTTGAAAGGAAAAATATAAGCATACAGATCGCTGAGAGTTGCCACCTCTCTTTTTGTTTGGGTTTTTTCTTTTCCTCTGCTTGTGCTAAATGTACACAATTCCCATACCCCAGGAGCTGCACAGACTATGAAAGCAACCGTTAGTATTTCAGGGGGCAGTATTTAATACTGTTTTAATTTAGCTTGTCATTTGTCTCATCTAAGTTGCAATATTTTTGCTTGATGAGGAAAATAGATAAAACCTTTCTTCTTATTCTGGAGACAATGAAAGCAATTTTTACTTATTTTCATCCTCTCGTTTCAAGAGGGAAGCAGTCCAGTGTGCACTGCTTTGAATACTGTGTATGATAGCCCCTTTAAGCACTCCTTCGATAGCTGCCAGCAGAGCAGTCTGATGCTGATGAGGAAATCCTACCATGGAGACTGCAGTTTAAAGCAGACCAGCCAAAGTTTGTAGCTGAAGGACTCTTGCTATTTCTGTCAGCAGAGACATTGCACTGTGTCAGGGTAGCTTATAAAGTCTGATGAGCCACATCAAAGCTGTAAATTAGTTGGTAAAAGCTCTAGTGTTACATCAGTACTGCAAGCCTTGTCAACCCAGTCATATGCAAAGCAGTTGCTATCAATGTGTGTTGGAGTGTCATCCTCGAAGAGTTGAAAGCATTTTTTCAATAACAGCATGTTTTACATTTTTAAAAAGAAAACTTCATCTTAAATGTGCAATGTTGTCTAGAGGTAGGCTTTGCTGCTTTGTTCTTCAATCTGTTTCTCCACTGCAAATGAGTTAGAGGTGCACAAAGTACAGAAACACTTGCATGGAAACTGCCACCAGAAAGAAACCATTGCTGTCACAGTCCATTTCAGGACACAGTTTCAAAGCCCAAGCTTCATCCAGTTATTACATAAGTTATACTAAAAATAATGATGTTGCAGTCAGCACTTGGAAAAATGAAAGGGAAGCTAATACTGATTTTTTTTTTTTTTGTGGGGTGTGTGCATTGTGATTGTCCACCTTTTGCAGGCAGCATGGCAGACTTTCTGTGCACAAATCAGGCTTGTAATATCAAGGGGACAATTTGTTGAGTTGATGCTTTGTGCTAGAAGTTATAGCTACAGTGACAACTAGAGTTGGGACTGCAGGCAAGAGATTGGCTTTGTAGTTACTGTCATAGGAACAAATTCTTTTATGTTCTTATTTTCCACTAAAGCACTTATGGAGTGAGTTACACCACAGTTTTTTGCAGTTGTTTGTTTCTTGCTTTCTAGGTCTTTCTTTTTAATTAGACACTTTAGCAAGTCAAGATACCAATTCTTAAGATAGTGGGAGTAGTAAAACTTCGCTGTCTGAAGGCAGGAGCTGAGGAATGAGAGATGATGGGATCCTGCTTCTAACCACTGACTCATTGTGGCCTGAGGCAAGGCTGTCTCTCATCTTAACCATCTGCGGAATGATGATGATGATACTTGTCTTATGGTGGTAATTGGTAGCATGTGAGACAGTTAATGTGATATTGGAGAAATGAGGTATCCAGTGCATCTGAGGAGGAAATAAGGCAGAGGCTGCTAACTAGAAGATGACAATCATTTCCAGAGCAAGATCCCCCTTTTCTGAGGTTAGTGCTTTACACAAGTAAACAGTCTCTTTCAGAGGTGCGAATGCTCTTTTGTAGAGTGCAAGACTCTTGCGGTGCAGCCTTTCTTTTCTAATCTGTCCCTTGTGGACTCGCTTTAAGTTTTAGCTGGTAATTGCAAGAATTTTGAAGGCCTGACCAATGCAGCCTCAGTGTATTGTCTACTCAATATAACGTCTGACTTTTAAAATTTTAAGAGTTCATGGTTATATTTGCAAATCCAGTGAGTTCTGTTGATGCTTAGCAAAGCTTGTGAACCAGCTTGAGCTTGTGAGCTCTCATTGAGCACACAGCACAGTCATATGGCTGAGTAACGGGAGATGATGGCTATAATGCTCATGAATGGAAGGAACCGTATGCCACATGCAAGGCATGGTGAGAAGAGCTTTACTATTTTACTAATCCTTTGTGTATTGAGTCCTCCTGACATCAGGGTAGTAGAAAGCTTTTCCTTTGCAGTTGCTCTTAGTATTGACAGAGTTGATCTAGAACTTCTTTTGTGTGGCTGCTGCTTTGGCAATTTTCATTACAGTGTTCTGACCAGAAATAAAAATGAATGTTTTCAAAACTGTTTTCAGGGAAACAAATAACTGATGATAGACAGTAGTCCATGTCAGCTTCACAGCATATTCCTAATATGAATCCAACTGCCAGATCTTAAGAAAGGCAATTTACTTGTGCTGAGATGTTTTGTTTAGCAAATTCAGGAAGTTGTAGGTGTTGGAGAAAAGTCTTTTTTTCTGTGAACTTTGAAAAGGTGGACAACACTTGTGTGTAATATAGTGGAAAGCGTGAAATGGGATGTGTGCTTCCCTTCCCCTTTGGATTTCCTAGAGTGCATTTGGAGTATGACTGAGGTCAGAGGGTATAAGAACAGTAACTACAAACTAGATTCACTTTGACAATTAATTTGTTAGTTGTGTTATACATGAAGATCCAAGTTTGTCATGTTCTTTACAGGAACATGGAGGCAGAAGAGGTAGCCTTTGTACAAGTAAGCTGTTTGGGACAGGCTTGTGTTTTGCATGTGCACATGTGCCTTGGGTTTTTTTGGTTTTGTGGGTGTAAGTTTGCTGCCTGTATTTAGGTATCACCTAGCATAGTGGGTTCCTTGGCTATGATGAGGATTCCTAGGTGTTACAAGCAAAATAAGTACGTAGAAACAGCAGAAGCAGATGGCTTAGATGAGAGTTGTTGAGAACAGAGGGGGCATCAGCAATGTGGTGAGAGTGCAGTGCTTAAGAGTAGTGAAATAACTTTAATCATATCTTACTAGCATGTGGCTTTCTACTTTTTTTGCTTCTCTAAAGAGATCAGAAGGGTTCTGAGCTAGTCTGCAGTAATTCATTTAAAGTCACTTAATTCTCTGGGATTCTGCGGTTAGAAAGTACGTTCTTCTAAACCCTGTTGACTTTCCTTTAACAATTATAGAAGTTTTCAAGAACGGTCTATCCATGTGAAGTAAATCAATGGAGTTTAGTCTCTGTGGCACAGAATGGTGTTCCTTAGCTTCACAAAACCAGTGGAAACGTGGGAGACTTGCCTTGAGCTGTTTTGGGTTTCCTGTAGGTTCCTGACATTCTTTTATGCTTTTAACTTGCAACATACTTCATGTAAGGAGAGGAGACTGAATGCAAGTTCTGTGATGGTAATGGAAGGCAATACACTAATTTTGAATTAATTGTAACCTGGAATGTTCTGTGATGGCTTATGGCAGCTTCAACACTAATTGTACATACTCTGGGTTCCCTGGCTATCCTGCTCTGTTTTTCTCTGCTTGCTAAGGTCATTTTTCCTTTCGTAATTCAGATTCTCAAAAAACCAAATAGGAATCTTTGTGGCACCCTGCTCCCCTGCAGTGTCCTCCACTTGAAAAAATAAAAGAAAACACTTTACTAATACATGGAAGGTGCTGGATTTGCTCCTGCAGCAGTCCAGTCTGGTATGAAAGCAGTGGGGATACTGCTATCTATCTTCTGCTTGCTGCAGCAAGAAACAGAAAGGGCACTATATGCTGCTTAGATAAGAAGGCTGATAAGGAGATTAAGTCTTTTAAATTCTAACAACATACCTGTGTGTTATCTTGTCCACAAAGATTTTAATCTGTATATATTTAATTTTTTTTTAACTGAAAGGTGGAAACATTAAAAATTGATATCACCTTATTATTTACATTGAGTATTAAGTTCAAATCTGAGTGTAGGGGGAAAAATTTTGAAGCACGAAATCAGAATTGGCCATGTAGGTAGGACAGATACCATAAACTATGTCCAGATTTCAGAATTACCTCCTAGATTGGTTCCTTTCAGCTGCTTTAGGTGCTTCCTACTGTTTTCATTATAGTTTCTAATGGTGTAGATTCCTGAAAGGAAATGTTTATTAGCAAAGCACATCTGGATTCTTGTACTTTTAAAGTTGTTAGAACAACCAGATGCTTTGGTGTTAAGGCGTTACACATCAGGGAAAATGCACTTCTCTGTACAGTGAATCTTTTTAGCATTTGTGTTAGAAATTCTTGTAACAACTTAAACTGTTGCTTTGGTTGATAATGATTTTTAGGTTGAGATGGTTCTTTTGAGACCCCAGCCTTTGAAGATCTGCATAGCAACTGGAGTTGAACACCACATTTGCTTTAAGCAAAATCATATTTTTTCAGCTCCCTGCTGATAAGTGGGGTTCTCTGCCATGAGAATGGCAGAACAAATGATCAACTGGCTGCATGGTAGAAGCAACTTACTATGAACTAGTCTAGCTTCTTGTTTAAGCTGTACTAATTCTTCACATGAAGTTTTGTTTGGAAAGACTTTCTTTTGGAAAAGTTCCTAGTACCCAGTCAAAACTCCAGTGTGTGTGAGCGTGTGTGTGGAAAATATATTTCTGCCTTCTGTAAGATTCTTCGGGGGATTTTAAGTAATTTCATCATCAAGAAACACATATTTTGCTTTGTCTTGTAATCTAAAATTGCATAATCTCAGCTTCCATCACTATATTGTTACATATTTTCCAGATGCAGTTCTTGAATTTTGCAGTTCTTGCAGTCCAACAAGACAGTTCTTGAATTTTTCATCTAGCATAGAGGAGACTAGAAGACTGAGTTGTCACTTTTGCCTTTTAATAGGTTAAATAGATCAAACTGTTCATGAGTGTCACTTAAAGGTGGATCTTCATTATTATTCTTTTTTTTTTTTTTTTCTTGAATCAGATTTCCTTTCAGTTTTTGAGGTGTGGATTTAAGACCTGGCCATAGTATTTCAGTAGCAGTTGCACTAGTAATACAACACTTTTAATCCTATTTGCTATTGTCTATTTATATTCTCAAGGATAAAGTCAGCCCCTTTGACCTAGCAGCATGGAGCTTTTCTGATTCAGGTGAGAAAACAGACTTGACTCATATGCTTAAAATTGTTATATAGGGATGTCAAGTCTGACCTGTTGTCAAGACTACCATGTGGCTGTGAGGTTACCTACTGCAAGCACGTTTTGCATGGGGTTGTTTTTCTCCATCTGTGTGGAAGTAAATCAAGGTCTTTCTAAATTACGTAGCTTAAAAATATTTCATATACTGGGTGATGGCTGGCCATCCCTCCTTAGCCAGAAAGATCTGGATTTCATCTAGGCCTGTTAAATAGTTTTCTGGAAGCTAGGGTCTGTTACTCTTGTAGAATTACCTTTTTCAACTCCTTGTAAACTTACCCTGCTAGAAACAAATATAATCTCTCCCTCATAGCCTCCACCTGATTAGATCTTCCATTGGCACCACATCTCTTTTTGGTTGAACTCTCTTCAGGTCTTTAAGAGATGACTTTCCTTACATCTCTTTGTGGGTTTATGGAGATGTTCCACTAGAAACAACACCCAGGTGACTGATAGTCACCAACTAAGGTGGTGGTAGTAGCTATAGGGAAGGTAATCTACAAGTTAACCAGATGCATTATGGTTGTCCTTGGTGCACCGGACTCTGATGCCTATCAGAGGGATCAGCTGGTATGTCTCCGGAACCTGCATGAACATTTATGGCTTTGCATTTCATGCATAAAACCCTATATTGATAACAAGTCCTTTTAGTTATTTGCTGCTCCCTCTGACTTCTCTTATTGCAGTCACTGGAACCATCCCTGCTGGCCCTCACTAGGCAGACTTGCTCACCTTGAGTTTTCTGCATCTTTGTTGGCCAGCTAACCAGTTGATTTGGTACTGTTTTACTACATGCTATGGAGAAACTGTCTATCAAAAACCTGTTGGAAGTCTTACTTCAGTAGAATTACCGTTTTCAACTACACTTACAAAAGATCAGTGTTTCTAGAGGAATTAGTTTACATCTGTTTTGGTTAAAAACATGTTGATTTGGTGTGACTGGGCTTATTTTACCATCTCCTTAGAACAGTGTGTTTGGAGACTTAATTATTTCAGCCTGGGAGGTCTTAAATACCTGGTTCACTTGGGTAAAAGTATGGCTTTCCTCCAGTGCTGCAGAGCTCTCCTGGTCCACCCCCTACTGCAGCCCCTCTCATTTCTTCTACTTCAATAGCATTGAAATAAGCAATGGCTGTAAGATGGAAGTGAGGTGGAAGAACCTTCAGAGCATTAAGTTTTTGAAGGAGAAAAGGTGTGTGGGTTTGTTTTTTTTTTAATATGGTGGTAGGGAGTTTCTGTGGGTGTTTTTTGTGGATGGTGGGTTTTGCTTTTTGGTTTTTTCCTTTTTATTTCTCTGTTGGGGTTTTTTGGTTGTTGCGGGGGGAGGGGGTTTAAGCTTCGAAGTCTAAGCTGGCTTTTTCAATAACTGGAGTCAGGAATGTTGTTTCTGCTGAACTGTTAATAGCAGTAAAATTGGTACATATGCAAGCTGACATTTAATAACATATGCTACAGAAGTGTTTGTGAGTAATTGGAACTGGGTTCCCGCAATGTTAGGCGTTGTACACAATATTCATTCCTACGCTTGAGATCTGTGTATATGCAAGACAAAACCTAGGTAGTTCAAGCAAGCATAAACAAGCAGAGTGGTAAATGCAGGGAGCAGGTGCATTTATTAGGCAGCTGCTTTGCTTTCTGGTCTTGATTAAGTGTGGGTTAATGGGAAGAAATGGGAAGCTATGGTGAGATGCAGTGGAGCAGGAGAGAAGGGCAGGAGTAGTGTTGCAATTGGTTATGGAGGAGCTCAGTTTGGAAAGAGTGGGGTGAAATCACGTCTGGCATTAAGAGCCAAGCCATAGCCTCTGAATCTGTTAGAGGGAGAGCTGGAGGGGGGACGGGGAGTGCGGGTTGGGCTAACTCAATAGGCCAGTGACTTCCTTACAGTGTGAAATGACTGCGCTACAAGATATGCTCCTTCTGTCCTTTGGACTGTGAGAGCTGTTTCCCCAGCTTTGTTTATTCTTCAGTGTGAGCTGTGGCAATAAAAATATTTGCAGTAATTAGAAAACCTAATCCTTTATGAGAAGCAGAAGCAGTGATTATACCACTTACAAGTTGTCCTCGTGCACTTCCTGGTGTGATGAAAAGCAATTGTTTGTGTAGTTCTCCTTCAGCCCTTTCTCCATTCCCTCGTTCTTTGATATTTGAAAAATAGATACCTTCTCCCCTGCCTCTTTTACAAATGGCTGCTTAGTGGCAAGGACATTTCTAAAGAACTTACTTTAACAGAGAGGTTGATCAATTTGCCGTACAGAAGGATGAGAAATTTGAGTTTTCCCTCCCTCTTGGCTTGCCACCTACCTCCCACATTACCAGCAGTGAACCTGGAAGTACCAGTGCTCTGCAGGACATGGCGATTCCCTCGGGGCCTCCCTTCTTTTAAGGAGCCTACATCTGAATCACAGTTGTCCCTGTTGTGGTGGCTGCACATTGTTATTGCTTTTCTAATGGTGGAACGCTGGTGTCCTGTGGTTTACGATAATAAGATGAGTCACTGAAGTGTTGTCTTAATTGCTGTTGAAATGTCTTAAGGTAGTTTTCTTGTTGAATTTATTTATTCTAAAAGCAATGCTAATATTTGTCATCTGTAACTTACCATATACCTAGTTCCACTTGCTGTAGGTGCAGATGTTGTGAACTTCAGAGGAATAAAGCCTGTCTGCTCTGCGTTGCGCTCTAACAGCCAAAGTCTGTTTCCTTTTAGCAAAGAAGGTAACTGTTCAGTGTAGCCAGAGTAATTAGCGTCATTTGCTTTTCTGTAGGTTTGTAGGTCAAGCGTGATGTTTCTCTCTCTTTATGTGACTACAGTATGCACATGCTTCTGATGGGAGGTGAAGTTGCAGCCTTTATAATTCTCAGGGCCAAGATGATTGTGAATTGATGATGTCTCAAACTAAGGAATCCAAGGTCTGTCTCCAGTAATAGCATCTATCAGTATCTTAAAGATGACAGACTTCTTACGGTATATCCTTGTGACACTTATTTCCCCCCTGCCAAATGTGAATGTCATGCTACTGGTTGCATTTAAGGCAGTGTTGGGAATTGGTTTGTGCAAGCTGTCTTGAATGTGACTGCCTTCCTTGTTTGGATTTGATGCTTGAGAGATGAGACGAAGAATACATTGGAAGCCTTTTTTAAAGTTCTGTCAGCCTCATCTTAGTTTGTTGTAATTTTTTGTGTCCTAGGCTTACTCTCATTCCAAAACTAGTGGGAGTAAGTAAGGTTCCAGGACAGATTAAACAGGTGTTGAAGGGCGAAGGTGATGAATTCGCCTTTGAAGAGGAACTTACTTTCTAGCTGGTGGAACTATTTTAGTGTAGATACAGTAAGGTAGTTAAATATTTCCAGCTCTGAAATGACTGAGAAGTACCTGCTCCATATTTTATTGCTTCTGGGAGAAACACCTTTTCTTGTTCCACTGCCTAATGGGTGGAACAGGCTGCTGTGTGTAACCTCGCAGCCCTGCCGCTGCGTATCTTGTGTTCTATGTTCTAGTTGCATTGTCTCTCCTTCGAACACTCTGTAGTTGTCCAAAATATGCTACAAATATTGTAGGTAGCAGCTTAGCAGCAAGGACAAACAAGGGTCATAGTTAACAAAACTGTGAATCTCAGAGCCTTGGTAGTTTTGTGGTTTTCTTTTATTTCTCATCCTCATACCTTAGGATTGGAGGGCAAGGGATATAAAGAGTGAACAAATATGTGGTCATGTGAGAGGGATTATTTTTTTTTGAGGGTTATTGTCTTCTGGGAAAGTACCAAATTGGGTTCACCTCCATGTTGCAGAATAGGAGGGTGCTGTTGCTCTACTGAAGCAGGATTGCTGCAGGGTAGAAAGGGTGTCCTAGTCATTGCTGTAGGCCTTCCATGTGGGCAGGACACCCCAGGCTCTGGCAGGGAAAATGCTGCTAAGACTGCTACAGTATTTTTGCTTTTCATCACTCTGTTTTCTGTAGATAAGTTTGTGCCCTTTTCAAAAAGCTACATGAGTATAATTAGCCCAAGACTAACTGCAACTGTAAAGCCATCTCTGGTGTGTTGTGCTGTTGGCACTAGGCTAAATGTTAAAAAGTGAGCTTAACCAAGAATGGGATAGACCAGTAGGAAGCTATGGCTGTTCCATCTGACTCTTCGAGTTAATTCTAGAGCTCAAAGGAAAACTTTGAGAGCAAGCAGCCTGGGAGCTCAACCAATAAATTGCAAATGGAGAAGTGATATTTTTATTTTAAGAATTTTGTGAGTGGTGGCGTAAGGGAGTAACATGTTTGAGGTGTACTAGTATGGATGACATGGATGACAGCCAGGCTTTTCTGCAGATAGTTGATTTAATGTTTCTTAATATTTTTTTATTTTAAATTTTTTGACACCTTGTCATTGAGTTGGAGGACAATCTTAAAATTTTACCTGAATTCAGCGAATTTTTCTTGTAATCCCAGCAATTTGACAAAGGAATTAAGTGAAAGAGCAAGCCTTCATTTGGGTTTTCAAGGATACCTTGTCAGATATTGTGGTTTTGTTGCCTGTATGGAAGAGAGGGAACACTTGTTCCAGATGTTGGGGTTTCTTTTTGCTTTTTTGTTTTGTTTTTTAAAAAGGTGAGTATGCTAACAGAGGATGTCCTCAAGGCTTCATCTGTACTTAATTTTTATGACAACAGCTATCACCTAGCCACTCATGTAAGAATAAGGAAACTATTTTGGGGTTACAGGAAAATAAGGAACTGAATTTTTTTGCTGTTGTTTTTCTGCTCTTTGCTAGCCTGCCTTCTTCCCTTGTGAGAAGGTCACTCAGTATCATATTCTCCCCCCAGCATAATGTCCCCAGTTATGGAGACTGGACTCAAACACATGTAGCAAACTTGCCACTGTTCCTTCTCTTGAACCTTGAGCTAATTGTGGACTGTATAGTTTGCCCCTAAATGACTTAAATAAATTCTAAAACCAAAAGAACACAACAAAACCAATCAAACAAAAAAACACAACGCCAACCTACAGTGGAAGGTGTCTATCACTTTGGAGGCTACAACACAATGAAATCCAGCCGCAGCTTTTTTCCTCTTGTCAGTTTCTGTGCTGAGACCAATAAGCTCTAAACTCTTTGCAAGGTATTTAAAACAAAAGCCAACTTGGAGCAAATTTAGAAGAGAAACAAATGGACAGGGGAGTGTGGAGGTGCCACTGCTGACCCCGCAGGTGGAATGGAATGTGTCTGTTTACAGCAGCATAAAAATAACCCCACCAGGACACACGTTGCCTAGGCAGGAATATCCACACAAGACTCTCCTCTTACTTTATATCATTCTTATGTGGACAATACAAACTTTATCTATTAATCTGTGTGTTTATTAATCCACTATGAACTGAAGTTTAAATATGAGATACTTACCCGAAAAAGCTAAATGGTGTCAGACTGCTGTGAGCTAACTGTTACATTCAGCTTCCACAACCTTACTTTTCAGTGACTTTACTAGCTGCTGTAGTTTTTTCTCCTAGCCAATTAATACAATAGCACACTTTTCTGGCATGGCATTTGTCAGGGCACTAAACCTATGGGCACGGAGCCTGCAGAGCATTCAAAAAGCAGGGCATGAGCTTCTTTTTAGCACATTCACATAACGTAACTTTCTGCATTGCTATTCACTTAATCAGAATGGCCTCTCAGCTCAGCAGCCTTTCTACTCCAGAGAACGGTTTGACACATTTAAATCGGCAAGCAGTGGTGTGGTGTATCAGCTGGGAGGGTTGTTTGTTTGAAAAGAGTAATACGGAGACTTTTGTTGCTAAGGAATAGAGACCTGCATTGGAATTGAGGTCTGGAATGTGCTAGCTGTAATGCTGCTACATTCAGTGATGCCTTGTTTCAGAGGCAAACATCTTGTTGAACAAGTTTTCCCAAATACATACAAGCTATAATATAATGAAGACTTGTGGTTGATTTCTTCCTTTTTGAAACACTATCTCTTGTAGATTTTGTTATCCTTTTTTATAGAGAAGTCATTTTAATCTGAAATGTCTTTTGTGGGAAGTGCTTGGGAGTTGCCCTAGCTGTAGTTTGGAGACTAGTATATGCTTCATACGTGCTCTAAGTGGTTTTTTGGCATGGGAAAGGTTCAGATTTAGCCCACATAGTTTGGGTATGTTATATGCAACTGGTTGTTACCTTTTTTTTGAGTTTGTTCCCAGATCTTCCATTACTTCAACTGTAGAAGACTGTGATTTTGATGTTGACATGCAAATGAATGTATGACTAATCACAGGTAGCTCCAGAACTTCTTGCCTGAGTGTTTTCCTGCTTACATGCCTGGTTAACGGAAGCTTCTTCTGTGTCTTCTAGTGTTGCCACTTAAAACCACACGTTTCCGTCGCTTCTGCAGGCTGATTGCAGTGGTATAATTTTGTATGGTGGGAGGGGTGGAATGAAGCTTTATAGTGATTATGGTTAGTTTGGGGATTTAGATCACAGTATTTGGCTCATGAGGTTGCCACCTGACCTATTGCTATCCGTGAATTTTTACATGTTGGGAAAGTCACCTGCAAACAGCAGGTGTGGAAATTACAAGGTGGAAAGGATGTGTTTAAGGTGGTATACAGTAAAAGGATTCAATGAGCAGTAGTAGCTTAAAAAAATCTCAAAAGAGAAGGCTGTTTTATAGCAGGGTAATTTCATGGTCTTGACCAACTGTGTATTCCCACAAACAAGTATACCTCATGGCTGTGGGTGGTCAGGGAAAGGACCACTGGAAATGAACTGCAGAAGCAGGGGTAGCAGGAATGAGGATACCTTCAGATGATCCTGCTGCTGAACTGGACACATGATGTCAAGACACCATGGTCTGAGGAGAAACCTTTAAGGAAATGCTGGCTGTCTTGTATTCAGAGTGCAGAGGCAGTGTGTAAGATTGGTTGTATAGGGAGCGAATTGACAGATCTTTTAATTTTTATTTATTTATTTATTTAAGGGATTGAGGGATGTGGTGATGTGTTTGTGCTTGTTCTGTTTCCATACTGCTGAAGTTAACCTTTCCCTTTACATTTTCGATTGTTGTTGAGCAACATGCAGCTGATGGCTGAGTATTTCGTGGACAGATCAGATGTGTAAAAAGGAGCAAACACTGACCAATCCTTTGGGAAAGGAGGGAGGGAGAGAGAAAGTGTTGCAGCAGTGAGTTTGGGAGATAGCAACCCTGTGGCGAAACAGTTTAAAGTGCTTGTACAGAAGAGACTTAAGTCACCTCTGCAGAGCCCGTGTGACTGCTTGCCTGGATGTAAAGACAAGTGGCTGCAGAAATTTCCAAAGCTCACGTTAAAATTTGTTGACACTATTCTACCAAGACCTAGCTTACATGCTTTGCTGTTGAAATACTATTAAAAGATTAATATAAATGCTTCGTTGTTGTTGACAAAAGAGCCCCCTAGCAGCAGTAGAGCAACCTAGACCACCTAATGCATGCAACAGCATAAACATACACCATTTCTTCCTAGAATATGGAAGGTATGTTGTACTGCGTAACATTCGTTCTGTCTACTCTAGCTGACGTTAGACATATCAAATGTGTATCTCTGATAGGAGTTTTAGGAGTGGCTTTCCTGTATATTGCATTAACGTGAAACTACTTTAAATATTAGTTGACTGCTTCAAAAAATGTCTTCAAAAGTGTTAAGAACATGTAAATTCTAGAATAACTTCTTCCCTTACATAGGAAGATGAATTAGGTTGACTGTACTGTAAAAATTTCTCAGGCTGCTACACTGATAATTCATTATTGGGCACAGAGACTTTTAATTCCCCCAGCACTATGTTGTGTCTGTCCATACATGCCCCCCCCTGCCCCCCCAAAAGTGACTTTCATTTCAAGGGAAAGGTTATTGTGGTTTATGCTGCAAGTTGTTGTATGGATGTGGAGAAAGGCTGGTATAATTGTAAGCATGCATGATCTATTGCAATTCTAATTAGGAAAATATGAGACTTGGGAAAGTTAACAGCCCTTGGGAATTAAATGGGCAAACTGAGCCTTCAGAGAACAAAAAGCAGTAAAATTGTATTGTTTGAGAGACTGAAAATATTTAGCAGTTTTAAGTATCAAAGGAGGATAACTGTTTAACAGTAGCTGTTAAACAGATTTTTTTTTTTGTTGTTTCACAGGTGGAATAATAAATGTCTAATTTACGCCTTGTATTTTATTACTTTATTTTAAACCCACTTTTACTTTATTTTCTGCAAGTTTAAAATCTATATGACAGGGCAAGATGATTTTTTTCCTTTAAACAAAGAATGTAGTATTGCAATTCTTTCTGTTGTTCTGAAACTACTGATGAAGTACAACTCAGAAAAAGTTTGTAGTTTTTTTTTCTGCTCTTTTCCCACATAATTTGGCTAGCCCTCGTTAAATCTACTCACAGTTTGATACTTGTTCACAAAGCATACCTAACTTCCTTACCTTGTGAGAAAGTGTCTTACTGGTACTGTTGTTTCTGATCTTTGCCTCTGTGCAATGCCACTGATTTTGTGTATGTTGATGTCATTTGTGTAGAGTTACTCCTGTCTGCATTCCTTGCTAAGAGCTGTGGAAGGTGAATGAGGAAAAGACATCTGTAATCTTTCACATGGCTTATCTTTAGTAGGAAGGCTGACAAAGGAGGAGAACAGACTTGTGGTTTAAACCTCACTTTAATTTTGGACAAAATGGTGAATTGCAGCTGGGATGCAGTTGTGGGGTTTTGTCTTTGCTAATAAGTTGCATCTGGCCTGTACCCTTTACATGGTGTCAATATGACCCCTAACGTCCTTGCATGCAGTAGTCCTTGTGTTGCTTTAATAACAAAGCCTGAGAAATCAAAGGGATAAATATCCTTAAGCTGTCCTCTGATCATGGAATGTCACTGTTGGATTTAGGCTGTAAAAAGGAAGCAACAGGCTATGGGACTTGAGTGGGATTTCATATCATTTAAAACCAGCATCTAAGTCTTTTTCAGTCCATGAAAGCTGTAGTTGCTTTGACATCAAGCCCAGTGTTAATGTGAAGCTGAAGTTGTCAGTGAAACACCCAAGTTACTGAGTAAGGATTTCAAAGACAAGGCAAATGGACAGCAGCGACTCAAACCAACAAAACTCTAGTTGCATTTGCTTCATAGTAGCCTATTTCCCATTCAGTTGCGACATCAATAAGGATTGTATGTATTTGAATTAGTGTAATTTCTGACTGCAATAGGTGTTGACTCAAGTAAGATTTTTGAGGAGCAATACTGTCATTTCTGCTCATCTGAGAGCTCGGCTTCCTCTGCTGCTGAGTGGGTCAGGTATTTCTGCATGGGCAATGTTTGTCGATGCCACTTCTAAGGTGGCTCTGAAGATCCGAACATTGGCAGCCTTCAGCTTTTGGGTTTTGTTTCCCCTTAAAAGGAACTTTAAGGGGAATCTTAAACACCTTAAAACACCTTTTAAGGTGGTAAAGTTCATCCACCACTTTGAAGCTGCCAGCATGGTTTTAGGAATCTTGTTTTACATTATGGTTGTGACTTATTACTCTTTTTCTGGCTGAAGAATGTACAGAGATTTGGGGACAAAATGATGGTTTATAGAAGAACGTTGTCTCCAGGAAACCATAGATGAAGATTTTTATTCTTAATTTTTATTCATTTTATTATATTTATTATTTATTAATTATTAATTAATATTAATTATATTTATTCATTTTATTCATTTTTATTCTTTCATTTATTTGGAACACTTCAAGTTTGAAGGTGCTTTCTTTTTCATATGCTTTACTGAATAAGTTTAGTTTTATATTGGAACTAAAATATCTTCATTTATCTAGTCCTTAATAAAATACTGTACTCTAAACTGTGAGACTGTGCTCTTACATAATTCCTAATAATTCCATAATTCCTAATCCATCCTGGGGATGAGTTGGGCCATCTCCCCTTTTCATCTAAACTGTGAGTGTTACACATAGGTTGGTTTTTGCTAAGGAAATGTGATGTATTTTTATTTTTTTATACAGCTACTTTGAAGTTCTGTTGCAAGCATACTTCATGCTACATTTTGAGGTAGCTTTCTTCAGGAAATGAAACATTATCTGAGCTGGATTTTTAGCTGCAGAAGTTTGTCAGCATCAAGGCCCTTCAGAAGGCGGGCTTATCTGCCTCCAAGTGACAGATTTGCTTTCTGTTCCTCAAAACCACAAGATGTGCTGTGGAATCTCATTGGAGTTGTCTGAAGTAAAGGCATCTTTTATCTGAGCATGGAGCTGTTTTGTTTAATGTTTCTGTCTTATAGTAACATTTCTAGAGTAAGCAGAAAAGTAAGTGTGCAGGTAAGATGCAGGAGCTGTTTTCTTGTGTTTCTTGGTTGAGAAATGAACATGGGCAAACTGACTTCCTAGCTTTGTGTAGTTTTGTCCTTGTGTAGGCAAGGGATGAAGGCAGTCAGCTTCAAGGAGAGCTGTGTCTTGAAGGAGGTGACTTACTCATTTTCTCACCTGCTTGTAAGAGTTTAATACCTCCTTCCATATGCTTGAATGAAGTAACACATTGGTATGCCACATAGAGCAGTTTGCAAATAGGCCGCCTTCTGTATGTTTTTCTGATAGCTGAAATCATGTGGGTATCATTACCTGTTGTCTGAGTGCCACTTCTCTCATCATGGTGTGCATCTTCTGTTGTGCACGGCTGGAGGATTGCTGGCTCCCTCACTCCTAAGAGTGAGCTTTGTGCCCTCCTTATGATACCTGCAGAACAGTGGGCAGCATAATCTTGGACAGCAAAATGTATGCTGTACAGGAGATGGGGTAAGAAGCAAAAAAACCCCACCAAAAAACTCATATACATGGCACAACACCAGCACTTTAAAATCTGAAGCTATATCCTTAAAGTAGATCTACCTTGAGTGTGTTGAAGCCCTGACAGCCATATGGTAGTTACAGTGAGGCGGCTGACCTTGGAAATTCATGTTAGTGCTAGGAAGATGGGAAAAAAAACCCAGCCAAAAAAAAACCCCAAAACCAGAGAGAGACCATGGTGAGGAAGGGGCTATGGCACTGTGATTAGTTTTGGTGTAATATAACTTTCTTTTTTCTTGCTATTATGTGACCTGGTGTAGCATTTGTATTCCAGGTGCTAGGCTCTGTCCTGTGGCATGTGGAAAATAGTTTCATGTGGCTGCAAGAATAGAACATACCAAAAGGAGTGATCCAGAAATAGCCAGGCTGGTCAGAGAATTGGTATTTAAGATGCCTGTCTGGTGTATGTCTGTGCGTTTTATTAATTTAAGAGAAAAGAAAGTGTGGGGAGTTTCTTGGGCTTTTGTTTGTTTTGTGGTTTGGAGTGGGTTTTTTGGAGTATTTGTTTTTCTTCTTGCTCTATACAGCAACCTGGCTGAAGTTACTGAATTGACAGGGTCTGTATATTGGGAGCATTTAAGCTGGAGGAATCTTAGGCTTTAATGTAAGGACAGAACATTTATGCAAGTTGTGAAATGAAATAGTATTCACCCCTGTACTTCTGAAGCACTGTCCAGCAAAATCTGATGCTACCTTTTCTCTCCCTGACTTCTGACACTGTTGGCAGGAAAGTACGTAGTTACTGACAGTGCAGACTCTTACCTGTTTCTGAATCTACCAAAGAAGTTTGCTGAAGTGCAAACAGACATTGTAATTTCTGAATGGTTCTGCCAGTCCCTTCTTTGAACTTAAATATGCACAAATATGTACATGAGAAACTCTTAAAATAATAACTCATGTTTAAGCAGGTCAGAAGGCTTAGGCCAGGTTTGGGCCTCAGTTGTCTTTGAGAGTCTCATCGTAGAAGAGTGCAAGCAAGCTGGTGTGTGGGGTGTGCTGAGCAGCAGGGACAAGCATCGGGGCTCCACCGCTGTCCTGTGGCTCGTGCCGCGTTATGAATCAGAAATTTCAGTGATCTTGAAAATACCTTTTGCTTTGCAAATGGGCAATGAGGGGAATCACTTGGTTAAATTTGTCAGTGTAGTCTGGCCCAGAGCCATGCATTTTCTTAACCGGTTGCAGGAATATGTTTTCCTCTTGACTGTATCAGTTAGTGAAACAACCACAAAGCCAGTTTGCCATTTACTTATTGTAAGGTAGCAATACGTATGTATGTAGTGAGCTATGGAACCAAGTTTAGGATCCCAGATACAATACTATCACCTTATAAACAATAATGCCCCCCCGCCCCCCCCCAAGTCTTTAAATTCTGTCTGGCCTACATACTGCACGTCCATAACCTGTGTGGCTTCTCATAGCAAACAAGTCCAGAAGCTAACTTATTGCTTGTTTTTTTGTGGAAAACTTTCCATCTTAAACAGGTAAAATGAAAATGATTTTCCAAAGAGGAGCTTTGAGGATGTACCCATCAGCACAGGGAAGCTGCTTGCTTTCTTCCAATCCAAACAAAGAGCAGACAGTGTATATTTGAAAGCCTTTTTGTCATGATTCAGATCACTTGTCCTAGTTTCCAAAGGCCAACTCAATAATGTCAGCTCGAGACTTACAATGGGATATGTCAGTATTTATTCTACCTCTTCTCTACTTCATAACATCCTAGTCCCATTATTTCATCCTTTCTCTCCTCCCATTGTTAAATAGCTTGATTCTGTCAGGTTGAATAAATATCTAAATTCTGTCCACTGGAGAATGGCTCGGTTTCATCAGCAGATAGAAATGACACACAATTTCTAGAAAATGGAGCAGCACATTGTTGCTGCCTTTGTCTGTCTGTGGGCTACTCCTCCGCATAAACCCGCTAAAACTGAGATGAAGTGATGAGAACTAAAGCTCCTGGTCTCCATGGTCTCTCACCTTTTGTGCTCTAAGTCAGCGGACAGTTGTGTGAGCCTAGCACCCGTGGGCTACACTTTGGCCACCCATGTCTTGCTGATGGTAAAAGAAATTGTTTTAACTGCTGATTGCTGCAGATGTGCTGAAGTAGCATGTTGCATTTTATAACTATGATTTTGGAGCTAATGAAGCAGATCAGAGAGAGGCAGCCCTTTACATAATGCCATTGCTTCAGCACTAATATGACTAATCTGTTTGGACAAGTAACGATGAACTTCTGAATGGCTTATTGCAGGATGCTTGAGTAACTCTGTTAGAAACAACAACCTTTGTAGTGGCATGATAATCTTTTTATAAGAACAAGTAGCTAGGTTCTCTTCAGAAATGTGCTATTTTTGTTTCAGAGAAGAGGGATGACAATCTTGGGGCAATGCATTAATAAAAAAAAGGAGAACCACACCCCCACCCTTCATTATAATTGCAGGCTGGAAAATATTACTTGGATCATCATGGAAGGGAGGGGAGAGCGGGACTGGGGATCCATAAAGATGCAGGACGTGTGTTGAGGGACAAATAAAACTGCCAACAGCTGCCTGTAGAAAGTTTGCACCTTTTTGCTTGAAAAAAAGGAAAGTATTTTGTGATTTACCCATAAACTAAGGAACTAATAAAGAAAAAAGTCCTAAGTTTCAATGTGCTTTGGTTTTCTAGACAAATCTGTGTTAGTTCCAGGTTGAGGAGTAGCTGAGTATTTTTGTATTTGGTAGATTCACAGGCTCCTTTTACTTTTCTGAGTGTGTACTTCTGGTACTATTCTTCTAGCACAGCATATAATATAGAAGGCTGAATCTTTGATAATACTTAGGTGGAATGCACTTAGTTCTCCAGATTAGTATAATGCTGTTGGCTTGTCTGCTTTAAAATGTTACTTCTGTTGTGCTATCCGTCAGTGCTGGCTAAGTCAGGGAGAGGAGACAATAAGTCAAATAACTTCTATCTTGTATAAAGTATGGGAGTTGGTCATATCTATATAATTTCAGTAAATTGAAGCTGTCTTTTGCCAGAAAGAGTGCTATTGTGACTTTATGCTGCTTCTGTTGAAGCTGCATAGGTTTTTAAAGCCTTGTAACAAGACAGTATATCAGAGGCAGACATTCCAGTTAGGTGGGAAGTCTGCAGCAGCATCAGAGCCTGCAGCATTCCCTGTTTTTCCAGCCTGGTACAGCCTTTGTTTCTGTCAAGGGTACATCTGCAGCAAGAAGCTATCTCTGCCATGCTGAGTAAGTCTTGTACTTGATAGCATCTTCTATCTTTCAGTAATATACCTCAGAGAAACATGTCTTAAATGTGTTTTCCTCTTTTGTTTTCATTAAATAATGAATTTAGTAATGTCTTGGAGCATTACTGTCCTTTAGCCTAAGGAGAAAGTTCGAAGGGTACACTGAATAATGGCCTTTTTCAACAGGAATCTTATTACTTAAGAGTTGTGTAGATAAAGCTGAAGGTGACTTAATAAGGAGTCCTGCGCTTTGAAAGGACAGATTTCCTAAATGTGCTTTTTTCATTATTGTGATCTCTTTCTAAAACTGCTGCTGTCACATTCTTACCTTTCAGCAGACTTCCTTTAGAGAAGAGTTGCGAGCCTGTCTGATGCAGCTCTGTGAAGATTATATTTAGTTACAGGGAAACTATCTGTTGCAGCTATTTCCAAGAAATGTAGGAGTAGTCCTGAGCTACTGTACTGACATTATCATTGTGACAGTACCTAGTTAGGACTCTTAAGTTTGTAAATAGATTTTGAAGAAAATCTGACTTCATGTATTGAATTGTATTTGCTTTGCTCCGAAATAGTTTATTTTTTTCATTATTTTTTTTTTTACTCTAATGAGAGTTGGATGAACATAGTTGCTCTGCTTGCAGCTTGCAAAGAAAGTTTTACAAGTAATTTTGTCTGTGTGCTTTTTTCCCTTCCCCCACCCCCACCGCAAAATGGTAAATAAAGCATAAAATTTAGAAGGCAAGAAAAGCTGTGGATAGAAGTTTGCGTTTCAGTCCAGTATCCTGAGGCCTAGCACAGTACTCTCAGATCATTTCCATGTTCTCCAAAAGCAAACTTCACTGAGGGAACACAAAAATTTTCTTTCCATGCATTGAATTCTATGTGGTGAAAACTTAATACCATGTGTAGATTCAGAATGTCTTTTTGCATTAGCTTAAAAAGTCCTGGAAAAGAGCACCTTCTTGTTGATTCCAAAGTAACTGCTTCTAGTAAAAAAAAATAATGCCTGTATAATTTTTTCAGAGGTGTTCTATGTCCTTATTTTAAAATTACCATGTATTACCATGTTATGTAGATGTGGCTGTTTCAAATTGAGCTGATAAGACCAGTATATCTTTCAGCTTAGACTTTGAAGAAAAACAATTCTCAATTAAGAAGCAAAGAAGAAAAAAAAGTCATTTGTGTTTCTTCTAATGATCAGTTTCTGGTGGACTGATGAGTTTCTTTTCCAAAGATTGTCAAAGGATTTTGAAACTATGCGAAGTCTTCAGACTCTGCTTCATGATTCACTAAGACAAGACCTCAGGGACAGCTACTAACTCATTGCCTCCTTGGAGCTGAAATCTCCAGGTCTCCAAGTCCAAATTCAAACGAAGCCCATTTTTTGGAGAAGAGTGGTTTTGTTTCCTTAACAAGTTCTGGTTGACTTCCTCTGCATATTTCTGAGTATTAGAATACGCTAGCTGGCTTTCCTCAGAGGTGTCTTACAAATTTGAGTGCCTTTCCAAAGCTTGTTAGGACAAGCTTTCAGTTGGTTATCTGTCAAGCTTCTGTGACTGATGATACGACACTCTTGGTTCCTGGTGGAGCATTGGTCTAATAATGTGCTTGGTGTCATTCTTACCATGGATTTAAGGTAGCTTGAGGAAAATGATTGCTGCCATGCTAAGTAACTGTGATTTTTGTTTATGTGATAAGCCTTCCTAACAGCACTTTGGTCTATCCATTTCATTGTTGGGGAACACATGAACCACTGATGAAGTCAGCTTGTGGAGACAGTGGTGAGTTCTGCCCTGGAAGTAACAAATCTGAGGCATAGGAATAGCAACAGCATTGTAAGGAGAGGGGGAAAACAGTTTTAGCTAAAAGTGATTATAGGAAAAAGATTTCATTCTTCCTGAGAGCAGAGGCCAAGAAATTTGCAGGAGTGATTTTTGTTGAAAAGCTAAGTTGTATAAATGTTTGAGTGCAGCTACTCAGCTTGCTCAAAGCCAAGACAACTGTATGCTTTTGTAGGAAAAAGACAAATAATTAAAGTAAATGTGAACCAAAATGTTCTTAAACTCACCTTGTGAGTTCTCACGTTATATTAACAATTAGAATGACAAATAGTTCAGTGGAGCAGCAAGAGAAAGTATGTCTAAACAGCTCTTTATCCTACGAGTTAGTATGCAAAATGCAAATTGGATGAGGTAAACTACACAGTTCCTTTCCCTTAATTACATTCCAGGTCACTGGCTTGCTTTGCTTCAGAAACCAGCAGGAGGCCACTACAAAAACTCAGATTTATGAGTAGGACTCTGAGCAGGACAAACTGGGGCAACCAGGGAAGCAATCCTCTTTTCTGCACTGAAGGGATGATTTTCCCTCTCATTCCTACTTCCCATTAAACCTTCACAGATGTTCTCCTGGTGTATGGCTGTTCATAAGCCTTCCTCTCATCATCTCTGTTTGATAGCGAAACTGAAATGCTGATGCCAGTGTCCCTTGAAGTTGAATGCAGTTGTTGATGGCCATGGTTGTCTTTTTTCCTGTGTCACTGAGCAGATGGTTCTCAAGCTCTTGCAGAGGTGCAGGGTGGTAGCAGCACAGTTTCCCTGCTCAATGCTCCAGCCAGAGTCAGTCTGCTTTCAGGGCCTCATCCTTCTCCGTACGCACACAAGCATGCACATGTGTGCCTGCGGGCACGCAGCCCCGTGTGACGATGACAATAATAGTTCCCAGCTCAGTTAGTACAGATTCAGTTATTTGGACAGCAATAGCTGACTGAGCAGCTGTTCCCCATTTTCTGTAGTGAACTGGCATTGGCAGGGGCGATTTGGCAAACTTGGCCTGCTGCCTAATGCCCTGAGATGTGTTTGCCAACACCGATTTAGGTTTGTGAAGGCAGAGAAATGGACCTGCTCTGGGGACTTCAGTAAGTCCCCTGTATCCTGCAGAGTGCTGTGAGTTTCATCAGCTGTTGAACAACAGGCTTAATTTAAATTACTGCTGATAAAATAATTATGTCTGATTCCTGTTTTCACAGTGTCCTTTCTTAGAGTGCCATCTCTTCATGTATGCCTTCCCACTCAGTAGCATGCCAGCCAGTGCATGATCTTAAGTGCTTTCTTCTATTCCTGCTTGGTTTTGCTTAAGATTTAAGGGAAATTCTCTTCCGGTACATATCCTTCATTTTTAGCTTTCTGCATATGTAGAATATGAGCAAAATATAGGAGAAAAACAAGCTGATTTCTTTCTTAATCTTATACTATTTTTAGTAAAAACTAGTTAAAAATTAATGAATAATTTTATGAAAAATAGAAAAAATAATTGAATAATTTTATGGTGTTTCAGCTTAGGTGTCATTGTCCTTTACATTACCAAATGTGATCTGCCTACCTACCAAGAAATCACCTACTACTAAAAATGCCTAGAAATTAATTAGAGTACCTATTAAATCAGTTAACTGGGCAATACCGTATATGAAATTTCCATTTTAAAAAGAATCATCATCAATATGAATAATACTGATCTGAAGTATAATAGTATTATATCTGTTTGGAGGTTGGCAGTGTCTGGCATTTTGTACCCAACATGCTTCCCTTGTGCAAAGGAAATAGTTCGGTTGTAATTAAAATGAATTATTATTTGGCTCCTAATAATAAATTTCACTGAACAAATTTTTGTTTCTGCGATCTTATAAATGAAACTAAAGTGCTGACAATTCACAGAGGAATAAAAAACAGCTTGCAAGTATAATGTGCCCTTGACCTCTTTCTTCCCTTTCTTGCTGGGGTGGAGATGAAGATATTTGGAACATAAATAGATAGTGTCAAAAAAATAATAACCTTCAGGAGTCTCAGTTCTCCCTTAAAGGACAGTGAGTGGTCAGAGGAATCAAAAACATAGTATTTTGGGAAGGATTCTTTACAAATCTATCCAAATGCTTTTAAAACTTAATCCTGCAAATGTTTGCGAACGAGAGATCATCACAAACTTTTCCTGTAGTTTTTCTGACAATGAAGCTTTCTAATGTTTTGAAGAGATCAGCTCTAGCAGTGGTCTCTAAAAAATGCCTTTGTGGATGTGTTGCTCGGTCCAGTCGGGCAATAATAGATGTCTGGAAAGGGGAGGCAAAGGAAGAGATTCTGATCCACCTTCACTTGTTGCTCCTGTCTGTTGAGTTCAGTAAAGCAGTCAGTGCACAGGAGAGGATTTCTGCCATTAGGTAGGGTATGTGGTCATAAAGTCTGGGCCATTTGCATTCCTGTGCATGGAGATGACTTGAAATGGCTTTCAGAAAAACAAACGTGATGTGATCCCTTCCTGTGTAAGGACCCATGTGCTTGAGACAGTTGGTCAGTTAGAGTGGGTGGATGAAAATGGAGAGACCTCGCATATTTTAGGTTTTTCCCCTGATTACAGGGTGGAGGGTTCAATACGGTTTTAATAAGATTAAGATCTGCTGAACTTTAAAATGATGTGCATTGGAGGGGAGTGGTTTTATTTTTGTGTGTATGGGTTGTTTGTTTTTAGATGCTGGTATTGGACATGGATGGAGGGTGGACCAGTTTTGGTTGTTCTGCTTTTTTCAAAGCAAACTGCTTAAATACAATATCTATAGCCACAATATTTTTTCCCGATGGTAAAGCATTCATTTCTACGGCAGAAAAAAATGAAATACTGTTATGGTCTGACCACAATCAATGTATTTAAACAGACTTCCTTGTGCTGTGTATTACGCTGAATGCCGTCTAGCTGGACTGCTCTTCTCTCTAGTTATGGAAAGGTCTTGGATTCAAATGCCAGTGAAGAAGGTGCTTGACTTTCAGGATGGGGGTCCCCAGATACATAGATGGACATTTCAGACTCTTCTGGGTATTTTCACTGAAAGGAGAAAGCTTTGACAAGCAGCCCTAGTTTCAAGTTGATCCTACCTACCAGTGTTGTACAAAGTACTCATGGTGGGTATTTATGGATCCCTTTCTAAAACTATCATGAACCAGAGTTAAAGTGGTGCTCTGATGAATTTTCAAGTTCCTGGGGTTGTTTTTAGCACGCTCACTTTCCTGTCAAAGCTGAATTTACAAACTTGTTTTGATTTCTCCTAGATAACTTCCTGACTTAAAAGAGGCTTCAGGAGCTCTAAATCAGACAGTGTAAAAATGGACCTTTGTACAGGCTTTTTCTCCTCTTGCTATGGGCGTGGAAATTTTCAACATTTTTCTTATAGTGATGTGTAGCATGAAACCAGAAACCTTCGAGTCTAGTGAGCCATATGAGCTAGCACTTGTGATTGTCTTTTCACAGACCCTTGGAGTGCTTTGGACAGAAAACTGATGCGTTTGGGGCTGGCTCAGATGTGTGGTAGTTGATTTAATTTAAAAAAGGAATGGAAAAAGCCAACCTTTTCTGTTTTTTTCCTCTCCTTTGTAATAAAACTGTATGACGTGCACTCCTAGACAATTCCCATATGCTATCCAGTTACTTCTAGTCTCTGCTGTAGAAAAGAGAAGAAATGGTGTCAAACCTGATATCTGTGGGCATGTGATAAATCTTCTCTGCCTCTGTTTCCAAGAGTAGAAAGGTATTGGGAAAATGTTCCCTTTCATGTTTCTTCATGATATGTATCTCTCACTCCCCACTATTCCCTTCTTCTTACTTTATAAAATCAGCTTTCCTTCCCTTCCCTTTTTTTTTTTTTTCCTCAGGAATGCAGTCTGAAGTACAGAGTTTTGATACCTTCCCTTTTACTGCTGTGTGTTTTCATGCATTGACATACAAGTTTAATGTACATCAACATAATCCAACCTTTGTCATGTAAATTTTAAAAAAGCAAACACTTGAATGACAGAAGTCGATTTAGAGCGAAGCAAAGGGTACATGTTCTTCAGCAACAAAACAAGGTTGTCAGCTATAAGCAGGCAGAAATCAGGGTAGTGAAACTTTCCAAGGATGGCTGCTGATCCTCTCTCTCCTTTTCCATCATCCAGGCTTCTGTGTGATTCTTTGAAGCTGCTCTTGCTGATAAGAGAGAAATGAAAAAGAAGGGCTGTTAACGGGTGTTGTTAGGAACGGTCTCTAGCTAGAGTCATAGGAGAGAGGGAGAAAGAGGCAACCAGAGTCCTCCTGGCTTACTGCAGCTCTTGCTGTCAGCTGAAGATGTACTCTGTGCCACTTACTGAAGTCAAAGCTGCAAACCAAAAAGGCTCTTGCTTTGACTAGCTATTTGAAAAAAAGTTTTGTATAAACATGCTACATAAAATCACATGCATACACAAATATTGGCTACTGATATGCGGAGAAAGCAGCCAAGGTATAGACACAAAATGTATGAACTAAGCTAACTTAGGCTTATAGGGACATTGGCCAGCCAGAACTCCTAGTCATAGCTTGGAAATCTTGTGTTAATGAAGGTGAATTTGAAATATTTAGTGTTTAAGACTGACACATAATTCTCTCTGACTAATGTGCACATGCTGTTTCTTCTGGGGTTTTTATTTTTCTGTCTTTGTGCAACTTAAAGCAGTCACTCAATTTTTACCTACTGTTTCTTTTTCTGTCGGGTAATGCAGCTTTTGATTGCAAGCATTGACAATTCCCAGTCCAGCATTCTGGCCTTCTTTTTGCAGTGCTAAACTTTGGAGGGAGTTGACCAGACAACATGTACATCTTTAAGTATTGTGCCGTATCACCAATATTTGTGATTTTTTTTTTTTTTAAATTAGACCTAATTGAGATGTGTTAGTAATAGCCTTGCAGTACTGTACTGAATTGTTTTGATATAAACTGCTTATCAGCTGGGGCATATGGTAAAACTTGAGTTTAGATTTTGATCTGTGTAATAGTGCTGGTACAGTAGTTTGTTGCAGGAAGTGTTATACTTAAAATGCTTTACCTTTACAAGGATTTAGGTTACTACATGCTTTGGTGTATGTTGTAGAATACCTGGCTTGTTTCTTCTGAAGAAAGAGAAAGGAGAAAATCATTGTATTTGAAACTTGAATACATTTAACGCACAAAATAATTTAGTCACCTTGTGGTTGGTAGAATTTTGGTCTAGAATACATTGAAAGATGGCATTTGTGTTAGATATGTGAAGTTCATATGAAACCTTGGTCTAGTATGCATATTTGTTTCTCTCTAGCTTTATTAAATGTTTTGCTACCCACATATTCCATCCTCAGAGCAAGGCAGGTAGGTGCAGGGGTGTGTGTGTGTGGGTTACTCAGCTTTTCTGGTAAGGAGCATGGGTTTCTGTCTTTCTGTAGTAGTACTAAGACATACAGTTGAACTTCTGCCAGGGGCTGTCATTGTTCCTTCTCAGAGTGTGCGTTCAAGTGGTTATTTTGAACTTGCATTGCTTCGTGTTGAGCATCTAACATTGATAAAAACTGAAAGCTGCTGTTCAGTGGAGTCATCAGTGCAATTTTGCTCTTGAATTCCATCAAGACTCCAGCTTTGCCTAAAAGAGTTGGTTAGCTCAGAGCTTTTGCCAATACAGCAATTGCTTTAGACAGGGAAAGTATCCTTCAGGATGCCAGGGGTTTTACTGTGCTTGTGGCTTTATTGTGCATTGGGACTATAACAAGTAGAATTCAATTTTGCATGACTTCACAGAAATAAATGTGCATTTCCAGCATTCTGTTCAGCTGTGCTTTATGGGGGCTGAGTTGGAGAGAAAGGGGAAAGATCACCTGAGCATTCTTTGGGTCCCATCTTACAGAATCTGTACGTGCTGTTATGCAAGCTGTGGTACTGCTGGAAAGTTTGTAAGGCTTAGTTAGCTTTGCAGCTTTTTACAACTTCCTTAAAACACAGGGGGAAGATGACTTTTTTTTTTTTTCATGGTTTCTTCTCAGGATATTTCAGTTATTTTTCCTTGCAGAGGTGACATATGGTGCTTTCCCAAAGGAGTTGGTATAGAGTTTTGCTACTGAAGAGCAGGTGACCCTCTCCCCTTTATGCGTTTTCTTCAAAATTAATTATTTGGAGGGAATAACAGAATTCAGCCTGCACCCTATTGTATTTCTAATGCAAGCAGAAGTTGGGACATCAAAGGTGCTTTGAAAGCCTCATTGTTTTGCTGAAATAAACAAACCTGTCTGCCTGTAACTTCCTTGAATTTACTGCAGACAAGTGACGCAGATGGGAGTGTGTAGGGCTGAGTTTGGATGTGAAGCACCTGTGTTTCAGCTGCAGGAATAGTGTGTAGGGATAGATGGGATAAAGAATTTAAGAACAGGTGGGTTTTCAGTTTGCTTGGAGGGCTTGTATTTCTGGAGTTTTGCTTGTACATGCTGTACTCAACTGTAAAACCTGTCGAAATACATTGGGGCAGCTAGATCTGGAATTCACTTGTTACTGTGAACTGTAGTGAGAACTGTTGGATTCCAAGGCTTTGAGTGTGCTGCCTCTGCGTAGTAATGCAGGTGAACTTCTGTGCTTGCTTGCCTCTAATTGCAAGTAGGGTCCTGTTCACCGCTACATAAGCTACATAGCCTGTTGCCTTTACTAAGTCATACTGGCATCGAACTGTTGGTTGGCAGTGACTTTTAAATGAATTCTGCTGAATCACAGTTAGGTTTTTCTTCAGAAGCTTTTGGCTTATGCAGGTTGATATTTAGCTTTTGACAGTAAAGCTATTGCAGCCATTTTCCACTGATAAGTATGTGACGCTTGGTAGAAAAGCTTTTTAAAAAAGTAATTTTTGTTAAATTTTGTCTACAGTATCTTTTTAAGTGTTGATACCATGGTTTTAGGGCTCCTCTGTGGAGGTGGTGAGTCTTGTGAGAACAAGATACAAGGAATGATCAAGTGAACAAACGTTGAACTCTGTCTCAGTGGGGACAAGAGAGAGGAGTGTTTTCTGCATTATGAAATTCATAAAAACCTTTCCTCCAGTGAGAATTTAATATAAGTGGAAGGCAGGATTATTGCTATAAAACCAGTAACTGTTTTATTGTATCACATCATATAGCAATAAAGCTTGTCTTTTAAGAATCTTCCTACAAAGCAGCAATACACTTCACAAAACTAAAGGCTTGTCTGTCTGCTGCCAGTTTTGTACCATAGTGAATGTTCCTTTAAAGAAAAAGAGAAGTTAACACTTAGGTAAAACCCAGCATTTGTGGTCTGCTTTTGTTTCTCAGGTGAAAAGGCAACAGCCTTCAAGTAGTAGAGCTTGATTTGCTAATTTCTAAAAGAAACTTAACTACTTCAGAGCTTCCCCCAGCCCCCACAGTAATACAGAGTGCAGCAAAATGAGGAGTATGAGTAAAGTCTATGCTGTTCTTATGGATATGTAACTATCAGCATAATGGTGACAGAGTTCCTCATCCACAGAGCAATACAGACTCAGTTGGCAGCCTTATGTTATATCTTACAGGAATTTTTAAGAGTCCAAGCAGCTGCTTGTTTTGGAATGACTTGCCAGGTGAAATTTTGCTGTATATATACTTTGTCTATTACTTTTGCAAAAGCATCCTTAGTTGATTGCTGGTAGAGACTACAAGGTGAATTCTCGGTCTTAGTTAAATATATAGCTTGTCAATTCTGTGCCTTTATTCTTAAATTATAACAGTGTGGACCTTCACAAGGAAAAAAACCCACTGATAGGCATGTAACTATAAGTAGGCTTTCCTCATAAATTTAAAATAGAAATGAGAACAGTAAAATAGTTTGAGTTTTTACTGTGCTTTTCTCCTTCTTTGCTGCCCTCCTTTTCTTTTTCTTTCCCTTTTTCCTCTTTTTCTTCCCCATTTTTTCTTTAATCCAACTCGCGGCTTTACTTTTATACATCACATTGCACTGGGCCTTGCCTCAAGTCATCACCACTGTCCTTAGTTTGACAAGATTGCAAGGCGAAGCAGCCTTAAATGACTGAGAAGCTTCAGAAACATTGCAGGCAGGAGCTTCATCTGTATTTAATGAAAGCATTTGGGCAAAAGTAGAAATCTGCAGAATGATCTGGCAGTAAGGGTTCAGTAACAGCTATCATGGCACAGTTTCCTGAAGGGTGGACAAAGACAAGGCTTTCAGTGTTTTGTGCTAATTGAGGCTTCTTTGCACTTAGGTTTAGGCAAGACCAGTGCTGAGCCTTGATTTGCAGGTTTGCAGGCAAGGTGGGTGTGAGGTGTTCCCGATTTCAGTTCCAATGGATGGTGGGGACTGTACTCCAGGTGTGAACTGAGAAACTGCCACCTCCCTGGCTGATGCACCTGGTCAGGTAGGAAATAGCCCAGCTTTTCTTAGTGGATTCAGACCAAAGTCTTCAAGACTGATGGGTGATTTTTTTCTTTTTTTCTTTTCTCCACTACATACAAGACTTTACGTTCACAGAATGTTAGCGTGTGGAATACCTTATTTCTGAAATGACTTGCTGAAAGCCGTGGGTGGGTTTAATTACATATCCTCTCCAGGAGCAGCCACTGTGTTACAGCTCTGGCCCCTGCGTGCCATTCCTCTGCTCTCCATGCTGAACTACTCACCGTGAGCTGTCCCTAAGGCCTCTCAGTCAAAAAGAGACACAAGAAATGAAAGCAGCCTGTTTTGTCTGAAAGGGCTTGGGGACAACTTACCAGGAGCAGCTGATGCAGTGGGGTTGATGCAATTCTGGCCTCTGGCCAGGGCTTCAACAGTGTGCAAATGAGGATGATGACCTCTGTAGCTGGCCCAGCTGTAGCAGGAAAAGGACATCCCTATATTGGGCACTCGGAGTCATTCAGTCACTTCTGAAAAGCCTCAAACTTAAGACGTTATTTCTACTGAATTACTTAAGCCTCTCTTACCACTGGTGAATACCCGAGGCGGCTCAGAGCAGGCAGTCTGTCCAGCTGGCTGTGCCTGCAGCTCTCAGAATTTTTTGAGTTTTCATTCCATCAGACCAATATTAGTAATAAAAATAAGATCCGCTGCACAGAAGTGAACGCGTTTCTTATGTCAACACTTTTCCTTACTCTTATTTTGGTAATGCCTTAAATCGTTCTTTAGGCGCAGACATTATTGCCTGTACTTTTCAAATGGGGTAATAAGAAGTACTTGCAACTTAATCAGCCATGTAGCTGCAGAGAGGGGTGTTGTTTTGTTTTTTTTTTCCCCCAAGTACTTTTATGTCCTATAATGAGCTGGTATTTTATAACTTCTGATGGTAATGTATTCCATATGTCTTCCATTGCTGGGATAAAGAGCTTTACTCCAGAATCCAAAGCGAGTGGCTGTGGGTATTTATTTAATAAGGTTTGAAGTCTTTGCACTAGGCGGGATGTCAGTATGTTGCATACTCAGAGCTTCCTCAGGCTGCTTGTGGTGAGGTCTTAGTTCTTTAACATCACGGAAAGATCACTGGTGTCCGTCTGTGCTTCCTGCAAAGCAGCATAGGGTTCATGGTTCCAATGACAGTCCCCTGTTTCAATCAAATTCCATGCTTTTTTCTGTTCTTGTTCTAAATACCAGTAGTTTCCCTCCAGGACTTGGGACAAGCTAAAACTGGGAGGAATTCGACCATGAATGTCAAGATAAGCAGATGAGTGGTCCCTTATAATTCCTTGAGTCATCTCCTCTGATGCCTCATGCAGAACAAAAGTCCTGTTGTGGGGGTGCTTAGGAGCTGCTGTAGTCTTGGAGTCCTGACAGGAATGAAAAATAATCTTTGTATGGTTTCTTCCTAAAATACTCAAACTGCTCTGGTTGGGCTGAGCATTTGAAAAATATTTTCTGGTATGCGACTCTCCTAGATGTTCTGGCATATTTGCCTCCACTCTGATCTCAGCAACAGTAATTATCTTAAAAGTTTTTGGCAGAATTCAAATACGTGTTTCAAGTCACAAAGGATCATCATTACCATTTTGTCTGCACAACTGTTGGCTTCAGTGTAATATCACAGGCCCCTGTGAAAATTCATCTGCTCCCTTCGGGTGTAGCTAAAACCAAAGAAAAATCTAAACGTGAATCTCAGTCTTCTAAATCTCAAACAGGAGGTCTGTGAGACAGATTGAGGAAGGAACATAATTTCAGAACTGCTGATGATTTTGCTGAAAATGGTGTTCCACTGGTAGGTTGCCTCAAACAACTGATTTTGTTGGTGGTGACACTATTGTTATGCCATATTTTGTGGTCTTTGATCCATAGCCTAAAGGTATTCAGGTGAAATGCAAATTGCCCCATCCCTCCTGTGAACTTGGAAGAATAAGGTCATTTGCCTTCTCATTTGATTGTTTTTCAGGCCATAGAAGAGGCAGGAACACTTCTGAGCCCTTTCCTTGTCCTCCGCTGCTCCTGGGGTGTTGGGGATGAGCCCTCTGGCAGGAGCTGGGCCCTGGGGCGGTGTGAGACCCAGCCACCAGCTGCCTTCGTCCCTGAAGTCATCGCTTCACACTGTTCCCAAGTCCCATCCCGCTTCTGTTGTGGCAGAGCTTGCTGTCATTTAAACTTTTCTGGCTTTTATGCTCTCCTGGCAGCAAATATCTGAGCTCTTTGCAGCAGTCTGTCCAAGCTTATCTTTCAGTAGGCAAGGCTGCTTCTTGTCAAACAGTTTTACTCACAGTTACCTGCAAAACTTCCATGGATTTGAGGGTCTGGTTCCACAACTAGTTGGTATGCCCTTGAGTAACCTCTACTTAAAACTGAAATAAGCCAGCAGCTTTTGACCACCCCATCCCCCTTACATGATAATAGAACACTGTGATACTATCAAATCTTAATGATTACACAACCCTTTAGCAGGAAGAAAACAATGTGTGAGCAGATTGCGTCTCAGGCAACAACATGTGATCCAGTATTAAACATGAGTTTTTCAAGTTACAGAATTACAGAATTGTGGAAGAGCCCAGGTTGGAAGGCACCTCGAAAGATCATCTGGTCCAGCCAGATGGTTGGTTATGTAGTGAAGAAGGCAAGAATAGGAAGAGAGAAACCATTTGCCTTAACAAAATAGGCCCACTATTTTATTTCTGCATGTTCTCATCAGGAATTCTCATCAGGAACCTTCTAGCTTTCAGGTAGCAAGGGGTAGTATTTGCTGGGAAAAAGCACATTAAATCCTTCAAGTTTGAAGGGGCTGTTGTTTAATTTTTTTTTTTTTATTTTATTTGTAGGAATAACTAAAGATTCTTACCCCAGTAATTTTCCCATCAAATCTGAAGTTTGGGAGAAAGTACAGTTCTTACCTAGCATGCATACTGGCAATAGCTCTGTTCTGGCTTTTCTAGTAAACATTTACTGATGATCCTAATTGTTACTGTGACTTGTGACTTACAACTTTGGTGAATTTCAATGAAATTTGAAGAGCTGCCTTTTGGAGAGTTCTGAGAATTTCAATGAAATTTGAAGAGCTGCCTTTTGGAGAGTTCTGAGTTTTACAGATCAATCTGTGCCTACCTTCAGGTAGCTAGTCCAAGAGAATCTAGTCCTGGCAAGCAGGTTTCTCAGGCTTCTTACTTTTTTTTTTTTTTTTTTTTATATACACCTTCCTCTCCCAACTCTTCTAAAGAGTAATTTTTCAGCACCCTTTGGGAAGTGTGGGTGCCCAGTGTGGTAGTCATTTTAACACTAGACTAGCCAGGTTATCGACACTTTTTCATTGCTCTGGAGTGCTGCCGTGTTTCCTGCCAAGCCTCTTGGCTGCAGCAGTGTAGTGGGAGCTCATCTCTTTGTTATCCACCATAATCCTGAAGAACTTCTGAGGTTTGGTGTTTTCCAGGACATGGGTCTGCCCATTTTAAGTGTGAATTATGCTCATTGTTCCTGGATGGGTAAAGTTGTACTCAGCTATATTAAAATGCTAAATGAGCTTGCCTTCCCAAGGGATTGAGTCTGTCCTTTGCAATCCTAAGGCGTTCAATCAGCAGTGGATTGTGCTTTTCCAGTGAAGTTAGAGAGCGTGCAGCCAGAAACAGGCCCTGGAAGATGCCCATAAAATGTAATTTTTGAGGTGAAACTACCCAGACCTCTGACAACTATTCCTCATACAGCCATGCTATTAATACTTACCAGGCACTTTCTACTCCATTACAGAGATTTTATTGTTTCTGTGTGCAGTTAATTCTTTAATCAGTGTTTTGCACCATGGAGTCCATTGTTCTGTACAAGCTAGGTGAATTATTACTTACTTCAGCAACCACATTTTCCATATTTCAAATGTAAAGTTTGGTTCAGCTTTTGTGTTTAAGGCTGAATTGCTCTATTTTACTCACTTACACTCTCTATCAGTCATTCTGTAGCTTTGCATAGAGTGGATATCCCCTGTTTCCCTCTGTTCTGCTGGGCAAAGTGTTTATCCACAGCTTCTGTTCTTGGATTTGGATTTGAATTTGCTTGGCAGTGAAATTACTGCTTTCTTGGGGCATCTATTTTTGTATTAGATGCTGGTACCCTCTGGGCATTAAAGTTTCAGTCTTTTAGCTTCAAGCAACAGTGATGTTCCTGCAGATCCAAACTGGCAGACGTTGGTAGCCTAAATGCTAGTGTTTATTAGAGCAGAGCAAGGCTTGAGGGTAACTATGCCAAGTCTTGGCTCATTAAACCAGCAGGAAGATTCAAGAAGGCTGCTTTTAAAGATAAGGGCAAGAATTGGCACAGGGTAGACGAGGGTGAGAGAACGGCAGTGGGTAGGCCATGTGGTAGGTGTCTTCTATCTTCCCACAGATAATTTGAAGGCAAGAGCGGACTCATTGAGACCAAAGCTGTCATACAAGCAGGAGTAATAGCAAACTGGAGTAATAGTGTGCAGCACTTGTCACTGCTGCGGTTTAACTGGGACTGGTCTGAAATACAGGGGTTAGAAGACAGGATTGATTGCTGCTTTTATGGAGTCCTAACTAGTTATTAATTTCTTGGGTTTTTTAAGAATTTTGGTAAAGATTAGTGTAGGAAAATTAAGTGATTTATCTTTTTATCATGACAGGGTAGCTACTTGCATTAATGTAGCCTTTGGTTTGTTTATTCAGGGGAGCTCCCGTCCAAAGTTCTGCCAATACCTGTGTTCTTATAGAAAGTTGGACTGGTTTAACTTGAACATGGTTACCCCTTGTCTCTGTTTGCAGAAGACTTAGTATATTTGGATGACTCAGAGCTGGGCTGGACTGTTTAGGATAAATACTTCAGATTAGAATGAATAAATTGTGCTTTTTCCCATTTATATCCTAAAAGAACCTGATCCTGTAAGAGCGGAGATGAGAGATGCTTGTCTTTGTGCTGCCATTGTTAATGTGGGTTTCTCTAGAGTAGAATCTTATTAGTAGATTAGATTAGTAGAGTCTGAGCCATTTAAAGTAATTGAACAGATTTGGTCTAATTGGTAGTCATGCTAATAATCTGAATTATTATAAATAGCAAATTCATTGTAATACAGACAAAAGTACTTCACTCTTTCCAAAGCTCTGCTCAGACTGAAGCAGGGTCTGCGAGGGGTTTCATGTAGGATGCCGTATGTTTACCTTGTCACTGAGTGTACTTCCTCGGCTGTGGGGTTTGGACTGAACAAGGTGGGCTGGAGAGATCAAAACTGTATTCCTTGGGAAGCTATTGAAGCAATTCAAGCCATGACCTTGAGGGTGACCAGAAGAGACATGGAAGTGCAAAGGTGTGGGTCAGTGTGCAGTACAACACCCCCTTTTTGCAGTTACTAAACAGTCAATGTGAAGTCAATGGTAACCAGTTACTGTTGAGGATGGACATTTGATTGCCAGGTCTCACAGAGAAGACTACAGAGAAATACCATTAATTGGTATTTCTGTGAGTATTGCAGATTATTTAATGTGATCTGCTCTCCATGATACCAACTTGTCAATACTTCTACCCATTAAAGAATCCTGTACTGAAGCTGATAGTAAATAACCTGCTTGTATGGTTTTGAAGCTTTCTTTCATTTTTCACGCTGCAGTCTTTAGCATGAAAACTTGCTGATAAAGTCTCAGGATGACTTGAATGGAAGAGGCAAAGATTTTCTGTGATTAAGTGGATGCTTTTGTTTCTATTTCAGGAAAGCCCCACAGCATTGGCAGCTCTGAACGGATTCAGCTCTCAGGAATGTACAATGTTCGAAAAGGGAAAATACATTTGCCAGTCAACAGATGGACAAGACGCCAAGCTATCCTTTGTGGAACATGCCTAATTGTCTCATCAGTAAAAGAAAGCCAGACGGGAAAGATGCATGTCCTCCCTTTAATTGGTGGAAAAGTAAGATAATTTATTTTATACATTTGCTTGCTTAACCCCTGTCTCTTTACGCAAAGAAGATTGCATTCAATTATTATGATTCTGACCCTCCAAAAGCTTGTTTCTGTAAATGAGATTATCAAAGTATATAAATGAGTTTTCATTATGGTCAGAGTCATATTTAACAATTTACAATGTTTGGATTAAAGTGCTAAATAAAAGTAATGGAAGCACATTCAGTTTGGGTTTTTTTCTTGTGTGCAGTGTTAAATGTTTTATATGTGTGATAGTACACAGCTGCAGAATACTTGCAGCTGGATTGTATATGATCTCTACCATGCCTCCTCATCCAGGATTTATCCATATTGGGTTACTCTTAAGATCTGAAGATTAGCTAATAAAGGCATGGGCTTAGCTTGAACATTGGAATTTTATTGAGTGTTCAACATTGTATGAGTAGCAGTCTGTTGTAAGCTAACAGCAGCAAATATTTTCACTTGTGAAAAGCTGAAACTGGACTTTTTTCTGATTGATTACATCTGGAACCCAGGAGGCCTAGTCTGAACACAAGGAGAATGTGGGGTTTATTCACTGTGAGGGTGACCAAGCACTGGCAAAGATTGCACAGAGGGTTTGTGGAGTCTCCCTCTTTGGAGATATTTGAAAACGTCTGGACATGGCCATGGGCAACTGGCTGTAGGTGGCCCTGCTTGAGCGGAGGATTGGACCAGATGACCTCCAGAGGTCCCTTCTAACCTCAACTATTCTGTGATTCTGTGAAATTTTAGTGAAGGCAGTACAATTACATTGATATTTCAACGTAAATAATGTTTCAGGACACTATTACTGGCTTGATTAGCCAAGGTAATGGGAACAGAATCATCAGTTTGAGGATGAATTTACAGCTGAAGTAATGCTTCTTTACCTTGCATACTGATAAGTTTGATTCTTAAGAGTCATTAGAAGAGAAACAAGCTTCACAATATTATATATGCAGACTGTAGTTGATTCATTAATATTCTGTAGTAGCACTGTGGAAGGTAGTGCTGCCTTCTAGGAGCTGTTTTTCCTGTCACCTTTCATGGTCCTTCACGTGGCTCTTCAGCTCCTCCCTGGAGGTACCAAAGTAGAGACATTGTCCTCTCTTAGCAGCAGTGGGTGAACTCTGACAGTGAATTGTATTCCTGGCTGTAGCACACTGGAGAGGACAGGATTCAGGTCCCCATCAGCCTTCTCTTTGAGATGAAAAACATTATTTTTAAAAAATTTCAAAGGAGAAGGATTGTGTAACATGTAATTTCTAAGTTTCTTTTGCACAGAAATGCCCCATGTAATATAAAGCATGCAGACTGCGTTAAGCAGAAAGTTGACAACAAATTTTAAAAAAGGAGAACCAACCTGAGAAAAATGCACTGAGGGCATCTGCTGACAAAGCTTGGGAGGAGGATGCTTGGCACAGAACTAAGTGTTTTTTCAATTATCGCTTAAAAAATTATTCTTCCTCAACACCATAAATACTCTGCACTTCCTGGTTTGCAAAGGCTTTCCAGAATGCGGTGCTGAGACATTGAGACCATAAGTTGTGTGGGACTTCTCATGTATGGTAGCAGAATGATGTATTCTGGGTGTTTTTTAGCAAGTTGAGAAATGCCAAAGAATTTAATTGGGGCTGTAAGAGAAGCATTTTGTTAAGCCTGTTTTTAATAACCAGGAGTATAAGTTGTGCTTCTTTAGGTTGTATAAAGACAGCCTTCGATGTGTTTTGCTGGGAAACCTTTTATGGTGCTCAGTCTGTCTTAAAATGTTGATGTTCTTGGTGGTTTTCTCCTTTGGTTCCTTCATCCTTCCGTTCCCATTCCTTGCTTATGTAGATTTCATGAATATTTGACAGCCAAGATCCAGCTTGAGTGTTTGAGAGGGTTAGTCCAACTCTGCTTGACAAGCTCCTCTTGGGCACACTTAAACTTTGCCTTGGGGAGTTCTGCAAAGAGGCTTTTGATTCTTGTTCACTAACAGGTTTTGTCTCTCTACTGTAGGTGGAAGAAGTGAAAAAGCACCAGCACTGTTTAGCATTTAGCTCCTCTGGACCTCAAAGCCAGACCTACTACATTTGTTTTGATAACTTCACTGAATATTTGCGATGGCTTCGACAAGCATCAAAGGTGAGAATAGTGTGAATTCCTGCCCAAATGGGATGTTTGTAGTGTTTCCCCCAGCTCTGTCTTCTCTGTGCAGCAGTATAGTCCCTCTTCTGGGTTTGTTGTCATGAACTGCTGTGCTGCTGGTGGTGTTGCATAATTTGAGAGCTCTTGGTAACAGGCAACAGGGAGCTGAATTTTTCTGCATTTGTACTCAAACTGCTTTCTACCATGGTTGTGTAAGCAAAGTGCTGTGCTGGGTTTTCTCCCTTTCCTCATCTTGATCCAGCTGGGTGGATGGAGTGAGATCATTAGAACAAAAAGGATGACAAATAGAACTGTTAAAATGTCAGTTTAAAAAGCTTTGTTTCAATGTTAATAAAACCTAAAATAGTGTTGATTTTTTTTTAATTTGTTCCTTACACAGAACCTAAAGATTAAATAACTAAAATTCCTTAATTTTTTTCTTGCTTGGAAATGTTGCCAAATCTCTCTTTAGTTTTATAACTATTTGATTTTTGAGGGTTTTTTTTAAGTAATCATTTTATGTCAGTAAAAAACCCCACCAACTAAAGCTTTTGTAAACCAAATTGTATACTGTGCCTAGAGCAGATTTTATTATGGGAATTTAGTCCTGCATTATTTCATTTTGACTCTTCAGTTCTACTTTGTGTGGTTGAAAGGTTATTCTTGCATTTACCTATTTTATGTCTTAATCCCTGCTACTTTTTTGATAAACCCTTTCTAAAGTAATTTTTATATCTTGGACCATTGTGTTTCTATATTTTTAACATGCAAGTTCTATCGCTGTGCTGTCAGCGCTCTCTAGATTTCTAGTTGGGCCTGAACTGTCCATCAGCTTTATACTTGATAGGGCTGTCTGTTTATGCTCTTTACTATGTTAAAGCAACTTCGTTTTATGTAGTACTACTTGGAGGTATTTATGGCGCACTACATCCATCCACTCTGTCTTTTTAGATTGCAATAACGTATTATCCAGTCTATTGCCAGTAGTACAGCCTGGGTTGTGGCCTTTTTTGAGAGGTTTGATTATTATGTCAAACTTTCTTCAAGCAGGAGCTATTGCACCTCCCAACACATGCATCATTTAAAGTGTCCTTTAAGGTTTTTTTCTAGTAAGTTTTAAAATTCTTTTTAAAGATGCTGTTCTGACATCCCTGCTCAGGTCTGTTAAGCCTCAAGGTAAAAATCCCCAAGGCATGTTTTATGAGACAGCGAGGCATGGTCTGTCAGGTTTTTGAGTTCTTGCTGCTTTGTGGCTGCCTCTGGGAGAGTAGTGCCCTTTCATCTTCAGGGGCTTTGACATCAGATAAATGAAAAGCAAATCTAATGAGTGAGAAAAACAGTGGAAAACAATGAACTTCAGAAGTAGAGATAAATGACCAGAAAGCCCCTCTGAATTACTGGCAGCATAAGCTTGTTCTGTGCCATGCTGTGCTTCTCTCTTTCTCTCTAGTTCACCCAAATGACTAACAGCATCGGGACGATAGCCAGCATGAGAACATATCCTCATGCACTCATGATAACCTCCCATTTTTCTTATGTAAGAGTAGTAAGAAAATACATAGTTTCAAGTGTCTTTTCAGACTGTCAGAACTGAAGAAACTCGCTGTGCTCTTCTGTTTGTTGGTAAAACATACTTCAAGAAATGATGCTTCTTTTTTCCCAACTCACCACCCCCAGCCCCAAAAACTGAGACTCTGTGTTCTGGATTTACGGATTTTGAAACAGTACTTTGCCACTTCCAAGTTGCTTTTTTAATGTTTGGGTTTTCTATCCTTAGACTGAAAAACAGAGACAAGCATGATTGTATGCAAGGCAGTTGTGTGGGAAGTACTGTGCAGTAACACTGTTTCTGAAGAAGAGCAACAGAGAAACTAGTAATGCTGCAAAAGTACCTCTAATTTCCTCCAGCTGATGCTGTTCGGGTCTAAGTACTTAACTGTAAGGCACATCGTCCCTGATTTACGTGTACAAATAAATGAGAGAAAGTTTCAGCTTCAGCTCTGTACTTCAGGCAAGCTGGCATTCTCACGCAGGAAAAAAAAAACAACATTAATATGAGTTACTCTGCCTCAGGTGTTTGGAAGCTACTCAAGTTCAAAGGACTTGAAAAATTCTCGTTAACCAAGAAAACACAGTGTAAAGCATTGTATGTCTAAAGGCAAGCAAATTTAGGAAGGGTGATGTTATGACTCTCTAACTCTGAGCTTCTAGTTGCTTGTTCTGTGCTAGGTCACGTGTTGCGTACAGATCCTTCTTTAATTGTGATGCATAGTACTTGCACTTTTGTGAATTATTGTGAATAATATTTAAGGCTGTATTTTAAATACAGATGTTATTTAATCGCATTTGTTTTGAAACTGATACTCATGTTAACTTACATTCAGCAGTAGTTTATCTGCAGAACTTCATGCTCCTGGTGCATGCTGCTGAAAACTGAGGCTTCTGATACTTACAAGTGCAATGAAAATTTTCATTATAAATTTTAATGCGGAAGGAGATCCCTGGTAAAATATTTCATTAAAATTGCTCAATTCAGTTTTTAGCTATGAAAAAAATTTTCATGTCTGTCTTCTGTAAACTTCAAAAGAGCAAGAAGATGATGTTATTTTAACTTTTAAATAACAAGCCTAATCTTGAAAGGAGACTTTGCAAAGAATGCTTGCTCTGCAGTCTTTCTCCCCACAGAAAATTGGCAATGTTGACTTGTTAGTGGTGTTCCAGAATGAGACAAATCCTAACGCATCACTCCTGCAATAAGTATATGTATGCTAGAGGAGATTTGAATTCATGTTTGCAGAGGCTTGGGCTCAATTTAATGAAAAACGAGCATCATTCCTGTATAGTCTGATTGGTTCTAACAGAGAAATCTATCTTAGCCAAGACAGCTCTCGTGCTCTGCCCCAGTAAATTTTTGGAAGGGATTTCTGAATAGTGTTAGGATTGGTTTTCCTATATGTTTGTGTCCTGAGGTGAACAGAACCTGTGGTTTTAGGGTAGACTGGAATTACTGCACAAATACTGACCTAAATATCAAACTTAGTGACATACTTACTCCAAATAGGTCACTTTCAGATATGCTGATTGAGCTCAAACAGAATATTTTTAAAAGCTGAAAATGTGACTGGTTCTTTAATATTGATGGTTCTATACCACAGTGCATTTCTTTCCTTTTACTTTCCAAATACTGAATTCCTAATTAAGGAAGCTCAAAAGGAAAATAACAACAAATTTTGTCCTTTGTGATCTAATATGTTTGTTCTGTTGCCAAATGTTGAAAAATAAGCTTATGCAACTGGGAGGGGGTTGGAAGGAGAAGAAAGGGACATCTTCATGGCTTTAAAGAATTTTGTCTGCATAAAGTTGGCATGATGGTTCTGGAACCTGCACAATTACTTGCAGAGCAATTCTGATCCGTCACTGTTTACTACTTGAACGTTAAATGCAGGACAGGTGTAGAATGTGCAGTTAGTAGCGAAGAGGAGATGATGAGGGCTTTCCTTGTTGGCTACTTCCATAACCTGAAAAGCTACGCCTTTAACGTAGCAGGAGAGAGAGAGGTTTTTATGTATAAGGTGTTACTGAATGGTGGAACTTGCTGGCGTGAGGCTTGTATTTGGGGTGTGGTGGACAGCTTCTGCTGTTTGACTCTTCTAAAACACTAAACTTAGTTTAGCATTTTTCAACATGTGAAATGGCTGTGTAAGGGTTGACTACTACACGACTCATGATATGGATGGTTTGGCTGGAGTAAAAAGGGTTATCAGTCCTCCATGTTGCAAAACATACAATTAAAATGGGATGTCAACATCTGCCTCAGAAATACAGTATTGCAGAGCTTAAGCAGGGACATATTAGACAATTTTGTATTCTTGGAAATGGCATGCATCACTGGACATGCTGAGACAGGTTATCCGACCCCGCAGAACTTCTCCCATCTCAGTTTTAGAAGAGCAGGAAGTGTGTAGACAGCTTAATGCAACAATTATTTCCTGCTTTAGTACTCGGTTCAGCTGGGCAGGTAGGGGAAGAGAGGCGATGAGAGACAAAGGCTATAAATAACGCATGACTGCCTCACGTAAGCTGCCTGTGCATGGCTGCACGATACATGTAGATAGGTGGAGATGTACCAGCACACAGCCATATGTGTGCGCACACCGTCGACTGCTTCCCACGTTGAGTTGCACGGCTGTGGCTGTAGTGACAGCGCTTTCAGTGGGGAATAACCTGTTATGTGGGGCTCCTGTTTAAGAGGAATATCGCAAAAGAGGTCCTCAATTTAAAAACTATCAAATTTAAGAGTTTTCTCCTGCCTGAGCAGGAGTATTTTCCCTTCCCTATTTCAGTCACGCTTGTCTTCAAGTCAGCAGTGGAAATGCATGTGGTGTTCCAGGTGACCCTAGCCTGCTGTGAAAAAGGAGAGATTAAATTATGATATCAGTGTATATTATGTTTTAAAAGTGCTAAAAATAGCAAGAATAGCAAATTCAAGTGAGAGGAGTGTGCTGCCATGTTGGTCGCCCTTTCATGTCAGTGCAGAATGCTCTCTTCATATGGTTATTTGCACTGTGAAACTAGCAGAAAATAACAATAGATTTGAATTTAGTTTATACTATACAAGTAAGTAATGCAGGAGCCTCTACAGCAGTAGTCTCCATCTTTCTTCAACTTGTATAGAGACCTACCTGAAGCAGGAGTGCAAAATTAACTTTTTAGCTTTTCCTCTCTGAAGTTGCCTAGTTCTGACCAGCTGCCTCAGTTTTCTAGCTATTTTTTCAGTACGGGTTTGACGATTGTGTTTGGAGACTGTGTTGTGAAGCGCGAGTCTCAACTGTGTGAAGAGGATGAAGCTGATCTATGACACTAGCAATACAGTTTTTATTTCTGCTGAGAAGAAAAAAAAGTCTGAGTTCTGACTGCACCCGTTTGGTGTTACAAAACATATTTATATAAATAAATTCTACAGAATTTAATAATGAACTCCTGAACTTGATTGCAGTTCTACAAATATATTTCCAAAATCAGAGACCAAGGTGATTAGCTTGTGCAGTGGTTTACAGGAACAGTGCTGAGGAAATGTAGTGAGCAATAATTGAGTGTTACTGCTAGAGATGTACCTGCTTTTCAGCTGTGCTTCATTCACCTTTGAGCTAGTGAAAGATTATCAACTATGGGATTGCCTTTTCCTTCAGCACAGAAGATTCTGCTCATTGCTTTAATTAAAGTGATGGGTAATAAGCCATATCCACTTGTGCATATAGCTTCATCTTTATTTCAGATGCTGTCAGATGCTAACAGCTGACTCTCTCATACTAGTCATGGTCAACCAGGGGAAAGATGGAAGTGCAGATTCCAACTTCAGTGAGGAACACAGCCTTTGCACAGCTTTCTAATACAAAGTACAGCTTTCAGCCTGTGAAGAAGGCTTGAAGGTTAAATTAGCCATACATTGTATTTGCCTTGGCTTGCCCATTAGCCAACTGACCTGTTTCATATGTGTTTCTAGATGTTTCTAGATAATAAGCTGTAACATCTTTACAGAGTTCATCATTGCAGGGATTTTTGTTACCAAACCTTAGTAGTTGTCTCTGGAGGCATTAAGGACAGGCTTTTCTAAAGATTACTGGTCAGAACCAGCTCGGAATAGCTTTTTCCAAAACCTTGACTGCAGGGCAGTGCCAATGGCAAGTGTAGGGAAAAAGTCATATGCAAGGATAAAATGGTTTATTTTAAGTTTTTTGGGATGCTACTTGTTACAATGGTGCCAGTTTATACTGTATCTCCTCTCCAGGTGTCTGTTTAGCCTCTTAAGCAATGGATATCCCTCTTCTGGAGGTAAATGGTGGAGAACTTTACCTTAGTTTATATGAGATCTGAATTCCTAGATGAGTATTTTTGCTTTTACCTTTGCCTGTTGGTTATCACCTTTGGTAATTCTACAGAGAATTGCGGTGTGCAATTATATATATATATATATATATATATATATATAATAAACACACTATTTATGTTGCAGTTAGGGGTCTGTAACTTTGCAGTCTTAGTCCATGTGTCTGAACATGATCATGATTCTGGGCTGCCATGTTTATGTGTGTGTTGGGGATGTGTTGGAGGTCAGGGGTGGGCTGGTTGCTGAGAGGGTGGCCATGCAGTAGTTGGTTTGTTTATTATGCCAGTAGTGCTTGGAGTCTTGAAAATTAGTGTCTAATAACATGACCTAAAAATGAGTTTAGTATAATGCCAACACCAGTGGCATCTTTTGAAAATAGCCTTTAACCAATCCAAGGCTCTGCAAAAAGCTTGTTTTCTTTGAGTATAATAACTATCCAGTTTTTTTCATATTTGTGAGACTACGAAGTGCTGTTAGCCTGTTTGCAACTGTTGATGCAACATCTAGTGAAGAAAAAAGAACCTAGAAAAATTTTCTCATTTTTCAGTGAGGCTTTTTTTGAGCTGATCCTTACTTACAGGAAACATGACGACTCTAAGTTTAGTACAAGGAAACCATTTTTTTCCTCTAAAATGAAAATATTGAGATAGTGCTTTATCTAAAAATAGATTCCTAAAAATAAACCCACATCTTCCTTTTGGCAGTGATTACAAGTATTTGAACATAAACAAACCTCTGGTTTCCATGTGGAACTTGACTTCCTTTTTTTTTTGTGTGTGTGTGTGTGAGAGATCTTCAGTATTTGCTCTGCAGTCGTATCTGGGCATTCTTGCTGTGGGCGGCTTCTTGTCATCCCAAGTCTGAAAGCAGAAGACTGGGCAAAGCAAACTTAAAGCCAGTTTCATTTCTCTTTTGATGGTAACACCATCAAAGGAGCCCCAGGGAGTGTTCCTCCTCCTCTCTCCCTGCAAAACCTATTCTTTTGTGCTTTTTGTTGTTAGAGGTTAGTTGATGTTTGGGAGGTGATGAACTTCTGAATGTGTTTCAGTAGTCTCTGTTAATGGTTTGGGAGGGAAGTTTGGTGTTTTGGCTCAGCTGATTAGTTTTCTGTGTCAAAATAGTTCAGCTGATTCCAAAGTGGTATCATTGGTGATTTCAAGCTTTTTTCTTAATTTCTGTTTTAGAGAAACTATAGCTTCACTATGTATTTTTTTTTCCTTGCTGAAATTTAGAGTCTGAGGTCCTTGTTTTGGACTTGCCTTAAGTTAATAATAGAGTAGTTACTGAAATATTGCAGCCAAAAGTGAAAACAGAAAACTAGGTATCGCCCACACATCTAGAATAGCTTTCAAGTGATGTCTTTTGAAGCCTCTGAATCAGGTTCTGATATTATTGAAGCTGAATTTGTGCAGCTGTGGCATAAATACAGGAAAGTATTGCCACAGTGTATAGCTAGAAGCTCAGTGAGATGTCGCAGATGTCACCTTTTAAGGTGTGTTGAGTCTGGGAGGATCCCAAAGTGTTTTCAGTAATCTTTGGGGGTAGACAGGTGGGAGTAAGTGGGGGAATGTAACTTTGCTCTTCATGAAGCTCAGAGGAGCTAAGTGTCTGTGGTGAGCAGATCCCATGAGACTGGAGAGGGTTGCAGGGACTGGCATACTGCATAGTACTTTGCTATGCGTAAGGTGATAACCAAGTTGGTCTTGAAACTGAATGGCTGTAACACTGAGAGCCTTTCCAAGCAAAGTCTAGCAGGGCGGAAAAAGGGAGAGGAATTATTTGCAAAAACTAATTTTAGGAACTTCTTGTCTCCTTAGGCTTCTTCTGTAGTCAGTGAAGAAGGAAAGAAGGAAGGTCTCCGGGGAGAAGGGGGATAAGCACTAGAGACCAGTTTTAGGCCCCAGACCAGTAGAGCTATATTCATGATTATTTGTATTATAAAACACTTGGGTCAGAAGGCTTTTCTGAGTTACTATGAAATAATGGCACAAAAAGAGTTTGTCTCACTGTAGAATTAATCCATATGATGCAGCTGTGTAGAAGAACCTAGGTCAGGAACTGAGGACCTAGCATAACCTCTTACTTAAACAAAATGCCACAACCTGTTCCACATGGGACTGGGGGGACTCTGACAAGTGGGCATCTATTGGAAGTCTCACTGGCAAGGGTCTGAAATCTATAGTAAACACTGAAAGAAAGTCTGTGCTGGAGGGCTGCTCACTGGGAATTCTGCTTGCTGGCAGTACAGCAACGTGTCTTGGTAAAAAATTAAGTCTAACACAAATTGCAAGAAGAAAAAGGAGCATTTCTCATTTTTTGTGAGACTGTCACCTGTTTTGCAATATTTACAGATTGTTTTCAGTCAAGCTGTTTTAAGAATGTTAATATTCCTTGCTCCACCAAATGGAGATTCAGATGTCTGAATTATATGTAGCTTAATGCTACAGCTAATTACTGTCCTTAACTCCAAGTTGCATCTTAAGCCTTGTCCTTGCAGGGGGTTTTGTCAGTGTGAACATCCCAGTGTGACTGCCACCAAGGTAACAGTGTTGATAATCACTCCATGTGTAATATTGATTCCAGTACCTGATCTCTAAAAGAAGAGCACTTTTCCTTCTGGAGAAACAGAAATACTCATATTCTGGTTCTGACTTCAGATAGTACCAAACATTTCCAAGTGACAGGTGACAAATGTCACTTTTTTAACAAATTCTCACTTCCAAAGTCTTGATGCTAAACTTGAAACACTGACTGTCATGCCTATGAAATTTCTTCTGGACTCCTATCATGAAGAGTAAAGGAAGCAACTTCTGCTTAATTACCTCCACATTTCCCTCTCCCCTCACACAGTTGCTACTACTGTTTTCTGTGAAGTTGTTACAGCTTTGCACAAAGGCCAAAATTCTGCATACTATGTAAATCTTTGCTCAGAGCTAAGGAGAGGTGAGCAGGGACAAAGTAAATTGTCTTTGTGCTCCTGAGTCTTGCTGGTGTGAGGTGTTTGTACCAGAGGCTTTTGGGTGCATCACCTGCAGGGAAGAGATGGAGCAAGAAGCATGGGTTCTGTGAATGCTGCCACACTAGCACATGCTCCTGCCCTTCATCCTAGTGGGCTATTACAGCTCTTTTCTATGGCTTTGCCTGTTGGGTTTGCGAATCTGAGTGATGGACATGACCTCAAGCCTCTGCTGAGTTTTATCTTTTCTTTGCAAGGCCCTTAGCTTGAGCCAGCATGCATCTAATTTAACATTTGAAAGAAAATAAAAGGGAGAGGCCAGAAAAGCCATTACCTTTTCACCCTTTGGACTGCACCCATTTTAAAAGGTTTCATTTTAAAATAAAAATATACGGCTTTAAAAAAAAACCACCAAAAAACTTTTTATTTTTCCCCCTCTCTCTCTCTCATTAAGGTTTTTGGTGTTAGCTGGTTTGTCAGTCTGCACCGTTCTTCAGCTCCTGTCTGGCTGAGGGTGCCGATGTATTTGCTGGCTGTGGTGTTCAGCTCCGCAGAGGGAGGCCTCTGCTGAGTGAGGCTTTGATGTTTGAGTAGAAAGGAGGATTAGGATTTGAAGCAAGGTTAGTTCTGAGGTGAGGAGAACTTGTTTGCTCTAATCTGTTAGTGTAGGTATTTCAAGTGTATGTTTCATAGTTTAGTTAAGCCTTATGCGGGCATTGATGGGATGTGATGATTATTGAACTGTTTAAAAACACATCCTAAAGGAGAAAAATTACACTGCCTTTGCATTGGCATGTCTACAGCAGGTGTAATTTAACACTGTCAACTCAGTTCAAACAGTCTGGGAATTTGGCTGCCTATACAGTGTGGGCTGTTTAGTTATTTTAATTGTCTTCTGTTGAAGTCCTAAATAGTAATTTCTTATCTGAATAGAACTACAGGGAATGGGATGAGGGTAAACAGGAAAAAGACATAATTACGTTTGTTTAAATTCACACCACAGGTCACATCGAAAGATGTACTTGTGTAAACAAGGCTTGTGTTTGTCCATACAGCTGGGTTCAGCTGTGTTGATTGCTGACATCCATTGTCAGCAACAGATCATTTCTGTAGTATAGCCAAGGCTTTAAAACAAAGACAGTAATCAGTCTTGTTGCATAGCTCAGTGACAGAGGTGGCATTATACTGATGGACAAAGCAAAGTGGGGAATTTTTTAGCCCTGTGTAGTAAGAAGAGGCAAGAATATTGGTTGATACAAGTATTTTCTGTAGGTTTATTGTCAGCTGCTAAAGATTTACAGTGAACCCATACCATACTTTCACCAGTCTTGAAATACTGCTTCCTTTCTAAAAACAATAACACAAAAATTAAAATTGAAACACCTTGACAAAATCTGTTTTTATTTAAGGCATTGCTGGCTTTTGTGAATTGTTGTTTATACTTGCACTATTGTGGCACAAGTAACACATGTTTAAAAGTCAGTTTTCCTATTTGGGAGACTCCTAGTTTTTTGCTACCTGTACAGCTCTTAGGTGGGGAGTAGCAGAAGATGCACTGCCTGGGGAGGGAGTGAGCTCTCCACCAGCATTATTTGTGGTGGTATTTGCAGAATACAGCTGCATTTTGTTGGGGCTGGGAGAAAATTAAAAGCACAATGACAGCTTTTTGGTGTTTTCAGTGGGTAGATCCAGGGCTTTTTCTAGTACATGTGCTCTAGTTGTACATTACTTTTTCAAAACTGCACTGCAGTATGCCATGCCCACGTGGAGATCAAAAAACCTCAGACCTAAAACCTAGTAGGCCAGCACTGCATAACTGAGGTTGCAACAGGAACTGGAAAAAGTCTTCCATTGGACTTGGCAGTTTGACGTGCAAAGTTGAATTTGGCCTTACCCCATTACTACTCCTCTGCTATTCCAGTGGGAGATATTGCAATACAATGATTGACAGTTAAGTGTTTAAAAATCATATGCAGAGAATGGAGAAAGCTGCAGGTTTCATCTTGTTTCTTTATATTTATGATGATTAAAAATCCAAACTGAAATTTGGACTTCAAAAACTACAAGGTCTTGCTGTGTTTGAGCTATGCTGTCAAACTGTTGCGTGTCTTACTTCTCTGGCAAAGGCAGGCATTGACTGTACAGCTTATGCTGTAGCTGCCATGACTGAGAGGGTACCATCGTCCATGACGATTATACCATGGCATTATACCTGAGACCATGACGTATGTACCATCATACACCATCATCCAAGAAGATCATTGCCCCAGTTGTTTCCCCTCATGTTATTAGTACTGGAAATGCAACAGGGGGTTGATGTGAAGACAAGTATTAAGGGTATATGCAGTTTAGGATGTGATAAGAAGACATTTCAGAGGGTTAGTCTAGGCAATGGCCTCTTCTGCTTGGGGATTCATGAGTTATGCTGCTTGTGTTTTTATTTTTATGTAAGTGTGTAAAGCATATAAAACAGTTATGCTTTTAAGTTTCCCGAAATAAAATGCCAAACAAGCCATAATGATCACTTGCAGGTTCCACACGTATCTAGAATGCCTTTCCCTCTAGCATTCTTATCACACTGACTCTTCACTATCTTTGTTGGAGCATGGGTCTGTTGAACCCAGCCCGGATAAATTCCTAGGGTATATATTTACAGCAGAATGTCTTGGGGTTGGTTTTTTTTTCTTCCAGTGGAAACCTTACATTCTGGAGATAATGTCCTTTCCTCCAGATGCTTTTTGTTCTTTGACTGTGAAGGATGTTCTAGTCAGCATTTTCTTAACCCTTACCAGCTTATCTCTTCAGTGATTCCCCACAATGAGTCAAGGAAACTCAGTGCTTTATTAAAAATTGCATCATCTTTTAGAAAAATGCTTTGCTTTTAATAAACAATAGCAGACACACACATGCGCAGTCTTACTGCATGGAAGTCAATTGAAGACAATTACAAGATTGAAATATCCCTTTATTGTTTGATTTGGGAACAATATCGTTTCAGAATTCTAATGCTCAGCTTCAAAACAACTGTTGAAAGTTTCTGGTGAACCAAAGAAAGTATTGTATAGATGCTGTTCTCCTTTGTTACTCTTTGTTTTTCATCTTGTTCCTCTATTCTCTAGGAATTTGTTATAGAACAGTATTGAGCAATGAAAAGGGAAAAGTCTTTATAACTGCCTGTGAGAATAACTGCGTGTTTATATAAGTATTTCTTGTAACAGTTCAGAAGTTAGCTTCGTAGAGCTAACCAAAGAGACTTCAATAAAATTACAGTTGCTTCCAGAACTTAACAGCTCTTAAAATGTGGTTTTAATTTCTACAGTTGCCTCTGTGGTCGAGGCATCATTCAGTTTGTCAGTTGCATGAAAATCTTAATTAAATTCTTTGTATAACAAAGTGATTACTTTAAAAAGACACAAACAAACAAACAAAAAAATAACCAGAGTATACAACTTGTAAAAACAACATTACTTTTAACTAGGGTTTTTTGGTTGTTGGTTTTTTGTTTTTTTTTTTTAATAACAGGGCTTGGTGACTTTAAGAAAGGATTTGCATCCCTTTGTGAGAAAATAATGGATTTGCTTGGCTGCTTTATCATGGTTCATACTCAGAATTACCAGTTCTGGTATTTTAGGTATTTTTAGAGTAACATGACCTGCTAAGCACTGCTGGGTTGCTTTTTACTGTTCATATTACATTCCAAACAAGTAGTTGGAGCAACAGTGTATGTAAGCATTATACCTGAAATTTCACATTATCCTTTTTAATTTAATGGACATCAGTGTGTTTTCATCTCTTGTGTTTTCAGTGATGAGAACTGTACCACACCAGGCAGGTTCTGGCACCATAAGCAGACTGAATACCTAGCTTTCAGAAGTGACTCCTCAGAATAGCCTATGAATAATTTTTGTCTTGTACTACAAGGGGAAGAAAAATAGAAGTAACAAAAGGACTGAACTAATTGAGTAACAAAAATTTGAGCATTTTAATGGATGTGGGAGGACTGGATTATTAATGGGCACATTAGAGAAAAACACTGCACCGTCTGTTCCTCTCAGAGCTTATGGCTGTGTTTTTATAATAGAGACTGTTTACCCTGAAGCCTGTGTATCTTGCATTGAAGATGAAAAAAAGGAAGAAAAAACTCCTTGGCCTTCCTTTCGGTAGCAAGCTACTTCACTTATGTCAGCAGAACCTGGTGTCTCTAGTTTCAGAGTACTTTATGGCAAGGTCTGTATGTCTGCCCAGAAGGTTGAGTGCTGTCTTCTTCATCAGAGCTCAGAAGCTCTTATAGACAGTCACTGGGCATTGGCTATGAGTTGTTGGTTTTTTTCCTCTTTTTGTCTCTTAGACATGGTGTTTATGCTTCCAGAATCTTAGAATGTGAGGCCAGTAAAAGTGCCAATGACAAAACAAAACGCTTCTCTTGCAGTGAGCAGCAGACAGAATATGGAACCCTTTGAGCACTGTTTGTGCAGCCCCAGAAGTATGAAATGGTGGTGAAGTTGCTTGCTGCTTCTCTTTAGACCTAAGCCATGCCTGCTCCAAATTGCCTCTCATCTGTCTAGTATTTGCATTTGGGCCCTCCTCCTTGCCCAGCATCACTATCTGCACTGCCTGGTACTACTGTGCAGTGGTGCTGTGTCATGTAGCTAGCTCCATGACTCTATGGAAGGATGTTTTTAATAGTATTGTACAGAAAATATAAGAATTCTACATTGCATTGTTGTTTTGGGTGGGTTTTGTTTTTAAATAAAGACTAGTAAATAAGTAAAGCAGCAGGATGTAGTTCACCCAGCTGTATCCCAGAGATTTGGTAAGGGGCAGAGTTGCTGTTACTTGCATTGGTTGCCTATAGGTCTCTGTGGAATGATGCTAGATGATATGATTTCCTTAGCCTCTATGGACTGTGTTTGTTTTACCTTCACCTTTCTATAAAAGTGTTAAACCCCCAAGTCTCAGTTTTGGTTTAGTCACCTTTTTATTGCTCTTGGACAATTTTGTAATTCATTGAGGAGAGATGAGTGCTCAGTGCTTTGCTGCTGCTGCTGTGATACTTTTTTCTCCAGTAAAATATAGATGGGATAACTTTCTTCTGCCATTTAATACCTGCCTTTGACCCTTGAAACTGAGACAAGGTGATGACTGTTACCTCCTCACCTCCACTCACTTGGCTATACTGACCTGTTGTGCAGCAATATAGAAGACTTGTGCTATGTTTTTGCTGCTTTTACTTGCTAACTAAAGTTTGTGTCGAGTATCTTACCTTTCTATTCTGCTCATAGAGTATCACATAACTTCATTGACGAAAATGAATTCATTTTATGTACTAGTTTGACAAACCTCTGCACCCTGTTAGCCATCTGTGGACCTGAAGCAAAGAGATTATGGCATAACTTGCACTAATGATGTAAATGTGTTAGATCACCAATGTATCCCAACACTGACTTCTGCTGTGCTTAAAAACAGTTTGTCTTGTGCTAGTAGGGGTGAAAGAAATGTTCTTATTTTATTACAGTATTAACATATTGTTGTACTTCTTGACTTCCAGGTTGCATCACAACGCATAAGCTCAGTGGATCTTTCATGCTGCAGCCTGGAGCACCTGCCTGCCAACTTGTTTTATAGCCAAGACCTCACTCATCTCAACTTAAAGCAGAACTTCCTGAGGCTAAACCCTAGCCTATCCACAAGTAGAGCGCTTAGTGAATTACAAAGGTAAAGTGATATGGTTCTACTGGTCTTTCTCTGCCCTTGGTGCCAGTGGACTACTGGTTTGCAGGAACTTTCCTAAAAAACTATTGCCTTGCTCTTGTTGGAGGATTGGCCTGCTGTAATGCTTCAGAAATCCGTTAACTCTGCATGTTAGAAACAGATTAGATTTCATAACAAACTTGATGTTTTTCTTGTAAATAGAATGCTATTTTCAATCTAAAATGCAGTTTTCAGAAAACATTGGTTTTACCTACCTACTGAAGCCAGCCTAGTTCTTCAATTTTTGACTCAGGTGAGTGAGTATGAGTTGGTGAGCTGCCTATCAAAGGGGTACACTCTAGGTAGGAAAGTACTGCGTGTGACTTGACTTAGCAGGTTTTTGTTACCCCCAAAGCAAAGAAAGCCCTGATTTAATAATTTGGTCTGGTTCCTGTTCCATTTCTGCTCTGCTCAATCCTAATCCTTCTGTCCTAATACCTGTGACCTTCCAGTTGTTCTTTTCACTGCAGCTCATCTAAGAATGTAACAAATAGGTAGAGAGCGGCACAATTGGTGATCTGGATGATTCAGTGTATATGTTGTGTCCTGTGGAATCAGGACATACATCTTTCTGTATTCAGAAAGGTGAATGCTTCCACAGTGACCACAACACTATGAGTTTAATTTCAGTGGTAACTGAATTGCAGAGTACCTCAGGATTATATTTGTGGATGGTCCTATTCAAATGAAATGTTTTAAACCACATTTCTAAATCCCTTCCTCTTTGAAAAACAACCAAAAAATACAGGATGGATTATGCAGGCTGTTGTATTTTTATATAATTCCAATTTTGTTCTGGAAAACCAAAAAATTTGGCATAATAGAAGATGAATGAACCCAGCAGGTCTGCTTCACAAACAAAGCAGGCAGTGATTCCAAGAGCTTATGAATGCAGTCTGGAGGGGGATACTAGCTTAAATGTTCTGTGAATGTCCTTATAGGTCTCTAGAGAGCAAGTGGAATTGTAACATTTTAGGTGATGGAACGTGGACAAGTTATGAATGTTTTTCATTTTAATGAATTTTTATCATTTTTCCTTTTTAAATATCAGAAAGTGTACAGGAGATACTTGATTATATTTTGTCCGTGTACTTAACAGCTAATTCTGTTTGGGATTAGAAAGCATTTATAAATAATATGGTGGGTAACATTCATTATCTGTTTAATGTTCTTTTGGTACTGCAATTGTAGGAACAGCTAAAGACTCTTGCTGGATGTTAATAAACTGTTAAAATTTTTCTCACTAATGTGAGCCTGAACGTGCAAGAGTGAAAACAGTTCAGGTGACCAAATAAAAGCGCTCCTGTTTAATGAGATTCTGAATCAGGAAAATCTTGGAGAAGTGGCCTGTACCCAAGGTGGTGCAAAACTGATTGTCTCATTTTTCTGAGAACTGATGCTGTCCTGTCAGGAAAGAATGGTCTGCTCTGCCTCCATTGCTTTGAGCTTGTCAAGAAGGTACAGGGAATGTCTGTGAATTTCTGCAGCAAAAAAAATGAATTATTAGGATGGTTACACGGCACTGTTTCAGTGGATCGGAGCCAGTGCCTCGTGAACTCCTGCCCTTTGGCACTGACCTTCCCTTTGCACAGGTGGCATCACCCAGGCCGTGTGTAGCTGGAAGCTGCTGTGGCTGTTCCCATTGATGTGCCAGTGGAAAGGGCTGTGTGAGGTGGTAGTTCCTGCTGAGGGTTAGCAAGAGCAGTGCCCTGTCAGTTATGTTTTGCCTCCCAACAGCAGCAAAAGCATGGCCATGGCCCTGGAATGCTCTCCCAGGCCATGCTCCTTCCTTCCCTGAGAAACACATTGCTGGCCTCTCCTCTGAGAGCAGAAAAAATTGAGTTTTACTTGTGCAGTGAAAAAACATTTAAACCAGCTCGACTGCTAGTGAGTAAATACACAAATACCTAGCAAGGAGGGAGCACTGTATCTTTTTGAAATTATTAGTGAATCCCAGAATGAAAGCATGTGCAAAGTAAGGGAAGTTCAGTCATTCCTGGGAACACAGGTTGTTATTTGTCTTATATTTTATTTTTGTTTCTTTTTAATCCAATTTCATAAAACCATTTTCATATTCTTGGGGGGTTACATGAGGTAAAACTTGACTGGATAAACCAAAAGTCTTTTTTTGTTTGCCCATGTTCTTTCAAACCACTGCAAAGCAAGTACAAAATCTCTGCTGTTCGGGTTTGGTACTGTTGGCTTTTATACCAAATTCTCAATTGCTAAATTGCAGCCACACACAGGACACCAGTAAATCAAGCTCAGCAGTATTTTAGGCTCCAAAGTAACCATGTGCTTGAATGTTGTGAACAAAATGTATTGGCATTTATATGCTTACCCTTCCTAGTACAATTTTCAATTAAAATCTGGTTAGCAAGGCAGTCTAGGAAAATTCGTCTTGCTATAAGCCAGCTCTTGGTGCTAGCTCTTCCTTTTAATAAATCACTTTAGATGGTAATTTAACAAATACTCGTGAATGCGGGATTTCAAAACAAGGAGGTACATCAAAGACAGGAGAAAGTACCAAATTTTCAACTACCCACCAAGTAGATTTACAAGCAGCTGGGTCATAGTAATGAGATGCTGACATATGCACTGACTTGGCAGGTAGAGTCAGGAATGGATTGGGAAAAACCCAAGAATTCCTACTTTTGCTTATGCAGTTATTTCTTTCAGTTGTTAAAATAATGTGATTTATTACATTTCTGAATAAAATACTTAGTCCTTCTCAATACCTGGCAGGTCTCCATTTTGGGAGCTAACCTGCTTATAGCATGTGAAGGTTTACAGAGATGTAGATGCACTTTTTTTCCTGGGAGCTACACTTTCACTTGCTTTACTATCCACTCAAACTTTAAGTTCTCTTACTGCAGCTGTGAACTTCTGTAACTGTCTGAATGTTGAAAGGTATGTATGTACCTGTATTTTTTTCCTGCTTACCAGGCAATATATACTTCATACTATGTATAAAAGTAGGCAGTCTGAAAATTCATCTGTGTTAAAAAAAACACAGCAAACATTGATACTTGTTCTCCCTCATAGTAGCTTTTAAAATTATAGGAAAGGACATTTTTCTTTTAGGGGAGAGCGGAGATTCCCTAGCTGAAAGATTGTTCAGCTGTTGCAGTACTGGAAGCAGTGGACATGTGTTGTGACAGTATCCCCACTGAGTCAGAATTTGCCTTTACACCTTGGTGTTTTAGCTCCTGTACACTGCAAGTGGATCAATTGAAGACATTCTGTTGCCTTTAGTTGTCAGAAATTTTATTGCTTACACTCTTTGAAAGTTGGTTGGTGGATTTTTTATTTTTTTTTTAAACCATGGAGTTGAGATTTATATGTACACTGTGTTCCCAAACCTCACTTTCCCCTTATTTACAATGCAACTTCACAGCTCTTGTTCTGAAATGCAAACAAGTGTTCAGGCTTACTAAATTTGCAGAGTAACATTGCTCTAGGTTTGAAGCAAATGAATAAACTGTAGTCTTTATTTACTGTTGCTCTGCTTCACTGGACTAAGCACCCCTTTATATTTATATGTCATTGTTTCAGTCATTGCTCTTGGAAAAAAACTGTTGGCATCAAGAATACTGTTTGTTAGTATTGAAAAGTAAGTAGCCAGTATGTGGATTTTTAATGTAAGCCTGTTTCAGATTTAAAATGAGAGAAAGAAAGGAAAAAGAAAGGGGGAGTGTAAAAAGCCACAAAGTTTCTTTTAATGGTAAACAGTGATGCTGCCAATTTTATCTGAAGAATAAGTTGTTATTCCAATTGCAGTTGTTAATTATTAGCAGTAATTATATGGATTTTTATCTTAAGATCAATTGGTATCTTTTCTCTCCCAGAGCCTCTTTAGAAATTAACTGCCTTCCCTGGCATCTCAGCTGAAACTCTTCTGGGCTAGTGGCAGTAAGCTGAAGTTGCATCTGTAGTGTATGAGAAGGCTAGAGGACTCTGACACATTGATGCAAGTGTTTTATGAAATCCCTTGCTACTTCAGACTGTAGGATAGCTGTTCTTAGGTGAAACCCCAGAATTTAGGGGGGTCCTCAAGCTAATCCCTCCTTACGAACTCAGTGTGCAGTATGTAGGCAATTAAAAACACACTCATTGCTCAGAGAACACTTTACATTCCCAGACAGCTTTAAAAAACAGGGGGAGCAGTATTAGCAACCCAACTGGCACAAACCCAGTAGGCAAGCTTGCTACATGTGGGGGTGAGATGTAGTTTGATCCCACCTTGTCCCTAGAGATTGAGGAGCAGGGAAGAAAGTCTCCAGCCTGCCACTTGGTCTTAAAGTTCATTGAAGTGCTCCTTGTGATTATTGCTTTTAGTGTATGAAACTGAGGTTAGTGAAGAAAATTGGACGGATTAATGACATGCCAAATACACATCTTCCCGCCTGCCAGGCCCCACGGGGTACTGCCAGTAGACACAGTGGAAAAGAATTGAGCTTTCTCTTCTTTATTGTTGTTCTTGTTTGTTTGTTTGTGGGTTTTGTTTGTTTGTTTGGGCTGGGTGTTTTTTTGTTTATGGGGTTTTTTTGTTTTATTAGGGGGGCGGGTGGGGTTAGGATGCTCTTCTGGAAACGAATTTGCTTTTAAATGCATGCATTCATTGAAGTTATTTAAATGACTCCAGCTAGCATGGGGAGTATGCTACCACAAGGAATGGAGTGCCCTTGCATGCTCCACGGTGTGGGAAGATGCTGGGAGCTTTCTCTCACACGCTAATGGTCTCAGAGCCAGGGAACCTTTTATACTTGTTTCTCCTCTTTCACTTGAATCTGAAGACTGAAGCATAGCCATCTAAGCAGTAGGGCAAGGAGAAGTTGGCATGATATTGACAACCAGAGGTCTGCTAGTAACAAACTCTGTGTAGTGTTTGCTGTATTCTTGTGCTATATTTCCTCAGCTCAGTAGCCTTGGTGTAATTTTTTTTCTCTATTTATAATACTAAAGACCACACTTGAAATATGATGATTATATAACTTCGCTACTTTTGTTCTATTTAGCTTGTAAAGATGTTGAAGGAAGGAGGTTTGGGTTTGTTAGTGCATTTTTCCAAATCTTCATGACTGATTGTGTTTTACATAGCTCCTGTGTACCTTTCTGAACTCAAGAAAGTACCCTCATGTGAATACTCGGTAAAAGTCAGTGACATTTGATTAAAGAAAAATAAATTGCAAAATCAAGTTGCTACAAGTGACTGAGTGGGGAAGGTTGCAAAATCCATTTAATGACTGAAACACATTGGATTTTTTGGATTCTTTAAATTGAAGCAGTGAACTTCTTAGTAGTGGTATTAGAAGAATAGATGGCCCTAACAAATATGCTATAAAATAACATTTTTTTTAAAATAGCATAGTCTAAAAATAGAAATTGCAGTTAATAACTGGGCTCGGTTTAGTGGAACTATTAGCCTAAATATAGCAGTATCTCTTTTAAGTAATACTTAAAGTGGTGAACATACTTACGGAATCCAGTTCTTGTGTATCGGCCTAGTCTTACTTGTCTTTTACCTTCTGATATGGCTTCTGAAGTAAGGGGTTTCTCTTCATGTATTTGAACGTGTTTCAGTTTGGAAGCCCACTGCTAGCTAATGCTCTTGTATTTCAAATATGGATTTCCAGTATAGAGAAGGAGAATGTATTTCCACTTTTTCCCTAGGAATTCTGTTCTTTCTCTGAGGATGGTCTTTCCCTGCTAATGAAGCAGTGTGCGCTAGGTACAGGCAGAGAATGAGAATTGCAAAGTATAGTAACGGAGGTTCACGTTATTTTCACTTAACAAAACATACTTTTTCTTTTTCTTGTCTTTATAAAACAAGAATAAGTCATCTTACTAACTATGTAATAGAATAAAAGCTTTATTGTTGTTTTAAGTTTGCAGGTGGTCTGAATTTAACTTAACATCTGTGATTTTTTATATTTTGAAAAATAATTGCCTAGATCTAAGGTCATTCCTTTTTGTGCAGTGCAGTCTCTTTTTTTCCTGTATTTTTTTCTTTTTAACGCAGTCTACTAGTTAATTTTGGCATAGAGACTCAAGTCTGTAGCCACAATTGTTGTGCCTTTTATAGTTTTAAATGTGAGTGGAGGGGAGAGGTATCAGGATGGCTGTTGCTGGTGTGTTTGCATAAAAGGTGGTGAAGTTACCAAAATTGCAGCTATTAGTCTGCTTTTTTCTTTCTGTCTTTTTCTTTTTCCCACATGAGATTTAAGAAAGGAGGAAGGAAATAAAAATTCAGATTGAACTATGTTTTCATTTATTCATTCAGCTAATAGAGAAATCAATAATTAATGGGTGAATTTATTCAGGCTTCTTCTGATTTGACCAGACCGGCTAAGTGACCCTTTTTCCCAAGATGACTTTACTCCACCTGTATTTGTGTGGCGTGACACGAGCTGCTTGTTTTCTGAATGAACAGGAGTCTTGTCCAGAGAAACAGAGTGGAAAACACCAGCAGAGCTCCTCCTTCCTCCTCTCTGTACTATCTATTGAAAAGCCTTTTGTGCCCAAGGTGGGGAGGGCTGCTATTGACCTCCATTAGGTAAAGCCTTCACCATCAGCATCCAAGTCACTCTCCCTAGCTGTTGCAGAAACAGTCTACCTCTATTCAGCTGTCTCGACAAATTTAGCAGGGCAAAGAGGGCTGGAATAGTTCATTTTAGATGTCTAACTAATTCAAGGTTTTTACAATGACTTCCCTTTCTGGGAAGGGAAATGCTATGACAGTATTTCTGGCGCTAAGCTAGCTGCTCCCTCAGGCAATAAGGCTATTGATGGGAAATCTGATGCAACTGCAAAAAGGCAGTAAATCGGACCTTTTATTTCCAAGGAGGAAATTGGTGTGTCAGGTTTATATGGAAATTCTCTTCATGATTAAGTTTAGTGGCCAAAGTAGCTGGCGTTCATGAAGGTAGCAAGTTGTAGATCAATTCCAACACTCGTCACAGTGCTGCCATCGATCTGTTTGGGAATGGTGCTGAAGCTGAGGGATGGTCATGATACTGCTTGAAATGCTGCTACAGTCCAAATACTGGAGATAGTATTGGGAAAGTGATCATCTTCCTTAAACCAAGTCCCTTATTAAGCCATGCCTTCTGTTTTGAGTGTAGTAAAATACTGCTTTTTAATTGCTTTTGGTAAGAGCAGGGCAGGACTGGTTTTGTCAGAGGAGTCTGTTACAGCTGCATTTCAGTGGTGGTGTATGGCCAATCCAATATACTATTCCTCCCGCTCCAAACACAGCGGAACATAAATGCTGTACTATGTAATGGAAATTTCTCTGCTGTGCACATTGAGTAGATCTGAATTTGAAATTAGCATGTCAGTTCATTTTTGCCGTGATACAAACTTCTCTTATTAGTCCCTCTCCTCATTTTGCACATGTCATACTAAAGGCACTCCTAAAGTGGCAGCTTCAGGATTAAGTAAATGGAGATTTTTTGGCTCAATTATGGCAATTAGTGTTCGGTCGTATTGCATGTTTAAACTCAAGGCTTGACATGTCAGCATTTTGCTCTAGCTTAAGGTAGGACTATTTTTGGTCAGAGTAGTGAGTGTTTATATATGGGTCATTACAATAGAAAGCTCAATGAACATAGTGTGTTGAGAGAGACTGTGCTTCAGGTTGGCTTTCTTGTACCGATATCATAGTCTAGGGTGAAGGAAGGAGGGAGAAGAGGAAGGAAAACATACATATGGACTTGATACAAGGTTATTACATTGTAATACGCCTCAAAGGAGCGATGTTGTGCCTTTTCTTCTTTCTGATAATGCCATGGGGGCAACATCAATTATGTGCCTCTGCTTCAGGTAGGAATACAGATTTGGGTGTGAAAAAACAGCAAAGATGTTGCTTTGTAAAATCTTATTTAAAGCCTGACACCGTGTAAACTCAGCAGCAATAGAAAACTTGAGTGTGTAAAATACTTCTACCTTATTTATATTGATGCTACAAATGATACTGGTGCTACTGACTGTAAATCTATCTAGATGTAAGAAACACTATAAACAGTTAAGCATTTCAAATGTGTAGCATGGCAGTGCTCCATAATGGAAGTGCACCAACCCATCTGTGATGTGGATAGTAGGAAGTGAGTGGCCAAAGCTTGAGAGTTAGACTTAGGTTTTAACTTTGAGCAAATACCTGCTAGTTTGACTTAGTAATGTTCTGTATTTGACAGTGCTCCATGAGAAGAAATGTGACTGTAGCCTTTCATAAATGAACATGTTTACAAAGGAGGAAGACAGTATCTCTTTCCTGCCAGTTGTTTTAAATTAATCTCTTTAACTAAGCGTATGGTGTCTGTCTTTCAGCTTTTCTTTAAATGTCATTTAACTATGAACTCTCCTTTGTGGATTATTTGACATACACTTACATGTGCATTTTCAGCTTCTGTATGAGTATATCCAACACTGGGCGTACTACTCATCTTCCCTTACATACTGTATTCTGTTAACCTGTTAACAAGTTCAGTTTATGCTCTTAGTAATTGGATTACTTGCAGAAGGCCCTTAATAAGCACACATTAAAACATACAGTAAGGTAGCAGAGAACATGTGGGATGGGGGTGCTAGGGTTTTGTCTCCCTGTCTTTGAGCTATGACAACTATACACAAGTATGTGTGCAGAAAATCTTGAAGTTGACCACCGAGTTGGAGTTAGTTGATGTTTTCCATAGCTTCCTTCACCTCCACCACCCCGTCCCCCACTCCAGTCCTCTTTCCTCTGTGTATTAGCTTGATTTTCTGTAAATTTATCTTAAGATTCTATTTGGGGTCTTACAGTAGATTGTAGTTTTCACTTGTTTAGTGGGCAGAAGGCCTGAGACACTTCTGAGACTCCAGAGCAGTACAGGTAAAGGCTGTAGCCTCAGTGTTGATTATTAAATGAGTTAATTCTTTTTTCATGGTTGGCTTAAAAATTTGAATGGCTGCATTTTGATTTTCCCAGCAACTTAGTTATTTTTTAAACTTCCTTTCTTCACTACTATTTTTGCACTTACCTAAATACTGAAAAAAACCACCCAACCCTAATTTCTAAAGACCCTGGAGTCCACTACTTAGAGCACTCTTGTTTGTATTTGCAGTTGACTTTGAGGAAGTTGTGGGACAGCTGTTCCACCACAGAATCACTCCAAGTTTCAAGTATATCTGTGGCCCAAATCTACAGTTGTTTTAAAGATAAATGTAGGATTGTGCATTTCAATTCTAGGTTCGAGATTTTTAAGCTTTTTCTCTCAAAAGAGAGGAATATAAAGGTACAGTGTTTAAAATGTGCTTTTGTGTTTTTTTTTCCTGGCTAGCAGCTCTTATTAACATCAGCTGGCTTACCCTAGCCTCCTTTTTATTTTACAGTTCTCCCTCTAGAGATATATTAGTCATTGTTTCTGCACAGCAGCATTTTTTTCCCTACAGCAGTAATTTGATTGCAAGATTTCATTTAGTCTCCATCTAACTCTGATCCAAACTTCTGCCTCCAGCGTGGCACAGGGTGTTCAAAGTCTGTGTTAACTCTGGCCATTATTTTTCCATTTTTTTCCTTCTGCCATCTTTGCACCAAAATACCAGTAGAGAGCACGGTATTCCCTTGCTTTCTGCAAGCCTGTGTAAATGTTAAGTATGCTTACAGCCTGTCTTTTGGTGAAAAAATCTACGCTTCAATTACAACCCCCATTGAAATACAATACAATGGCGCTACTTACATTTTTATATTGAGGTTTAGTCAGTGACATGAGTTTTTGATTTAGGCAATACTAAAGGTGTGTGCTGGTTGATTGCAGAGGCTGGTAAGTATTTTTAAGAGTCTTTTGATGTTAGAACTCTTTAACCTTTTAATGCTTGATGCGATTTCTGGCCGTGTTTTCTGGTTGGGGGAAGACAAAGTGCTTTGAGGTAAGAATGGAGGCTGTGGATGCACTCTGGCACATGCTGTCAGAGATTACTTTCATGTGGAATAGCAGTGTCCATAGGTGCAGTTTTGCTTCCATCAGCATGTTACATAAAAGCCTGCTTGCACAAAATAAAGGACTTGAGTCTTAACGAAAGGAAAATGAAGTACAAATAAAATGTCCTGGTGTAAACCATGCCAGAAAAGAAACTTCCTCCCATCTATCGGAATCTGACACAGATCTTTTCATTCATCCTTTTTACTTGCCTTTAGGCATACCTCCCAGTGGTTGTTAGGCAACCATAATAATGTTGCTGAACATGCAGGCTGGCTAATTGGATTGTCCCCTTCTTTGGTTTTTTGTTCAAACAGTCTTGATCATCTTTAATAAGGCAAGCACATGAAAGTTGCTTCATTGGCTGATGTGATAAATCAAGAGGCTTTTAAGAGTTTCTTGACACGGCAAGGACAAAATTTTGAAATCTCTGTGAGCTTTGACATTGTACTTAATCGAGAGCATAAGAATTTGCCTCTGTCACTACAGGTCTTGCTAAATTCTGGTTTAATTCAGCACATTTCCCAGTTGTATTCAAACCAGCCTATTCTAATGAGAATTTTTGGTTGAAAGGCAGTATCTACTCACATGAATGGAGCTGAGCTGGACCACAAAAATTTACTGTTTATACAGGCTGAGAATTTCCTTCACCTTGTAACCAGTGTCACTAGGATAGTCTTATTAGCAAGAAACGTGTTCAGAAAAATAGCAGTGCTTTAGTTCAGGATGAGATGGCACAGAAGAAATTATGTATATCGTAAGGGTGGCAAGGGTTTTGTTTGTTAGGCTCATAGGAGAATATATTTAGCGTGTTATTCAGGAGGGCTTGTTTCTCTATGTCATCTTAACGTGAGTAAACTCTTGCAAGTGGTGTTCAACTTGAGTGTCTGCTAGTTTCCCTAGTTATTCTGAGTACGTAAACTGAAAATGCATGTGATTTGCATTTACATAACCAAACTTACCTTGTATTAACTATTGCAAGGCAACATGGTGTAGTTTGTTTGTCATAAACTTATTTGTCCTCTTTATTTTAATGTCTTTTTTTTATTTCATTGTAGATTCACCAAGTTGAAGAGCCTTAATCTTTCCAATAATAATTTAGGAGACTTCCCATTGGCAGTCTGCAGCATCGCAACCCTGACTGAACTCAATGTGTCCTGCAATGCCCTCAGAAGTGTTCCAGCAGTTGTAGGCGAGATGCACAAGCAAGTACTTTCTTAAAACTTTGTGTGCACAGCCTGATAATAAAAGCAATAGGCAGTTTCATGACTCTGTACATAATCTGGCTATAAGAAACATTTTAAACTTACTGGGTTTTGTCAGAACATACTGACTTAAGATCTGTGTGGAAGCAGTTGTGAGCTGTGGATGGAGGGAAAGCACACTTAGTGTCTCGAAGCTCTTCCAGACCCCAGCATTTGACACAAGGGTCACCTTCACAGTAAAGAAAATGTTTCAACCTCCTTGCTCATGTACTTCAACCATCACATTTGTTGCAATTCTGGAGATGTTTGAAGATAGGATACAACTGTCTTAACACAGCCTATGTTTCATAGTTGCTAATGCTTTTAATTGTTTGGTCGATATCTTCTGTAGCAAATGTTAAAGCCTTATTCCTTAATGATTTTCTTTTTTCTGCCCTTTTGTACATTTTAAGTCACTGTCATTGTGGCAGATTTGTGTATTTGTAGGAAGGAAATGTGATTTAACAGGTCACTCACTGTCTTCACTCTCCTTTCCCCTCCCCTGCTTTTAATAGCTTGCAGACATTTTTGCTGGATGGCAACTTTCTTCAGTCCCTTCCTGATGAATTGGAGCATATGCATCAGCTCAGCTACGTGAGTCTGTCCTTCAATGAGTTTACCAACATTCCAGGGGTTCTGGAGAAGCTGAATGCCATGGACAAGCTCTGTATGTCAGGAAACTCCATGGATACCCTGAATCTACAGGTGTTAAAAAGGATGCCTCATATTAAACATGTGGATCTAAGGTAGGTGTTTGGAAAAATGGAAAAATAAGTGGGTTGAAATTACTGGTTGAAAAGGTTTCTCCTTGGCTGCCCAAATTGCCCCCAGGTAGGAATCTATTGTGTTAGTCCATCAAACCATGTTTCTGGTGGTGGTGTGTAACTCACTGTACTTGCCCGTGACTTAGCATTCTTCTTTGAAGAAGAGATAGCTTTTAGGGAGATCGATAGATAAGGAAATGAGTTTTGGGGAAAATTAATATTTATGCTGAAAGATCAAACAAAACAGGGCCTGGGACACTAGTGATTCCTGCAGTTCTTGTTGCTGCAGTGTTAATGTAATATAAATTATAGTCCCTGACCTAAAAAAGCTTCTGTCTGAAGTGTTACAGATGTGTGGGATGAAGAAAAGGGCAGTGAAGGTGAAAGGACAAAAATAGATATTTTAGTATTTCTTGGTATGCTAAAAAGCCTAGTCCACCATAAGTAACATTATTTTATTGTTGTGCTCAGCAGAGTCTAAACAGATCCTTGTTATAAATGACTCCGTTATGAGGTGGCTCTTTATTCTTACGGTCTCTGGGCAAGCTAGCTTCTGCAGTCAGCTGGGCAAGGCTCAGTTCAGAGCCTGGACCATGAGGTCAAAACCACGATGAATTTTGGAACCATTTAGTTAAGCTACTCAAGCTAAAACTTAGTGTGCGGTACTGCTGTGTAGCTGTCAGACTTTGCAATCAAGAAAAGAGTCAGCGTAAGAAAACAGCTGCAGTAGATGGATGACTCCTGAAGTGTTTATGGTGGTGTTAAAATATGCCTGTGTGTTCGTATGTACAACAGAAGCGCATAAATAAATAAATTGGCCTCAGAGTAGAGGTACTGTGGCTAAGCTGGCTACGGGTTCCAGCGGTGCAGTTCCAGCCCTGTCACTGTCTGCCACATCCCTTCTGCACTGAGCAGTGAACAGTGGTTCTTTGCAATGCTACCTGCAGTAGTAAATGTTGAACATATTTGTAAACTACTTGCTGCACAGTGAAGTGCTTTGCTTTAGTGAAATCAGAAGGAAGCACTGCTTGTAAATTGAAAACAGCAAAAGTAGGCTGTGGTGTTGGAGGGGACATGTTACCCATTTTCTTTTAACTGGAAAATGTAGCTACTGTGAAAATACAACTGTTACACAGAGGGCAACTCTTCAAAAGCAACAGTAACAGCAGAACTGCAGGCATTTGCCCTTATTCTCACTAGGGAGACTTAATGGTCCAGCAGATGTTATTATACTGATTTTTAGTGTTCTGGTCGGGGCTGGGAATTTGAAACTGAACTCTGAGTGCTCTGCAGTCTCAAACATTGCTGGGTTATAGATAATCTCACTCAGCTTCTGGGGAAGTTGTTGAGTGTTGGCAGCCAATGCACAGCGGTGAAGGTGTGATAAAGCCTGTTCTCTTTATCTGACAGACCCACTTCGTCTTCGGTTTTTGCTTTGTTTTCTTTCAACACCTATTTTCAGGTCTCTGAGTTCGCTTGCTGCGGAACACAGTAACACAAGAGGCAAATATATGGGAATTCATGAATCTCAATTTGGCCTTTCAATAAGGCAAGGGACTCCAATATCTGCAGGCCACTTGTGTCTACCAGGCTTTTCCAGCTGGAACTATAGAGGTTTTGTTCTTTTTCAAACTGTCAGGCACAAATAAAAGCCAGATTATCTTTTATTTTTGTAGACACAATAACAGTAATACTTACCTTCTTGCAGAGCTTTTTATCAGTAGATTTCAGAGTAGTTTAGAAAGGAGCTTGGTGGTGTCTTTCCTTTGTCATAATGGATAAAACAATAGAGTGGATCCATCCATCTTTTAAAATACCATAACAAAGGCAAAAATATTTAAAATCAGCCTTGATCAGAACCTGGAGGCATCCATTCATGAGCTGTTGTGAACTGATTGTATTGTGAGCATTGGTTTGTCAGCAGGAGCCTACGTAACTACACTTAATCTCCTTTTTTGTCTGCAAGATTGAATTCAATTAGGAGATTGGAGGCCGATGACACAGATTTTCTGCATCATGTGACCCAACTGGATCTCAGAGACAACAAACTTGGGGAGCTGGATGCAACAGTTTTTAACAACGTTGAAGTGTTACACTGTGAACGGAATCAACTGGTAACCCTCAAAGTCAGTGGATATTTTCTCAAGGCACTGTACGCTTCCTCGAATGGTAAGGGTGTTTTCAGGGCAGCTGTGGTGGTGTCATCTGACTTCTGGTTTCATACCTGGTTCTCTGTAGGATGCTTGTGGAGTGCAGTGCACATGATTGAGGAGCAAGCAGGAGGCTCTTGGCATGACCCTTGGATAAAAGGGTTTTTCGTGCTGTGCTGGCAATTCTGAGCTTCAGAAGTGACTTTGAAATAACACTGGGCTACTGATTTGGAGGTCTCAAAACCTTGGAATCTTGGAATTTGAAAATCTTGGAATTTGAGCTGAAATTCCTCTCCATGTCAGCAGGGAGGTGTCTTGAAGTTGTCAGTTCTTTAGGTTATATTAATGTGTTGCTTTAATAAGGCAAATAAGGAATTTATTGCTCCTCCCTGGAGTTGAGAAAGTTTGAACAAGTGGCCATTTGTGAGACAAACGAAGACAATATATATTTTTGCTACTACCTCTAGCTGCTTACTCTGGCCGCAAAGCTACAAAATCTATAATGAGTAACTTCGTTTGTATTTGATAATAAAATAATGCAGCCTTTTCCAGTTGAGTAACTCCTGTGTTCCATGAGCAGGATTTGTTTGATCTGTCTCTGGAAGCCACTGTTACTTAAAACACTTGTTTTTCCACCGCCATTTTTATTATTTGGGTTAGTTTGTTATGGAATAAACAAAATGCACACTCAGAGAGCTGTGAATTTCATGAACAGGCTGAACTGCCTTTAAAAGGCTGTCATCTTAATGATATCCAAGCCTGTGCCTTCATGAAGTATTCATGCCAGGATCTTTGTAGCTGAGAAAAGTTAACATAATCTGAGCATGTGCTGTGCAATGTGAGCTGAGAAACCAAGTCAACCTGTATCTTGCAATCAGCTGCCTATTTGCTCTCGCTGTTCCTCCTGGCTATCCTCTCTTTGTACCCTCAGCCACCTTGTTTTAGCCTCATCTTCCAAAGAGACTGTGATGCTTGTTACACTTTCACTGTCGTGGATTTTCTGTAGGCTTAAATAAATGTGTGCTGGGTTTTTTTTCAACCCTAATGCTAAGCATTAGCTACCTAAAACCCTTAAGATATGAAATATTATTGAAGTAATCAAAATATAACATTACCAGCGGCAGCTGAGATGCTAGAAAGGTCAGTAAGGCTGCTTCCAACCAGGAACTCCACAGGCATGCAAACGCTTGTGTAATGTGTTGACAGACTCTGGATCTTGCTATGACCCGGAGGACTCCAGGGTATTCTGTAGCTTGCTGTTCCTGAGTGGGGAATCTCCCTTCCTGTGCCTGTACCATTAGTGACCAGCAGAAAAAAGTAGAGCAGGTTTGTGACTTACTATTCTGGGCAGAGAGGGCAGAGGTAAAGTTAGAGCTCCAGAACAAAAATGGAAAAATGAGAATTTGCCATGAAATATTTAAAATCTTCCAGTTTCTCCTCTCTGGTCTGTCATAGCAAGTACAATGTAATACAGCAAATGTGCTCAAAAATAATGAAGAAACAAAATTCAGTTCACAAAGGTACAAACCCTCAGAAGTCTTTTAGGTTACTGACTTGTGCTGAAATCTCTGGGTTAGCTGCTTAAAGTAACTCCTAAGGAACAGCCATTTTAGGTGCAAATCTTTATCTCCACTATTATTTATATATATATATATGTATTTTTTCCCCTAGAACTTGTTCACCTTGATGTGTATCCAGTTCCTAATTGCCTGGCTTATATGGATATTTCTAGGTAAGGTTACATTTTTTTTGGGCCTGTAAAACATATGTCAGTGAAGCTTAGGGAAAAATGTCATTCACTGGTATTTTACTGGGAGTGGGGCCAGAAACTGGACCTTGAGATATGAGAAGACTGATTTTTGGAGTTAAGAGGATGGGGTTTTTTCTGCTGACCAGTTCTTCCCTCTTTCCTTTTTATAGATTTAAATATTTAATTTTTTTAAGTGCTAAAAGTAATTTTTTTGTAGTTAAAGAGTTTAAAGATTTGTATCTTATAGAGGTAGAACATGATGATTCAAACGTGCACCAATATGAGACATGTATGCAAGCCCAGCATAGGTTGAAGTTTTATAGTTTGCTCATCAGTTTGGCAGCTCCTGCAGCTCATGGCTGTTCTCTGCAGCCCTGGCTACAGTTGCCACTTGAATGCATCTGTAAATCTCACAACAAGGGAGGCCGGATAAGGAAAGAAATGGAAAAGGCAGGTGCTTTAGTTTGTTTTACAATTGAAGGACTGAATCAGGAAAACACTTTATAGGAGTGCTTAATGTCTGTCTTATTTAAGGAATTACTCATCTGCATGTTGAAGTGATAGTCTCATTCATTAAAAAGCCTGCTTAAAGCACTCCTAAGCTGTTGAGGGTAATTGTAACAATTAGTGAGTTAACCTGGGTGAGTAGCGGTCAACTTCGAAGTTTCATCAACCATGAGTTACTTGCATTGTGCACCTAAATGTAACACACAGGTTACATCACACTAAGTGTGATTTATTGAAAAGTGCTCTTTGTAAAGCTGTGTTCTCCATTTAGCTGTAAATTAAATTGGTGCAGAATGTGAGATTTTGATCACAGAACCCTTTTTGTGCCTCAGTTCAGTGATGGTGTTGTAACTTAACGGGTAGAGTGTCTTTCACTTCTTGGCTGGCTTGGAATTGGGAAATCCGTTTGAGATTGAAAAGGAAGCTATCTGAGGATAAGAGGGGGTTGGGTTGCTATTGCATATTTTGGTTAAAGGCCATTGCATGAATAAACTGTAGGATAGAAGCACGGGAATGAGCATGAACACTGATTTATGTTCATGCTGTGTAAGGGTCCTATTCCTGGACTTCAGGTCTGTGGGTGCCTGAATATCTGATGCCCAGTTTTGCATCTGTGTGTGTTAACTGTAGTAGTGCTTAGGTGAATCCACATGCACACAACCTCCTCCATGTACTTCATGCTGCTAATTTCTCTTTAGGGCAGGGTGCCTTACTGTGCTGGTTTTCAGTGCAATATTTGGAAAAACTTATCTTTAAGACCTTAATTTTTGGAAGAGTTAGTTTCTGTGAAGATAAATGCAAGAAAAGCAAAACTTCTAGCTTTAAAAATATGCCAAAAAAAAAAAAAAAAAAGATTTTGCTCTATTCAGTGAGATAGATGAAAAGTGGTAGAGCAAATTTCAGGATTGAATTTGTGGGGAGTTGAAGAGGTGTGTTTCAACTGTGTAGAGCGTGAGTATCTTCTAAGGAGTATCTCACAAATTTTTTTCTCCATGGAGAGACTCCTTCATCCTCGGTGCTCTGATACCCTTAACACTTCTTCCCTGATAATTTGGAACTAGCTTTTTGCATTTTCTTAGTAGTTGCACATCTAGGGAGGTGCTGTTAGCTTTGTTGCCTCCTCACCCAGGACCTTACTGCACTGGTAGTGCCCTTAGAGAAGGAGGGGTGGCACAGTCTTGTAGGAAGCATAATACTATGTAGCAGATTTATTTCCTGCAGGTATCTGTATCTGTTAAGGCTGTATTCTTAATAGCATTGTACATCTCTGTTATCATTTAGTTACACCTCTTTGTGTTCTTTGTTCATAGAAATCACCTGGAAAACCTGCCTGAGTGGGTATGTGACAGCAGGAAACTGGAGGTGTTGGATGTTGGCCACAATCAGATACGTGAGCTGCCTGCCCGGTGAGTCTTGCAGACCAGTTGCACAATGTGGAACTGGAGAACCAATTCAGAAATAATTGCTGATTCAGTGTTTAGCTTGTTCCGGTGACTGTCAGACTTGTTTTATCTTTCATTTGATTTTATTTTTACCTTGTGGGGTGTCGTCATGCCTCAAGCTTCCACCCAGCCTTTCTTCTTTTACTTTCATGCAGAGAAAGCAATGCCTTTGAACTCCAGGTGGAAGTTTTGAAGCTGTTCACGTGGCTGTTCAGGCAGGAAAGCCCTTCATTTTTAATACTGAATATTAAATATTTACAACCATAACTTTGCATGACAGTTTAGAGATCCAGAACTTGTAACTTCATTTCACTGGTGCCTGGAGACTCCAGTTCACAGCCTTGTTTGAGTGAAAAAGGGTTGAGAGGAGAAGGTCAAGCCTCATCAAGGAAGCAAACTCCTGCAAGTACAGCAATCACCCTCACTAAAAATGATAAATGCAAATGATAGGAAAGCAAGTGAACAGGAAGGAAAATAGAAGTTGAGTTTAAATAATGGCTCTTATTAGTTTGGTTTTTTTCTAGAGGGACCTGTTCCAAGTGAATATACTGATCAGATGCTGGTATTGAAAATTTCCAAGTCGCTGACTTTGCTGGAAGAGAGCTGTCATTCTTGTCTGCTCTGTGCGCTTCAAAAGAGATGTTGTGAAAGAGGGAGAACATACTAGGCACAAAGGGTGAAATTGCGTGGGGATGTGCAGAGCCATTGAAGATTGTAGACAGCTAGTATATGATGAGTTGTTAAATATTTTCCTTACAGAGCTGTACAGCACAGAAGAGCATCAGAAACCCAAAAGGATAGTTTTGTCTGGGTCACATGAATGTGCCATATGGTGTAAACCAGCAGTTTTAGTGTCAGAAATGGGAAGAGAATAAATTTTAGAAATGTGGGCAGGAAAGGATGTGAGATTTACTAAGCAAACTAACAGGCTAACGTGCAGATGATTAATGCCTCTGTTTTTGCACACAAAGTGAAGCTGTACCTGCTCAGAAGACGGGGGGAGCAAAAGTTCATTTGCCTTTCAGTTGCACTTCATAACAGCAAGGACTATCAAGGCATACCGGATATCTTTGGGAGATTAATGATTAGCTGAAATTAGGTACAGTCAACATCCCACTTGTCTCTACTGCCATCTTATCCTTAACCCCAGGAAACAGCTTATCTTTGAAAACTTTTCTTTGTAGTGTGTGTCTAGATAGCTTAGCTCCTAATAAGTCAGCTCAGTTTTAAGGCCCAGTTCAAAACACAGGCTTTGAAGTCTGCTAAACGTTAGGGAAATTTAGGTCTGGATTCAAATGCAAATGTCTCAGGGGTATCGACCTACTGTTAAGTATCAGGTAAATGCTAGTGCCCAGTGTGTTCATGTGCACTGCTGTGTGCTTTTTCTTCTGAGTAGCACTGAATACCTGTGGAGTGAGTGAGCAGGGCTCTCCCAGGAGGATGCTTGCTGCTCTAACCACAAATGTTCAAGCCTTGCAGCAGTTTCCTGGAGGGCTGAACGTTACACCTGATCTAAACAACCTACAGTTGATGCTATGTGTGTTTGCCTATTGAAACAGAAAAAAAATCCTTGAAGACAAAGAACTGAAGCAGTTGAGATGGACAGCTGTGTCCTAATGTTTGTTTCAATTAAAGAAAATGGGAACAATGTACACTGGGCTGTAATGCAGCCATTTCTGCTTTAAAAGTGCTGAAAAATTAACAAAAAGAGTACTTGGTCTTAGCTATGCAGGACAAATTCATTGTCAAAACTGATGTTGCCAAAGATTCCCCAAAGAAAATGGAGATGCTTCAATTAAGAGTTGCCAAAATGTTCTTGTCACCACTAGTGAGCAGACATCTGTATGCATTTTTCTTCCTTTTTGTCTGGTTTTTCTTTTTTAAATATCTATATGTATTCATCGTTGTGTTCTCTTCAACAGTTGCTTACTAAAGGAATTGTTAAATGCTTTTGCATTCATGCAAATGTTGAATGAATTTGAGAAACCAAATCATGTTTTCTCAGATTCTGATGCTGAGTGACGTGCTTGTCCTTAGAACTTTTTGATCCCATCAAAACTTCCAGTGGGAGTTGGGCAAGTGGGAAGGCTGCCCATAGGGAAGAGCAGTCCCAGTGTCCTGGTTCCCCACCTAGCTTGAGAACTAGGTGTTCCCAGGCTCCTTAGGAGCTTGCTTAGTTATATGCTGGTGGTTTGATCTCTCTTCAGACATCCCTGTTCCTTTGGTGCTTGTGTAACTTGGAAATAAGTGAAAACAAACGAAGAAAACCCCAAAGACTTACTCAGTACTTCTGAATTATTTATAAAATGTATTTTAATGGAAAAGCTAATTGCTAAGGTGTTTGCCATGATCTGACCTTTTTTTATTTTAAAATCACACCGCCCCCACTCATCCAAAAAGACACCCGAAGTGATAAATTTTTTTTGAGGTGTTGTCAACCAATTCTGCTTTTTCTTCTAATGTTTGGTGTCGATGATACTGGCCACTCTTGGTTAGGAAAGGAAATAGAAAGGCAAATTTGTAATTGAGAGAGATTTTCAAGTAAAAGCAGAGTGAAACAAAAATGGTTAAATGACAAAAACATAATAGATATGCTTATCACTGCATGATAAGTGTCTTTTCACCCCATGTTGAGCCTTCTGGAACGATACAGCTGGCTGTTGACTTGTATCCATGGTCATAATGCAGATGATCCAGCCAACTGAGATAACTGCTAACACTGGCACGCAGATGTGAAGTATGACTGTGTCTGTCAAGGGGAAAATACTCAGCATACTTCGTTGATTATTTTGGCACAATAGTCTGATGACCTGATGTATTGTAGAGCAGGGGAGGCTCTTTATGTGTATTTGGGTCATTGTAACAGAGGGAAGAAGATTTTTTGCTTTAATGCTGAGTAATTTGACAGTCTTTGATTGAAACAGGTCAGCATGATGCCACAGGCTCGCCAAATTAAACAGTACGGTAGCAGGAATGTAAGACAGGTGGCAGATGAAGAATAATCTTTTTTTCTTAATTTTCTGAGGGTGGTGCCCATTCAAAACTGAGTTGCTTCCTTTTTGAGGTCATTGGGTGCAGATTTTTAACTCCTTATTAGGTTGTTTATACTGCAAATTTCAGCTTTGCTCTATGATCAAAACAGCTGTTAGCTCTTGCTTTATGTTGCCCTCTTCTCCCCCTCCCCTTCTCCCTCAGCCCTCCAAAAAATGGAGCAGGGGGGTGGGACTCCTGGCCATCTATCACTTGTAAAAGCTCAAGAAAGTAAAGCCGATTAGATAAATTTCATTTGCTGTAGAACGGGAAAGGAGGCTTTATGTTAGTCTGGTATTAATAGAAAAGGAAAATGGGAGGTGGGGAATTGCATTGGATTATGAGTCAGCACATGATGAGCAGAGCACTGTGGAGCTTGTGGGGTAACTGGTGATTTCACCCACACTTCTGAAGTTCTTCCATTAGCTGGGGGGGTCCCACATGTGCAGTTTTCTGCAGCCATTGTTAGCAATTACCTCCTTCACTGTCATGCTTCTATATTCATGTTTTATACAGTGCAATAAGACAACCCTTTCTCACTACTTGCACTCCTGAATCATCCTTAAACCTCCTTCCCTGTCTCTGAACAACCTTTTCAAGAAGTTGGTGGAGAGTGGGAAGACATTCTTGGATTTTTGTGTAATTAATACCATGTCTGCTAATCAGTTGGCTGAATCACTTTCTTGTAATGAACAGTGATAGCTCACCTAAATTCTCAAAGCAACTCTTCAGTTTAGATTTTTCCTTATTTGTGGTGTTTTTTCTTTCTCTTAAGGTTGTTTAACAATAGTAGCTTGCGTAAGCTGCTGGCAGGACATAACATGTTAGGAAGGCTACCAGATCGGCTCGAGCGAACGCAAGTGGAGGTCCTGGATGTCCAACACAACCAGCTTCTTGAACTGCCATCTAACCTGCTTTTGAAAGCAGACAGGTAAATATAAAGAAATTTGATCTCAACTTGTGTGTGAGAAACCTTGCTTTGTGTGTTCCTTCCTAGCTGAAAGGGTAATCTGAGGTTCCCCTAATTTGAAAGTTGCCAAGCCTTGTGCGGTAAGAACAGATGTCTGCCCAACTCACCAAAACACATTCTTTTTATTCTGGTTTTGTTGCCTTATATGGTTCTTTCTTTTTCCCCACCAAGCTCCTGCTGAACACCTACTTCTTGAAATCTAGCTGTAAAGTAAAGCGCATGCTATTTTCTACTACATACACTGAGATGGGTTAGTGGCAGTTTCTTTAAATACATATTTCTTAGGCTTGTTTGATGGAGTGTGAAAGCTTTTTTTTTCCTCTTCAGTCAGAGGCCAGAGCTTATTTATACCTGTCAAACAAAACAAAATCTGTGCATAAAGCTGTCAGAATAACTCAGTTATTCCCATGTCCTTGCTTTGTGAATTTCTTTATGCTTTTCAAACGTTTGTCACTAATTTAGCTGGCGTCACCACTTGATCTGCTTTCTGGATTTCTATTTTTAATGCTGCTGTTTCTTTAGTTTTGGAGTCTCCATAATCTTTCTTCTCAGATATGAACATATCCTGTAAAGTGGCTGTGATTGAAATATGGGAGGTTGGTAGCATAGTCTAGGGATAGTGGATGGGCTTGCCCTGCTTGGTGTCAGCGTTCATTGCACCTCTGCATTTCCAGATAGCCACGGGATTTCTCAGTGCTCAACCCATGCATAATCTAACAGTGAGATTGTGTGCTGTGGGGTTTTATTTCTGACTAACTGTGACAAAAGGAATGCATAGCTGCTGCGTTTCTTGAGAGGTGGAGAAGTAAAAGTAGCAGCAGTCTCACTGTTGCGGCTCCTCACCCAATTAAAAGTGTTGTGAAATCCCTCACTTCTATACTGTTCTTCATTCTGTCATGAGCCCCTGGTTAAATTTCCTGGGATTCATAGCATTGGGAGTTGGAGAGTTAGGTTGATGGTTGAGATGGCTTCTAAATAAACTCTTACCTTGATTTACTCTTGAACAGTCATGTTCTGAGGAATCTCTTACTTAGATTAAAAATTGTCTTTCAAAGGGTAAACTTTACTATTACAGGGTTTTGGTTCTGGAAACCAGTATGACATTTCAGCTTTGGTTTTCTTTGCTTTAAAGAACCTTTAAAATAGTTTTATACTTTGATTTTTTTTTGTTTCGTTTTGTTTTGAACAGCACTGTTGCATACTTGTCCATATTCAAGCCTGTGTAGGGTGCCCCCTTTAGAATAAATTGATTATCAGCAAAGTTATTCTGTTTTGTTTAATTTATTGTTTCAGTTGAGGCTTTACATAAAAATGCAGTTAAAGCATTAAAACTTAGCAATGTTGCTACTGTAATAATTGTGAATATCTGGCACGTTTCTTTTTAGGAATAGTGAAATTCATAGACTGTTCATGTGGCAAGGATGTTTCACATAAACAGCTATAATTGGCTTGTGGATCACTTTTCAAACTACTTAGAAATTTTATGAATTTCAGAAATGAAACCTTGTAAAAATCTTTTTTCACAAGAAGTTGCAACATTAGGTCAAACCCCAATATCTTTACATGTCCCAAGTTGATATTCCTATCTGTTAACTTGGAAAAGAAACTTTTAAGTAGGTTTCAGAAAGCTATTGGCACCTTTGAAAGCAAAGAGGGAAATACTTTGTAAAATTTCTATAAAAAAACGGGTTGTTAGGTTGAGGATGTAGTTTAGTGCAGTTTTGGCAGTGGGAGAGAGCCTGAATTTTTTTGTACTGTAACTCATGTTTTTTTAAACTGAGCTACAAAACTGTAGACAGTTTTGTACAAGTACAGGCTAAGACAGGGATTGGGGGTAGATTTCCAGAAGTTTGCTAAAAGTGTGCTGAGAAGAGATGCAATTAAAAAATATATTTAATAACAGTATTAAATGGCTGATTAAGGCTTGAAGATTTTTTCTCCTCTGGAGCTTTTCAAGCAAGCTGCGGTTTAACCCCAGCTGGCAACTAAGTACCACACAGCTGCTTGCTCACCCACACCCCTCTTCCACTGGGATGGGGCGGAGAATCGGGGCGGGGGGGGGAGGAGGTAAAACTCATGTATTGATATAAGAACAATTTAATAACTGAAATAAAATAATAATTGTAATGAAAAGGAGAGCGAAAGAGAGAGGAATAAAACCCAAAGGGGAACAACCAAAAAAATACCCAAGTGATGCACAGTAGTTGCTCACCACCCGCTGACCGATGCCCAGCCAGTCCCTGAGCAGCCATCGGCCCCTCCCAGCCAACTCACCCCCAGTTCACATACTGAGCACGATGTTCTATGTTATGGAATATCCTTTTGGCTAGTTTGCCTTCTCTGTCCTGGCTCTGCTCCCTCCCAGCTTTTTGTGCACCTGTTCACTGGCAGAGCATGGGAAACTTGAAAACTCCTTGATTTAGAATAAGTATTACTTAGCAACAACTAAAACATCAGTGTGTCATCAACATTATTTTCATACTAAATCCAAAACACAGCATTGTACCAGCTACTAAGAAGTAAATTAACTCTATCCCAAGCCAAAACCAGGACAGAGCTTTACAGGGCATGAGTTTTCAAAGTCTTCTATGGGTATTAACGAAGTCACGTAGCATCGCAGGTGATCAAAGCGTACTCATTCTGGCATCTCATCACTGCTGCAGTCTCCTTTGCTTGTGATGGTAATAGAAGCAGTTGGCTTGGGTGGGGTTTTCCACCTTGTTCCCTACCCCTTAAGTTTAGATGACTGACTTGGTTTGCAAATAGCTTGTCCATGCTGGTGCTGCCATGACTGCTGCAAAAGTGATAAATGTGAAGGAAAACAGCAGTGCAGATTAGTGCAAAATGTCCAAGTTTTACGTTTGGAATTTCCTACAGGAAACATCTTTCTTTTTATTTTGTTTTCAAATGTTTGCATCTGTCAGCAGTTAAGTGTCAACAGAAATGGGTCTGGGGTAGGGAAAGGTGCTCAGGCGTTTGTTTGGTTTTAAAAAGGTAAAATGCTTCTCTTCTCCAAGCATTCCCTGGGAAGCACAATCTGTACTGCCAGACGTGCCAAGAGAACTGGGTTTCCTGAGTGGTCTGCCATGGTCTCTACCCAGCATGTAATGTTGGACAAATCACTTTACCTTACAGAACCTTTCTCTCTCCATAAAATGACTTACCTTTTGCAGTCCTGAAAAGATTAGTTTATTTTTTTGGAAAGGTACTTGCATCTGTGCAACTGACAGATGATATGTTGTCTGGATATGAAGTCTCATGCTGTGAATTATAAATGCTTTCTTCTTCTCAATCCTGAATATTTGACAAAGTGGGTGTGAAGTGCCTTGGGCAAACTTCAGCACAAGCTCTGGTGGGCTTTGACATCTAGAACATCTGAGGAAGGGAGGAAAATCAGTGCATTGGCGCACAAAGAAAAAATATTACTTTCACCAAAAAAAAAAGAAAAAATACTGGAAAACCTCTGTTCTCTTCATAGAAGAATCAATGAACATTGCTTTTCTACCTTAATCCTTCAAAAACCAATGAAAAGGTATCGTTCTCTGCTGAAGAGTATAATTTGGGGATGTTTTGTTGGTCTGCTTTTTAATTAATTTTCTATTTTAAACTGTTACTCAAGGAGAAATTGAGGAGAAATATGAAACATTTCTCTGACCAAGACACAACTTAGTTCTGTTTATTGCACTGAAAGTATGCACATCTTGATCATGTTAGCAAGGATCTCTCTTGTAGGGTGGGGATTTTCTTGGCAAGATGAACGCCACAGAGGCAGCCAGATAATCTCTTCATTTCTCATTACCAGATGCTGCAAAAACAGAGAATTCATGCAAGTGCTACAGCTGATGGGGGAAACTCCCAGGCTGAGTCCTGAACCCTTTTTTGTGCACCTGCATTCTTGCAGCCTTTCATTTCTATCCGCTGCATCATCTGTTGTGATAACTTTCCTACTCTGTCCTGTTCTCATACAGACTTTTTACTGCCTTCCTTGACCAGCTTGCAGCGAACTACCATTTAATGGCATCAACATTGTTGTACAAAATGTTTTTTGGATAAGATGAGCAAGCATTCAAGAGCTTTAGCTGAGTAGGGTAGAAAAGCAGTGGCAGTGGTCAGGGTGGGTTAAAAACGGAGACACAGTGGTGAAGGGGGAGGGTTTTGCCTCTTGCCTAAGCTTCCTTTCCTAGTCAGTATGAATGTTTTCAGTATAAACCCTTAAATCAGCCATTGGCCTATTTAAAGCAGTTGTGTGGTGAAGATGTGTAGCTGTGATGTGCACGGCTCAAACCTTGGGCTTTGTTTTGCAGCGTCAGGTAGTCACCAGCTGTGGTGGCTTAAGCCAGAGGCAGCTATTCAGGGCCTGTCTAGGCTCTCCTCTGTATGATTCTTGTTTTCGGCTTTGTTCAGCTGTTCTTACCTGTTTCAGTTTTTTTCTTTGTTTGTTTTGATTTGATTTAATTTGTTTCAGGTTTGTTTTTTTGCTGGAGTTCTGGAAGATGACCCAGTTAAACTTGCTCTTGTTTGATAGTTGCCATTTCCACCCACTGTGGCTGCTTCTTTTTAATGCAAGTATTCAGTCCTATCATGGATGCAGGAGAAGTGAGGGAGGAAACAAAGTCAAGTGAATGTAAAAGAGCTATTTCAGTGTTTGATGCACAGGTTTTTGTTGCAGAAATGTTTAGCTACATTTGTTTCTTTGCTGGTACCTTAGGGTTTGCAAGCAGATATATGGGAAACTGGGGAAATCCCAGTTAATGAAACAGCTAAAGATAGGTTAGAAAGTAAAAGCTGAGGAGACAGCAGCAGTTAAGTGGTTTTTTTTGGCAGTCTGTCAACAGGAAGGGGATTCACTTGAATGTTTCCGTCCTTTTTTTTTTTTTTTTTTTTTTTTTTTTACGGAGAACAAACAGCCTCTTTTTC
>JAVJGJ010000037.1:89139859-89153345 GCA_035590215.1 Microhierax caerulescens
AAGAAGAAATTTTGTATTTTGATTACTCTATGCTGATGGACATCTTGGGGCACAGGCCAAACTGGAGATCTTGATTTTTCCACGTATCCTCTTTTTGCAGCTGCAGTATTCTTTCCCCCCCGCAGACACGCTTAGCTTAAAGGATTCTTCCTCACACACCTGCTACACAATCATAAGTTATTTTAGGCTTAGGCGATGAGAAATTGAGGGCATGTTTCTGCAGAAGGGACTGAAGAAGAAATTTTGTATTTTGATTACTCTATGCTGATGGACATCTTGGGGCACAGGCCAAACTGGAGATCTTGATTTCTCCACGTATCCTCTTTTTGCAGCTGCAGTATTCTTTCCAGGTCTTATCAGTACTTTCAAGCTAAGCACAGTGGGTTTGATTTGCTGCTGCTTTGACATTGGATGCAGTTGTCTGTGTTGCTCCTTTTAATGTTGAACATTCCTAAGCTTTTTGGAGGACTTATGTTTTTTCAGTGATGGCTGTGTCTTACCAGCAAGCCAAATTTGCTAGGCTACCTCAGAAAACAGTGAGGAATTGGGAGATGCTGTATTCTTACAATTGTGTATATTCTGCTTTTGTGTGTGCTAGAGGTAGGCATTGGTGTTAAAAAAAATTCAAACCTTTTACAGTTCTCAGCAGATTTTGTTCCTCTGCTTTTGGAAGTTCAAAGTGAGATCAGCATCATCTGGGTTTAAATGAGAGTGCCTGTGACTGCATATTAGGTCTGTTTTGTTGAATTAGATCCATGTCCTTGACTCTACCTTATTCTATGGGACAGTCTTTTTTTTTTTTTTTTTTTTTTATATATTTTGTCTCTTGGAAAAGTTAAATCCGGCAAGGGATTGTACTTTAATACCCCATAAAACCAAAGGTGACTTATTCCAGACGGAGATCAATGTTTATACATTATCCCAGAGGAGAATTTACAGCTTGTCAAAACTGAAGAATTCTGGCATCTCCTTGCCAGCACCTTTGTTTCTTTCTTAATCTCTGTCACTCTGCATACTTGTTAATTCATGCTCTCCTCACTGTATTATACTCTGATATGTGCGCAGGCTGCTGAACCCAGGTTTTTGTAGTGATGCTGTACTCTTTTCATGAGCTTGTGGTATAGTGTGTGGGTGGAATTGGAAAGGGAAACAATTAATTTTGGACTGAGCTTTAATACTTGACATTCTGCTTCCATCTGATAAGCAGTATGAGTGGGATATCTTCAAGGAACATGAATCAGTTTAAGTCCATGCACAAGAGAGATGGGAACAGTTGTGCCCAAGTAAATTTCCACTCCTCTGGAGGGCACTTGTAAGATGTGCATTCCAAGGTAATAACTGGTGTGTTGCATGAGGATGAAGAAATAGGGGAGTGGAAATAACCTGGAGGAGGACTTCTGTGTTAAATCAGTGTGAGGGAAAACCTGATGGGCAAGTATAGATAATTTTTTTTTTTTTTTTTTTTTGACATAAGGTTATATCACAGAATTGACAAAACTTTGGCAGTAGCAGTCTGCTGGTTTGTTCTGTTTTCTGCCCAAAGAATATGATGTCCTTCCTTTTTTTTTTTTTTTTTTTTTTTCTTCTTCTTAAATAGAGAGAATATATTGAAAGAATTACCATTTCTGAATGTTCTTACCATTGTAATGTAACATCTGGTGAAAAGGAACTTATAAATAAGCAGCATAATATTTTCTAAAAAATCAGTTTAATTCTAGTATTGTCAGCTACAGGCAGAGATTAGTGAGCGACTACCCTGAACCTGACTGCTGAGTGCTACCCAGCTGTGGGTTCTTATGTATGGGGTAGGTGAGGTACCCTGCTACCACAGGGTTCCCGTTCTAGACTTCTGGCAAGACTTTGCTAGCCACCTAAACCTTGTTCACATCAAGGTACTAAACTACAGGTCAGGATGATTGAGATTTATTTCCCATGTTGTCACATCATGCTGTGGAAGATTTGGCAAAAGGTGGGGGAGTACAGAGCAAAAGCTCTCTTCTCTCCTTTTCCCATTGGAAAATGTATGCATCAAAACTTAGTTTTGGCAGAAATATGCAGATTCCAGCCACATTTAATACCTGTGAGGGAACAGCTTGAAACTTCTTGTTGTATTCCACCAATGTTGAACGTTTATTAAAAACAGAAGAGCTTTTGTTGATTCATTTTTCTTTTGAATTTAAAATGGCTTCAGAACGGCAGACTGTATTAATTTCAACTTTATCAGAGGAATGTACCTTTTCTTACTGAAAGCTTTCAGCTGTGTTTTGGGCTAGCAGTACTTGAGCGAATTTATGTTCTTCTGAACTTCGTAGCCATAGGATGCTCTTTAGGTTATCTGTGTGGCTCTGGTTATTAAAAGAAAGTACGTGTGCAACACTCCATGTTATTCTGCTGCAGCTTGCAAGAATGTAGGTAAAATACAGATTCTTCTTCAGGGTAGCGAACGTGCCCTTTCCTGGGGGATGTTATGCTTCCGTCTCCTCAACCCCACCGTACTCCTGTGAAAGTTCACTTCTCCCAGCAGCCTTAAACTTTTTTATTACTTATGTCTCCCCAGGCTGAGCCGAAGGTGACCATTTTGTACTTCGAGTGGTACAAGAGATACTGTGGCTTTAATGTTAATCAGTGCCTTTTTTTGTGGAGAGAAAAGTATTAGATTGAAGTTGCCAAAGTAATAGTTGTCTGTACTATGCAATAGGTGTGCTTGCTGATGTTTATTTAAGTAGAAGAACTGTTGATGTGGTATGCTTCAGTTTAATAATCCAACTTTGAATGAGCTTAATATATTTTTAGTTTATAGCTAAAGGGTGAAATTGAGCGGCATCTTTTTAGAATAAGTAAATAATTTTCAAAACCCTTTCAGCTGCTTATTCCCTTCTCTGTATTAATCCTTCCTCTCCTCCCTTCTTCCTCTGGAGTTTTACCACCCTTGTGAATAATGAATGAGCCTGAGGATTAAACTGTGTTTCTCTGAAGTGTACTCTGTCTGTGTAAAATGGCTAACCTAGTTTCAGTTCTGTGCAGAGCTGAGAGATTTTTGCTGCTAATGGGAATAGTGGGGGTTTTAATCCTTTTGGCATTCCACGTGACTCCTCTGTAGCATGTCTGACCCTTATTTGCTGTTGAGCAAGTCTCAACCAGCTGCAACTCTTGCAAATCCATTTCATTCATTAATAGACCTTAAAGGGCAGTGTGGATCCCTGTGTGCCTGGGAGAAGCTATCAATATTTTTTCACTTAAGACGGATGACAGGAGCGCACCTACCTTTTGTGTCCTGGTCAGTGGCTTTATAGGCTTCATCCAACTAATTTCTGGGTCTGTTCCTTGAATGTAGCTTTGCCCGCTGCAGCTGCCCATTCCTGTTGGTAGGAGCAGCGCAGCCTGGTTTGAACGCCGTCACGGCAGACTGGCAGGCACACACTTAGTTCTGTATCACAAGTTCTCTAAGGCAGCCTTTTCTGAAAAGGGGAGGAAGGAAGAGAAAGGTCTTACTTCTGTTGAAAAGGCATGGTCATGCCAGAGTTGGTTGCTAAAGGATAAATAGCCTTATTTTCCCATTTCTTTGGGATTGCTTGTATGGATTCTAGCCCTCAAGATACCTACAGTGTGTATTCTCTGTGTATACCCCAGCACTGCTGTGATCACCAAACTGCCGTAAAGGAACATGTACCCTCTGCCCACAGACTTGGTTGGCAGGAGTGGGCAGTGCCTATACCTCAACAGGTCTTGTTCCCATCCTGGAAAAAATCTTTTGAGGGAGAAAGAGTAACTTCATTCCTGTGTTTCTTCAGCCCCTGCTGCTTGTGGTTGGACTGCAGAAAATACCGACAAGGGCTTCTGCTGTGTTGGGGAGTAGGGGAAGGGTACTCAGGAGCTACATAGAGATCTGTCTGTCTTGCTGCATACACCAGCAAGCAAGTATATAAACATTTTAAGTTTAATTTACTATTAGCACTGTCTCTCTTTAAAATGTAAAAAGCAAATTACTGCTTGGTCTCAGGTTTTTTTGGTGATTGGTGCATCTTTAGTTATGTGAATATTCAAAGAGTAACTTTTCATATTTTATAGTTCTTTCAGGCCTGCAGTTTTAAACAAAATACTGTCTGCACCCCTAGGCAGTATTTAAAGTACTGAAAAATTGGCTGACTTTTTTACCAGTGACTTCTTTTAGTCACTTGAAGGGCAGCTATACTCTCATGTTGTGTTGATGATGAATTCAGAATTCATTTTTATGAGGAATTGATATGGAAATGATATGGTTTGTTATTGCTCTTGCCTGTAGGTACATCTGTAGTGATGTTGAGGGTACTGAGGTCTTGGTAAGAGGATGGAGGCATTTGGATGTACTCATTTGGCTGATACTTTGTTCATACAAATGTGTTCATTTAAAAACATCGTCAGAAGTTTTGTTTATGTAATGCTAGACTTTTGGATTTTTCTGTCTGTTGTTGTGAACTTGTTGCTTTTGACCTTTAATTTATAACTATTTTACTCTTAAAAATAAGGATTTTAATTATACTTATAGACAAAACCTGCAGGATGTTTCACTGAACTCCCTTATGCAACTTCTTTTTGCAGCCTGAGATTTCTTAATGCCTCTGCCAACAAACTGGAAATGCTTCCTCCAGCCACTCTTTCGGAAGAAACCCACAGCATCTTGCAGGAGTTGTATTTGACCAATAACAACCTCACAGATAAATGCGTGCCCTTGTTAACAGGCCATCCACACCTGAAAATCTTGCACATGGCTTACAATCGCCTCCAGAGCTTCCCTGCAAGGTAAGTTTCAGAGGTTTCACTGCCTCTGGCCCACCGGTGGGTGTGCATCGTGAAACATTTTCACAGCAAGAACTAAATTGCACAGGAACGTGGTGGCAGTGTTTTGAATGTAATGATACTGCAGTGGGTGGATTCACCTGCTATGCCCTCTTGCACGTCGCTGCTCTCTCTTGCACTGATTGCAGAGGCAAGTGCATGCTACGTGTTGGTTGAAACTCTTTTCGACTGGACCAATTCAGCATGACCACAGTATGCTTTTGAAGTCAAGCAAAGGAGATCTTCTGTTTTCTCTGGCTTGGTCACTTCACTTACACCTGGTGGGCTTCTCCTTACAAGAGATTTGTGAGCACAGCAGTCTGGAAATGTCCTCTGGAAGTGGACTGAACTCTGCTAAGGAAAAAACCCTCTCACTCCAGAAGGAGATTTTGCCTTGGCAGCAATTTCTGTACTTTCAATTCACTCTGTTTTAATCAGAAATCTTTCAAGTGTAAGAAGTGCTGTAAAGCTGATGGGGTACAACCTTGGAAAAGAGATGCCAATAAATAAAGGAAGAGGTATCTCTGTCCTTGTGTGATGTTCTGAGCAGCTGGGCTTCAACAGCAAGGGGGAGGGAGGAAGGTGAATTAGGGGGAAGGGCTCTGTGGGATGCTAGAAGGTGGGGGGGGAAATTTGGGCTGTAGTGAGAAACTAGGGTAGAAAGAAGGAGGAAGAAAGGAGGAAAAGGAGTGAGTTGATGAGCAGGGGGAATGTAAGCAAAATAAGTAATTTGAAAGGTAGCATTAACAAAACACTGAAGAAACAGCACACATTTTGTTCCACAGCTGTGTTAGCATCTGATGCGAGGAGAGGTGACAGGCACTCCTGTGAACAAGGATTAAAGTCTGCAATTTTACTTTCTTAAAATAATGAAAACTGTTGCTCTTATCACCACTTCAAAATAAAATATGAGTGTCTATTAAAAGGAAAATTCTCAAACTCTTGTTTTTGTAGCAAAATGGCCAAGCTGGAAGAGTTGGAGGAAATTGATATTAGTGGGAACAAACTGAAAGCCATTCCCACAACCATCATGAACTGCAGACGTATGCATACTGTAATTGCTCACTCTAACTGCATTGAAGTTTTCCCAGAAGTCATGCAGCTTTCTGAAATAAAGGTAAGGAATTAATGTGCTTTGGAAGAAGCAGGTATAATGCAACTTTACCAATTCTATTCTCCCCTTGGGTTTCTCATGGCTGAGAATGACCTCAGACCTGAGGTCTGACACCTGCTTTCTCCTCTGAGGTCATATGCAAAATATGCACCCCTGTGCTGCCTCGAGATTAGTATGGAAGAGCCTCAAAATCTGATTTTACACTCACCTTCACTAGATCCTGTCTTCTCTGCCAAATAAGCGTTAGTTGACTTCCTGTGACAGTCTGTTATGATACAACTTAAACATTTGGCAAGAGCTACGCGTAATTAACTCTTGCTGCTTTGGCAATTGGTTGTTTGAGTAGGAATGGACTTTGTTTAAAGTGTGTGTTAAAAACCGCTGAAGCTGCAAAATAGAATAGGCCTTGGGGACAGAGATAAATTATAGGAGCACAGGACTAAGTATTTAGGCAAGCTACTTTAATTTTGCTAATTGTAGTCATATTTTGCAGAACTGGAAGAATGCTTAATCTGTCTCTTGTGTGTGTTTCCAGAAGTAGTCCTGTACTTTTCCTGACACTTCTGTTTTGTGGGAAGCATTCTTTGCTTGACCATGCTGAAGAGCACTACTGCTTACCTTTTGTGATCAGAGTTCCTGCTTCTCACCTGGCTATAGCACAGGACACTTCGTGCTGTTTCTGCTGGGCAGAGCTGGGAGATGGTAAACTCCCAACATACAAATCTTGTGATATGGCAGAAAAACTGTCATTCTCTGAGGCTGAGAACTGATTACCTATTCACAGGCTCAAAACAACTGAAGTGTCCTTCAGGCACTGTAAAGTCAAAAGGCTAAGTTCCCAGACTGCCGTGTGTGCCTCGGTGTCTGGGGTCAGGGAAAGCAGCAGGAGCAATAATTCTGTTGGACAGCAAGTACATGTAAAGATGAGCTTTGTGGTTTTAGCCAGGAAATCTCAAACAAACTTGTGGGTTTGTGAATACTCCTCCCTCTTTGGAACAATGGCCAGAGGAAGCAGAGGGCCATTTAGAATCAATCAGAATCAAAGCCTTTTTTCTAAGAGGAAGAATTGGGATGAGAGAGCGAGGCTCTGCACAGTAAACATTGCTTTAAAAATATAAGTTTGGTGTTAACAACAAAAAAAAAAAAAATATTGGGATAATGTAAACATGTTGATAGGGAACAACCAGCTTTTTTTTTTTTTTTTTTTTGTGCGCGTTTTGAGGAAAGCTGAATGTTTTTTAAAATCATTGGTATTTAAAGTGCTACTATACCAGAATGTTTAGCAGAAAAATGCTCTTGGAAGGCCTGGCGATTTCTTCCTGCTGGTCCCCTACGGTTATTTAGTTCTCTTTGGCAGAAGGAAGCGGCATGGGTGCCACTAACTGTTTTGGGACTTCAGGAATAGCATGTTTGACTTCATCTAAGAGGGTGCAGTGCTCTAGGACTCCACCTCTGTGGAAAGAAAGTGCCTGCTCAAGCCTGGGTTTGACTTACATGAGATGAGTTCGTGTAGTTGCCGGATGGCAAGGTGCCTTGTTGGGCATAGGGGTCTTTTGGCCCTTTGTGATTTCTCTAGGCCAGGGATAGCGTGTGTCAGTTTGGAGGTCAAGCTTGTGCTGCCTGCCTGTATCCATCACCTAGCTTAACCAGAGCTCCTTCTCACGTACGTGAGAGGCATTCAGAATGTGCCAAAGTAAGTTCAAAATGTATTCCTTAACTATGGATTTGGTCACTTGGTGAAATAAACTTGCTTGTAGCAAAGCACAAAGTATAGTCCCATGTCACTTCTGTGATTATATCATATTTGATATATTTAATTTTAACTGAGGTGGCATTCAGAGACTCTAAACCTTGTGGTAAACTCTGTTACCTGAGGTAATGGCTGTTTTGCTTTTTGTATTTAATTAGCCTGATAGGCTGACATGGTTTTGGAGTCGATGATACTGCGACAGTTAGTAGCAGCAGTTACTATACCGTCTGAAATAATTGGATAAGGAAAGGTAGTATAAACGATGATGCTTTTACACTTGCAGTAACTCAGGATTTCCAAACACAAGGTCATTTTAGTGATACAGTTGTCTCCAAGCCTCTTTTACACACTACAGTCAAGGCTACAGAAGTTACATGTTGTCCTCTGTGTTAAAGAGCATGGTGAATGTCTCTGGGATGTCTATGCGATACGTTTGTGGGGTTTTTTAGGGTTTTTATTGTATTTTCTGACAATTATTTATACTGTCAGAGTTAGGTTTATCTGTACACACCTTAACATCTGCGAATGGCCGAGCAGCTGGAAGCACACACACCTGAGTCAATGCCCCAGCAGACTCTTCCTTACAGCTGTTGTTGACTTCCATGTCCTTGCCTTACAAAATAAAACAGGGCACTTTTTTATGATCCAGCATCCTGGTGTTTTTTCACAGTCGAACAGTTGCATACACCTTACTCCTTGAGCAGAGCTCAGCAGCCCACCTGGGATCTGACTTGACTTCATGATCCAGTTGTTTTTGACTGATGAGTTGCTTCTCTTTGTGGCTGTCTTGCTGGACATCTGCGGTGAGGGTGATATGGAGGTTGCTTGTTGCAATTTTTGGTTAAGCTTATCTTTCACAAGAGCGTTACCTTGAGATCCAGAATAAGTGAAGATCTAGTAGCAGTAGCATCTTAAAAGACAAAACTCTTAATCAGGCTGTACATGCAGTGTAAGCAAATGCTGAATGTTAAACCCTGTCTTCCAGCTTGCCTGTCCAGTGCAAAATGCTGTGTGCAGTTGCAGGAGTTGTTCTGCTGGTGCTGCATGGGTGAGGCTAAAACATCTTGCATTAAAATAATGCATGAAGGAATTGGGATTGGTTAGGAAATACGCTTTCCTGCTAGCCTGGGGAGTAGAATACGGACTAAATTTAACATAGATATGCAGAAAGTCCCTTTTAACCTTTTCTTCAAACAGTACAAATAAAATCTAAGAAATTTTAAGCTGATAAATAAACAATCTTCACTAGTGCCTAGGGACCAAGGGATCTGCTATAGACTGTTGCTGCCTTTGGCGTATTGGGCATTTAATGAGAACAATTAAATTACTTATTTTTTTTTATTAACTTGTTATTCCAGCATGCTTTTCCATCAAATTTATAATGGCGTTGAGGAGTTGAACACAGCAAGGCCTGTTGGCAGCTTCTTTAATCTGCAAAGTAATTACTGGTTCTGTGGAAGCAGTAAGGAGTTTCTCAGTGGAAGAAAGCTCAATGGAACAACTGCTCTGTTAAGCTGTCTACTGTTTTATTTGCGTGACAGATTTAAACTCTGATTTCCTTATCAGGCTTAAATAATGTCAGCAGTTTGTCCTTAGATAATAAGGACTCCATATTAGACAACCTCAGGATTCAAGATGTGGGTCAGAAATTCTTTATTTCCATTGCATGTGTTCAATAAAGTGTTAGGAGATTTTTTTTTTTCTTTTCCAGATTTTACTAAATTATTTTATGCCACCTTCTAGCTCAGGACCCAATTTCTTTAAATATAGCTACAAAAATTAAAATGTCGTGCTTATATCGATGGAAATTACATAATGGTCAAAATATGCAGCTAGGAAAAGCCTTCTCTGCCCCTCTCAGCTTTCTGTTTTGTTAAAGTATTTGGAGTCTTTCTGGTTTTGCAGGTTGAAAGTAGAAAATGGTCTGTCTTAAAGATGTGGATAGATCTTCTGTCCTCTATTAAATACCAGCCTGCTCTGTCCTCTCAAAAAAAAAATTTTTTTTCCAATTTTTGGTGCATGCTACACTGGTGATCTTGTTATAGGGTTTGGGGGATTTGGTTTTGTTCTTAAATGCCACATTTTTCCCTGTGTATTGACTTTCATCTGGATACGCTGCTTTAAACATTATTTGTTTGGGGATTTTGTCGTTCTAGTGCACTTATTCTAGCTAATTTGTGCTTAGCTGGTGGATAGCCAGCAAGTTTCTCTGCTGCTTTATATCATATTTTTTTTTCTGAAATACTTAAGATTTAAATTTTTTCACTCATTTTATTGACTTAATATTTAAATATGAATTCATCTAAGATGACACGAATTAAAATAACGTTTAAAACTGCTCTAGAATTTTTTTTCCTTTCCCTCTCTACTCTTCCTCCCCTCTCCATGCATTCGTAACCCTGCTTATTTTAATATCCCTCAGTAAATACTGAGCTCCTGAAAGTCTGCTCATACTCGTGCTGGTTTAAACTGACTTCAGAGGAGGGATTGCTACGCCAATGGCTTAGAAGCCCCAACTGTATTTATCTCTATTTCCTTTACCTGTTAAAATACCAGTTCAATCAGTAACGTTTTTTCATAAATACTTAAAAATATGCTGACCATTTTTGTCTCTGTGAAGAGCAGACAAAAATCCCTAGTTTTGTAACAAGATGGTACCTGGCCAGAAATTGAAACGGAGGGAACATATTTCTAGGTGTCCCAGACATCTGGTAAGGTGGCTACATGCCATGTGAATTTCTTTTATAAAAACAACTTACTTAAGTGAATGGTCTTAAGTCTTGGTTGCAGCCTTTATTGTTTATGAAACATGTATTACTACATTTAATCAAAATTTGTATGATCTTGATGACAGCTGAATTCTCTTCCTTTTGCAGTGCGTGGACCTAAGCTGCAATGAACTGAGTGAAGTCACATTGCCTGAAAACCTGCCTCCAAAACTGCAAGAGCTGGACCTGACTGGAAATCCCAGATTAGCCTTGGATCACAAAACCCTAGAGCTGCTGAAGTAAGTTACCTTACAGAGCGGGGAGGGGGCAGAACGACTCCTGTCACTAGGCTGTGACAAAACCACAATACATGGAAGTGTACCTTTATTTTAAGGAGCATGGCTCCCTGCTGTTAGTGGATCAGAAAGTAACAGACCATGTGGATAGGTCAGAGATTGGTACTTCGTTAATGAGGATGACTTGACTTCAGTGCAACTGCTTTCAGCTGTAACGTCTGAAGGGGTCTGCTAGTCTGGTATAACTGCTATTTACCTCCGGTTTGATCTCCATTTTACTTCTGACATTACATTCAATGAAAATGTTTATTTTATTCCACTGTTGAGATGCCACTAGTTGCTTACTATATAGCTTTTTGCCCACGTTCATCTGTTTGGGTCTGTCTTTGCCATTGTGCTGCTTTTTACCTCTTCATGTTACCCTTCATACCTCTCTCCTAGAAATATATACATATTTTTCATGTTAATCCTCTCCTGAAGACTTGCATCTCCCACTCTGCTTGCAGCAAAGCAGTTCCCTTGCTTTGGGACGCTCTGTTTCATTCCTGCGTAGCCATTTGTTTCCTGCCCTGGGACTTAAGCGTTGTCCATGACTGAAATTCACTAAGTGCCTTGTGCCTCATTCTGCAGCGTGCGGGGAAACTGTTGCACTAAACCAGACATCTGTGGACAGTGGTGCTGCCTTGAGCTTTTGCTATGTCCTGAAGGGGACTGCACCAGTTCCAAGTTTCCTTCCAAGTCTCTTTGATCCTTAAATATTTAATAATTCCAAAAAGGGTTGATATGTTTTTTAAGGGCTGAGCAGTTGCATCGTGTTGTTTGCTTTTTAAATAGTTAAGATCGGACACTGGAGTAGTAAACCTCATCTGTTGTGCAAGCAAGGGAAACTTAGTGTGAGCTTCCTTTTAACTCAAGTCAGCAGATTTTATCAAATTTAAATGGAAATTTGAATAATGACGAGGTTTTGCAGATAAAAACAAAGAGTCTGTGCTCTGCAATAGACAGCAAGAAAAGGGGCTTTTCTTTGTTTTTTTAAGAGCTGCTTTATTATACGCAGAAAACCTTCACGAAGAAGCAGCATATGATGTTGCTTTGCTTTGAGGGGAGCATAATTAGTAAATAAATAATTAAAAACCCTATATATAACGAAGATAATTGAATTGCGTTGAAACTTAAAGCGAAAGATCAGGTATTCTTGTGCATAACCCAGCAGACAAGATGTGCAAGCCAATCCCTTGCTACTTTGGGTATTTAGGCATCGTGCCCTGTAGCAGTATTGTACTTGCCTATTGTATTTAAGTCCCAAGTAGTAGAAGAGTAGTGCGGCCCAGTTAGCTGCCATATTTTCACTGGCATATGCATTGTCTTTAATCCACAGAAAACTTCTCTCCTTTTGGGTGTGCATTTTGTTATTTGGGGTTTTTTAATAAATTATGCTGAAGACCTGAGGTCTGTTCTCTTCCCTAACATTCATTAGCCACAGTCAAGTGTTTGAGGCCTCCTGAGGGGCTTCTTAGTGTCTGTACCAATATACCACATTGACTTCTGTGGTATGCTGCTATAATTGACTGTGAGGGAGGAGGTGCTCTTTTCACTTGTATTTCGTGGCAGGCACAAAAATACTTGTGTACTTGGTACTTTTTATATCTTCCTTCTGCATATGAAAGGCAGCTCTCCATCTGTGTCCTGGCAGGATTGAAGCAGGTAGTAGGTTAACATGTATTCCTAGTGCTGGTAAGAAGAAGAGTCCTGTCATGCATGCTCGCTTTTTCAATATGTATGGAGTTCTTAAAGGAGGCTTGCATGCTTAGGAGGATGTTGCCAAGTGATTTATTGGATGTAAGAATTTTAAGTAGCAATTAAAATGAAAAAGAAAAAAGATGCTGCCACTCTGATTTTTAGGAAAGAGCATCTAGTTCAATTCTAACACTCATTTTAAGTCATGGGGAAAATAAAATACGCTCTCCGCAAACCTTAGCCTATATGCCCTGCATAGGGTATGCTGTTGGATGTCATTTCTTGCTGGACACGCGGTCTGTTTGTAGTGGTGCCACTGAGGAAGCTGAAAGCAATGCGTTGAGGTATCTGTAGCTTTTTTCACCACTGCTGGGAAGCCTTGAGACAACTCTGGGTCCTTGACCTGCCCAGGAACCAGGGGTCAGTCAACCCAGTTAAAGAAACAAACAGAAAAAATCTTTTTGATCCAAGTTTCTCTGCCCTGGAGGATAATGCCTTATATGAGAAGTCTCAAGGGTGTGTTTGCTCATGTGTGTAGTGTTTTGCAGGTGCAGATGGAATTAAAATCTCTGCTACTTTAGAAGAGATCCAGGTTTCCAGTTTGATTTGGGGTCAGATAATTTTTCAGAGGCTCACAGCAAGTTGTTTGCCTCCTGTTTGTCACACAGAGGGCTGCAAAACCAAGGGCTTAAAACACCAGTGGTTCTAACATTATTTATGTAAGTTGTTTGCTTTTAATCTACCCTCACTGATGTACATCCTGACTATTAGCATAGAAAGAAACGGGACTGGATGTGACAGTACTTCAGGTTATTTGAGGAAGACTCTGCAATGCTGAAAAGACTTTTCTGTCCGTTCAGGTCAGGCAGGGGTTTGAACAGAGAAAAATGAACGCTCAGAATGAACAGTTGGGCCTTTCTGCTTGTGTCCTTTTATGATTCATTTGGTTCATGAAAGGTTCAGGTGCCTTTGAGGTGTCTGCAGCATGCAGGAAGCTCCCTTTACCCACCTTTGGAAGCGAGCGGGGGGGGGGGGGGGGTCATCTATACCCCGCAAAGCAGGGGGG
>JAVJGJ010000037.1:89153445-89192812 GCA_035590215.1 Microhierax caerulescens
ATATCTTTATGTGTCTATGCATGTGACTTTTCTACCCATGGTTTGTTATTGGAATTGGAGTGGGCTGGGCCCCTTTTTTAAGTCTTTACTATGCTGCGTGAGGTATTTGAAATTCAGGCTAAAGTCTATGTTGGTAGTAAATTGGAGGGTAGAGGATCAAGGGCCCCAGTAAAAAATTGCACTGCACAACTGGGGAAGGTAGAAGGGCTGTGCCCACTCTTGGGACTGCAGGTTGGCTCTTGCAGGTTGGTGCAGGACCAGGATGGAGAGAATTTCTGGTTTGTGAGCATTTTCATGGAAAGCTGTTACTACACATTTCTAAAGATTTTTTTTTAATTTTTTTTCCTTTTTTCTCCCCTCCGTCCCCTTTGGGGAATGGTGTGGGTCATACAGGAGATTTCATTTGAGTATAGTGAAAAGAACCCTGAGACTTGCTGTTCAAATGGGTGGGAGAGCTGTATATAGTTTTAAAAAATTATTTCTTTGTACTTGCTTTCATCAAGCTAGCGACAAATTTGCCTCGTATTCCTACTGGGCCAGGTTGGAAACAAACAGCTCAGGGGTGAGGGCAGGGAAAGAAGAACCAGCTAAGCAGAACAGTGCAGCTGACACCCTTAGAGGCTCAGTTATTTAGTGCTTTTTTGTTCTTTGTGTGCAGACACATAAAAGAAACCACTTTGGATGTCCTGCTTCATTTTCTTCTATTAAAAGAACTTCTTTAATTATTAATTTTATTTTTTTATTACCAAGAACTAGAAGGGGACAAAAAAAGGCATTATCTTCACATTTTAAGCTGGATCGTGTCAGCACTCCAATCCATTGCATCTTTCCCCTTCCCTTTCTCCTTGCAGCAATATCCGTTGCTTCAAGATCGACCAGCCCTCGGGCGGTGATGCTTCGGGAGCGCCAGCGGTGTGGAGTCACGGCTACACAGAAGCTTCGGGCGTTAAGAACAAGTAGGACCTGGCATCGTTTTTATTATATGAGCATCCTAGCAGCAGAGCACCTCTTTGCTGATACAAAGAAATCCTTTCTTCAGTGAAAGTTTTGGGGACGTTTTGGGCCTCGCAAAGGCAGAGGCCATGCCATGACTCTATATTTGTACACCGGGCCCCTGCCTGGCTCTCCACTTTGGTCTTTGTTAGGGAAGTTGCTAAGATACAAGTGTAACCGACACATTTTGTCTATGGGAGACTCCAGTACTTGCAAAAGATCTGAGTGTTTAAAAGCATTTTCCTCTTTGCAAAGCTTCTTTATCTTCAACCAAAGGATGTTTACTAAGCAAATCAGAGATACTAAAGGAAGAGGCAGAATGGCCAAAACGCTGAATATTCATAGTGTGCGGAGCTCCTGTGACTAAGGCAGCACTTGACAAATAATGTACCAAGAGTCTGCTAGTCTCTGTGTTGCTGGCAGTGTGATGAATCTTTCTTTGTTCCTTAAATACCTTTTCAGAAATCTTCTGCTACCTAGGTTTCCGTAGCAAGTGCCAGTAAGCCTTTACTTACTGCTAACTGATTTAACACACAACGTGGTCATCAGCATGTTAAATCACAAGGGTGGCTTTTGGAGAAGCCAGTGCAGCTTAAACTGATGTTTCAGGGATCCTTTCCCCCCTGTTTGTACAAATACGAGACCTGTTCACATGCTGAAAAGGAGAAAGAATCCTTAGGGCTTTGCTTGAACTTCAGTATAGTTCTCTCCACATCTTAGCACTGCTGATGGACCTGCCTTCTCCAACAGTGCAGAAAGCAGTCCTGAAATGCTTGTGAACAGAGGTGCTTAAAGTTAAAACTAGCTCTAAGACCAGGCTGTATCTCTCTGGTCAGAATGACAAGATGAGAAACTAGTAGTGGGTAACAACCTTGATGTTCTCCTGCTTTGTGTTTTCCCTAGGTTGTGTGTGGCAGCGCTTTCAGCCAATAACTTCTGCGACAACCGGGAGGCACTTTATGGTGTTTTTGATGGCGACCGCAACGTGGAAGTGCCGTATCTGCTGCAGTGCACAATGAGCGACATCTTAGCAGAAGAGCTGCAGAAAACAAAGAATGAGGAGGAATACATGATCAACACTTTCATCGTTATGCAGAGGTGAGTCTTGGATCTAAAGCCCTTTTTATCTTGTGTCTGCTAACTGGGCAGTTTGTTCACTTTCAGTTCAGACATCTGCTCTCCTCTTGCTTCAAAAAAATGTAAGACGGGAAAAAACCCTTAGAGTAGCCTTGGCTACGGTGAGGTTTTTCATTGCTTGTTTTGTGAATATTGCCCTCTGACCCTTTCAGGTGTGGTGAGAAAATCCCCACTCAAGCAAAATAAAACAAAAAAACCACAACAAGCCACCCACCTGCAAAGTTACTAAATGGTCATGACTCAGTGATGGGTGGAGGTTTACTCTTTTCTGGTATCTTCAAGTCTTGCAATTCACAGCTGGCCAGAACTAAGTCAGTGGTATGAATCTCTTGATCACTTTTTAAATGTCCTTACTACTGCTGGCTGCAAAGTCTGGGCTGATCCTTTCTGTTTCTCCATACCAATTCAGGTTATTTAAGGCTACACAAATATTTAAAACGTGTAGTCTGACTCCTTAGAAATGTTCCTCTCGTGTCATCTCTTTGGCCTTAGAATATTATTTGAGCAGAACCCATCCAAAGAGATTGTGATAGGATAGCTATGAGTGTGATAGTAGTTCTGTGAAGTGGTTTGGAAACCTGCATGCATGCTGTCCTTGACAGAAGAAATTGTGCCTGGGGAAACATTGAGGGAAGGAGGAGTATGAAGGGAATTGAACAACCGAGAACAAAAGAGGTCAGGGAAACAAAGGAGAAAGCAAATAAGCAGCTTAGAGACTGAGGAAATAGATCAAGTTAAAAGTAGCGTAGGTTATCATGGAATTGCTGCACCTTTGGAAAGGAAAAATACTGAAGATCTGGTATCAGGAGAGACAGAGGCAGCTGGGTGATACTGAACCTTACAGACATGAGAGAAAATGCTTCCTTGCCATAATTGCATGTAACAGTGCCTCAGACCCAGTAGCTGAGAAGGTGGTTGCCATATACTTAAAATATTCAAGAATAATAACAAATTTGAGTATTGAAAGTACTTATTAAGTGGTTTTGTTTGCTACTAATGCAATTTCACAGGAATGTGGCATTCCTACAAAAAGCTGCTTGCTTTTTTTTTTCTTTTCTTTTTTTTTTTTTCTGGTCTCAAGTCAAAATAAGCTAACCACTTCTTTGGAGAGCCAGAATTAGTATTCATTCCAGTTGCATTTAACAATTCATTGAAGGTTATTACAGATGATATACAACATTCCTGAAGTGTATTTTTTAAAAATAAAATAAAAGCACGTTGGAGCTTGGTTACAAATATAGTTGTGCATTCTCTCCCCAGGATTTTGAACCAAAAGATCTTGACAGCTTATACCTAGCCATAATATAAATTCTAGTAATCTCTATAATTAGCTTTCTAATTACTGTAATTCCTAATTACTATAGGAGAAGGCCTTGATAAACAAGCTACTGGGAAGAATAATTGGGTTTTCATAGTTTAGAATTGAAATGAATTTACAGTCTAAAGACAGGATTCTGAAAACTTCGGTTTTATCCATAGTTTTGGGGTTTTTTTACTAATTCCTGCTATTTCTATTTCTAAGAACTTCTTTAATGGGTTAGTAACTGACAGGATAAATGAAAAGTGTGCCTTCTTACAGTGGAATTAAGAGCCACCATGCATTTCTTTTGGTCATTATTTGATACTTCAAGAACATTATTCAAGACATCACAAAACAGTGAACACGTTTTCTGGTTTTACTCAAAAATCAGAGTTTTTACAGTTAGAATTATTATTTTTTTGTAGTAAAATCTGTAGCTTCAGAAGCCAAAGAAGCAGCTGGATAATATGAACCCGCTTCTTAAGCTCTGCCTGTACTCAATGCTTCTCTAACCCTTTCTATTTTCTTCAATCTGACTTTAAAAACTTTAAGATGTCTTTAAAATGTAGAGGGAGAAGGACAACTGTGCAACTCTTACAATTCCAAAGATATTTTTTTTCTGTTCTAAAACTGAGCAGATTTGCGTATCTGCATATGTGTAAATAGCATTGCCTGAGAGAGAGTTGCACGTGATTTCCCTGCAGTGCTGCCGTAGTGTCACAGTCTTCAGTGGAGACTTTTGTTTCTGTCCCAGTGATCCAGCAGAGTCAATGACCTGAGTGCTTGTGCTCGCAGAACAGCGGCTGTTTCTCCTTAGTACCCCACAGCACTTGTTTTCCAATTAAAGAACAATCATTGTGTTGTTTAAATTCCAGGAAACTTGGAACAGCTGGACAAAAACTTGGAGGCTCTGCTGTCCTTTGCCATATAAAACATGATCCCATGGACCCTGGTGGATGCTTCACGCTAACCTCAGCAAATGTGGGGAAGTGCCAAACCGTCCTCTGCCGGAATGGGAAACCTCTGCCTTTGTCCAGGTGTTACGTGATGAGTTGTGAAGAAGAGCTGAAGAGGATTAAGCAGCATAAGGCCATTATCACAGAGGTTAGAGAACAGTTAGGGACTGTTGCAACTTGCAGCTTCCTTGGAGAGTATTTGCACAGCCATGCATGAACTTGCATGTTGATATTAGTAACCTCTAAGAGGTAGTGGTAATGGTATGGGTTCCAGAGTTGCACTTTTCCTTTTAAGGTGATTCATACCGTGCAATCAAGTTATCATGCAATTGAGTTGCTTTTCCATCACATTGCTATGCTGGATTTTGGTTAATGTCAGAGAGTGAGCAACTGTGGTCATGTTGCATTGAAAGAGGGAAGTGGACACCCTTGTCCTAATGGGGAGAGGAATTACTGTGTTGGAGCTGTCATGAAGAGCCTCTCTAATTGAAAAGGATGAGAGGGCAGAGCACTTGAAGCAATGTCATCCTTCCCTTAGGAGACTCCTTGCTCCTGGCAGCTGACTTTGCTGTCTGAGCTCCTGCGTTCCCAGAGCTGCCCCTTTGACAGGCAGCTCTTGAAGAGAGCACTTGCCCAAAAGGAAAACCCATCCTGTGCTCAGCTGAACCATGAGAGAGGAGAAGACTGTTTGTTCCCTTCTTGAAAGCTTGAAGCCACGGCTGTCAGTTTTGTTTGGCCTTGTGTGACACATGCATAGGAATAAATAAATATTGAATCCTCCTAATGGTGGAGGAAAGGGCAGGAGACTCACTGCTGTATGCCCGTGAGCAGGGTGCGTGTGTGTGTGGGGGATAAGTCATGGGCCTATTGATCTTGCCAGGGAAAGGTGACGACTGGGATCTCAAACATGACAAATTGCAACGGAGTCACTCCAACGTAGTGTGCATCACCAAGGCATGCTCCTTGTGTTGTTCCACAGAGGAAAAGGGAAATTTCTGCGCTGAATCTTAAGATGACTCACTGATTTCATGCACGCTGATGGCTTATCACTGCTGTCAGCCTTCTAATGGGGAAGTTAATAAGCCGACAAGGGTTTTTTTTTCTTCCGAGTGGTTTTAAAGGAGAAGGGGTTTTTAGTCTTAGTTCACTTTTCTGTGGTTATCTGCTGTATAATAACCCCTGCAGTCATCAGCTGGACCAAATGAGTGTAAATCCTCACCTTTGTTTTCTTCTGGAACATGCAGTTAGCAGGGTGCAGCTATCCCCAGCAGGCTGACAGATAGCCAGGCTTGCTGTTTCAGACACTTGCTCTGCTTATTCTGGCAGCTTGGCTTCTAACCAGGACAGGATCCTGGGATTAGGACATGCATGTGATTTACTTCTGAAATACGTCCATTATTACTGATGTTTTCCCTTCAGATACAACTCCTCCACCCCTTGGAAACGTCATATCTAAGTGGAAAATGTAGTAAGTAATTGGGACATGTAAAACATTTTGCTACAACTCAGCTGACTGAGAAATGCAGACTTGTTGTGTGCTGCATTTGACTTACATGCTTCATTTAAAGTCTTTTTTTAAAAAAAAAAACAAACAACCTTGAACTTTTGTTTCCTAAGTGATGACCCAAGATGAAACCTACAATTGTTACAGCTGCAAGAGGAGAGTCAAACGAGTGATCTGCCCCTATATCAAATGGAGCTGTTTGGCTTTGCCCTGTATAAAGCCAGATATCATGGGTGGAGGAGGGATAAGTCTGACTCACTGGTAAAACATTAGTCCAGTTGGCTCTCACAGCTGCACGAGCAGAATAGACAGCTCTTTGTTGCAGACTCTGCTTTGTTGGTCTGTGCATAGGTAATGCTGATGACAAACTGGTAGGGTGTAGGAGGCGTCGCGCAGGATTGCAAACCAGCCATTGCCGCGCTGTAATCCCAGCTCTGTGACCCCGTTGCAAGTCACTTTGCTTTTCCATCTTCTTGTCTGTAAATGGTAGTGTTGGGGGTACTGCAAAACCAGCCATCGGTAAAGTGCAGGGAGATGTAGGTGCTGTGTATCCTTGTCTGCTTTGTTCCCAGTTTCCTGTCCTTTCTAATTTCAGGATGGCAAAGTGAATGGTGTGACGGATTCAACAAGAATCTTGGGGTACACCTTCCTTCACCCAAGCGTTGTGCCGCGTCCTCATGTCCAGTCCATCACCTTAACTCCACAAGATGAGTTCTTCATTCTGGGCAGCAAGGGGCTGTGGGACAGCCTCTCGATGGATGAAGCAGTGGAGGCAGTCAGAAACGTGCCTGATGCACTGGCAGCTGCGAAGAAGCTTTGCACTTTGGCCCAGAGCTACGGCTGCAACGACAGTATCAGTGCTGTTGTGGTTCAGCTCAACGTGACAGAGGACAGCTTCTGCTGCTGTGAACTTAACGGGGTCCCACCCCCCAGCCCAGGCATTTTCCCCCAGTCTGTCAATGTGGTCATCAAGGACAGGCCAACGGATGCTCTTGGGATGCCGTCTTCAAGCAGTGGCATGGCTTCGGAGATCAGCAGCGAGATCTCCACCTCTGAAATGAGCAGTGAGGTGGGATCCACGGCCTCTGACGAGCCTCCCCAGGTAGCCATGAACGAGAACAGCCCGGCCTACCCAGGGGAGCAGCGCTGCATGCTGCACCCTGTCTGCCTGTCCAATTCTTTCCAGCGGCAGCTTTCCAGCGCCACTTTCTCCAGCGCCTTCTCCGACAATGGCCTTGACAGCGACGATGAGGAGCCAATTGAGGGGGTGTTCACCAATGGCAGCCGGGTGGAAGTGGAGGTGGACATCCACTGCAGTCGAGCGAAGGAGAAGCAGCTTCTCCAAGTGCCGGTGGAAGCCAGCGACGAAGGTATCGTCATCAGTGCCAATGAAGATGAGCCCGGCCTTCCCAGGAAAGCTGAATATTCTGCCACAGGCACAATAGGGCGCCGGCGGGGCAACGGTTCTGTGGCACCGCAAGAGAGGAGCCATAACTTGATTGAAGTTGCAACAGACGCACCGCTCAGAAAAACAGGGGGCTACTTTGCTGCTCCAGCACAGCCTGATCCTGACGACCAGTTCATCATCCCACCAGAGCTTGAAGAAGAAGTCAAGGAGATTATGAAGCAGCACCAGGAGCAGCAGCAGCAGCAGCGGCAGTACCCGATGGACCACCTGGCAGACTATTATGATACACCACTATGACCCACTCTGTACTGCTCAGAAGTGAACGAACAGACAAGGAGACTTGAGTGCGGGACCCTGTGGGCTCGCATTACAGCAGGGGTTTTCCTTATCCTTTTCCTTTATATACTTCCTTTTCCTTATCCTGCCACTACAGATAACTGCAGCTTTTCAGTTTGTTAGGTTTAATATTCATTGACTTTCTTCTAGAGATGCTTGACCAATAAAGTTTAAAATAGTTAACCTTCCCTTAACATATCAAGTGTAAAAACAAAAAAAAAAAAAAAAAATAATAAAAAGGTTTAATATATTGCTGAGAAACAGATGATGATGTAATATTTTTTAAAATGGCTTGTTTGTTTTGTTTGAAAAGCAGGGCAGTAGCCAGTGCTAAATGATTTAAGTAATATTGTAATACTGTATTTCTTTGAGAGAAAAGGCTTTTTTTGGTCTTGAAAATGATAGACATTTGTAGAATATGGAGACTAACTCCTAGGAGTTGCTTTACTCTTTCAGGTGACTTAAGTCACTGAGATTCACTAATTTTCTCTGAGAGAACAGTTGATTGGGAAATTCCTGTAAATAGCTCAGTGTTGTATAGTGATGCTTACATGTTTTGTAGCCTTGGCATTAAGGACACAACCTGAAAAATTGATCTTTTTTTCTTCAGTGACTCTTTGGGCCATGGTCATTAAGCGTAACGGACTGAGTGGCTGTGTACGAGTTAGCTAGAACTGAGGTGGTGTAGACCATTTAAAGAAACCCACTTTTTCCTCTGGTCTCTTTTCTTTCCTTACTTTTACAGACACGTTTTGTTTGTGTTCCTTACTGCTGCCACAACCAGCATGATTGTATAGAGCTCATTTGCTGTAGAACATTTACATACCAAGAGTTATATTAAAGCCGAATGCACAAATGAACATGTCATAACTTTTGTTATAATAAATATGAAATTTACACCTGATGTCTTTTATGAGTTTTTACGTCTGAATCGCTGAGCAGCAGCTTTCAAACAGCAGCTCGCTGTGGTTTGTCAGCGTGCTGCTCAGTTTAAACCAAGGAGTGGTGACGCTTTTTCAGCTCGATCACATTCTTACACTAACTGCAGCTCACGTTTACTTCTAGAATGTAAAGGCCATGCAAAATGGCCTTTAAAAGATACGAACCAACTCTCTGAGGATTTGACCTGTTTCTTTTTTTCTTTCTCAGTACTAATTCAGCACTATTGATTTGCCCTTTGCCACAGTATTGACAGTGCCAGAAGACCGAAGAGGAGCGGTGCTCTGGCTCTGTCCCCTGGGGCTGAGTAACTGAAGATAGAAATGATGAAGGGATAATGCAGGCTAAGAAAAGGGAGAGAGAAAACACTGGATACAGAGAGAAGAGGGAAAATATAGGCAGAAGGTGGAAAAGCGAGCTCAGAGCTACCTATGTAAACTCAGATTTGCCCAAATGTTTATGATAAACACAAGTTCCACGGCAGTGTGACTTTGGTAGCAAAAGGGCATTTTTTTGTGATTACTGTGGGAAAGGAGCAATGCCCTTTTTCAATATTGCCTCCAACCAACTGCTCCATTTTGCTTGTCACTCTTTAAAAAGCTGAATTAGTGTGTGATCATGACAGTGTCTTACTCCTGATTGACATTTGGGCTATATTTTGAGAGAGGACTGTGGTAACGAGGTTGTTGTTCTTACTCTGTTTTAGGGTGAAATAGCCAAGTTAGGACAGGATTGCTGTTAGCAGAAGATTTGGGGTTTCTTTTCCTTAAATAATAAGATTTGGGGTTTCTTTTCCTTAAATAATAACAGCAGAGAGGCAAACATGAAAATACCTGTTTTGGTAAATGTTTATAGCACTGTCTGCTGTAGATCTAGAAGATTGTACTTTATTGTTATTTGAGCTTCAAAATACTTCTTTCTTAAAGAAAACTCATTAAATAATATATTTAAACAAAATGTTTATGGTTTATTGGCTGGTAACTCTTAGGTGTACCTTGGTAAACAGTTCATAGACTTCAAATTTTATTGAATGTTTCATTTTCCTTGGTGTCTTTGGAAAGTATTGTTTTTTATTCTGTTCAGGTGTTGCTTGAGGCTGAAGGTGATAACTAGCAAGGACACTACCATGGTCTTGGCAAGTGATTACAAGCTTACAGTTTCCTGAGCAAGCCAGAAAATTCTGTTACTTAAAAAACAAAACAAAGGCAATTTTCTTCCCCATAGCACTCACTGCTAGTGGAAGAGTAGTCGTGCTGCTGCTGTCTGGTTTCTGTAAGGTGTCTCCAGTATGCTGTGCGTGTGGTACTCTGGAGAGGGGAGCAGAGGTCAGAGTAGGGGTGGAAGGGGAACCATTGCATGTGAGCTAAACTTTGACCCAGCACTGAGGATTTACACTCCCTGCTGTCCCCTTTTCCCATGTGACTATGAGTATATGCACGTAGGCTTCATGAAGACTTTCCCTTCCCTTCATGTGAAGGACAAACTCCTAAGAACTTGCCAGCCCCTGTGGCATTAGCAGCTTACAGGCAGCAATGCGGTTTCTCTCCCTGTGCCCTTACCTTGAAGCATACATAGGTCGTCAAAGCTGAGAGCCCGACAGAGCCCGCCACTTTTGGCACGGTGCCTTCTGAGGAGCTGTGCACCTCTGGATTTCTGCTTTGGCTGAAGGTGACATTTGTGGTAGTCGCCTGTCTTAAGTCATAATGCAAAGGATTGATGCATTCATCGGGGCGACTTCATCCCTTTGCTGGGCTCTCCATAACATGCTGAACTAGATCAGTAGGTTGGGTGGCTGGGAGCATCTTTGGCAAGTTTAGTATTTATTTTTAAACAAGGGCAAAGGGTATTTTGTTCTGGCTTTAAAGTGGGACTTGGAAAACAAGGTACAGCTTTTGCAACATGTGACTTTTCTGGCTGTCGCTGTCCCCTTTCTCAAAAGGGGGCTAGTATGTTCTTGTGAGGACTGAAGTCGAGGTCATTGATTTCATCTAGGTGCACTGGTCATACGTGATTTTGTGATTGTGTGCGTGGCATATTTTACACAATTTTGACCTACTGGGAACTATCAGACTTGAACAAAGAAGTGGATTTGTTTGCCGAACTTGACAGCTGTAGCAGGATCAAAGGAAGGCTTTCAACTGGGGGAAATGTAGAGCCGTATTACCTTTGTAATCAGACCTTTTGTGTCCTTTGAAACTTGCTGATAGCCATATCTGAGACAAGCAGAAATGCACGAACAGGAGGAGGTAGATAGCTGGTGGCAGAAAAATTAATGTATTTACGTTATTTCCTGGAAGGTAACTTTAAATAGGAAACTGTGACGGTATTGAGAAGCAACTGAGTTGCTTATGTGCTTGTAGATGCGAGACTTTTTGTGGCATAAAAGCTTTTTTCTTGCTTTCTGCCATAGTGCTCTAACATAATGCATTTTGTTGTGCCTGAATAACCTGCTGGCATTCTGCTTGTGCGCTCGGCGTGTAGCACCACTGTCTTCTTGGTAACCAGTGCTGTGGTGGCATTGCCTGCCTGTGGCTTGCTGCTCTTGGAGCGCACCAGCCATGTCTACATAGGTTGTCTCCCTCACTGCTAGCGAATGTGCTGCTCCTGCACCCCGCACGTCACCCCTTAAGTAGTCTCTGCAGCAATCTTGGCTTGATTACCAGCCATTGTGCTTATGACTCATACGCATAATTTTCTAGCAAGTTGTATGTATTTATCTTTTTAAGTATAACTTTGCTATTTTGGAAGCACGTTGCCATGGGGCTGGGTGTTAATGAAGTTAATAAAGGTCACGTACACCTTTGGAGGTGATTTCTGCATCTCTGCCCGAGTCATGGATGATGTCTTCTGGGTTAAATCTTGCAGGTCTGGGATTGCAAATGTTCACTTGAATGGGTTGGTGGGGATAACCTAGCGAGCTCTTCATTATCTGGGGTGCAGAAGGGCTTTGAGTTGATTTGAGCGGAGCAGTAGGATTCAAAGGAGTAAACGGAACAGTAGCTGTAGCCTGACCAGCCTGATTTCCCTGGACACTGCCAGCTGTCAGTGAAGAGCTGAGCTTTTCTAAGAGGAGAAGGCACTCAAGTCTTAAGCTGAGCAGTTCCCAGCAGTGCTGTAGGGTTGGGTCCCTCCAGGCCTTGGCTGCAGGGGGATCTGTGTGGCCAGGAGTTGGTAAAAATATCTTTTGGGCTCAGCTGGACCAGGATGGCTTGGTGTCTGTTAAATAACTCTACGTTTACTTTTTTTCTGTTAACCTGCTTTACTGTCCTGCTTCATTAATTCCACTTTCTTGCTTCAGGGCCAACTTACTGCACTATAGTTGGATTAATTGATTTGTTTCTTAATGATTTAATTGTTACCTGTATGTTTGCACTGCCTGCAGCGAGGATTTCATGGAGTGCTGCACAAACCAATCTGTTCCTCTTGCTTGCTTGCATTTTGGTGAGGGGCATGCTGTGTCCTGCGCTGGTGGTGTCCATGTTCAAATGCCCTACCTTACAAGACTGCTGCTTCTACGGAAAGATTAAAGTTAAAATTCATCTGCTGCCTGAGAGCAGGTAAAACCCATCACAGCCATTTCAATCCAAAGGGGGGGTGGGGTGGGGGCGTGTGTAAAAACCCTAAATATTTCATAGATTAGCAGCAGCCCCAGGCTAGAATCAGGCTAGAATTCATCTGGGATATCAGTGGGGGGAAAAAGTTCTGTGTTTGCTCCAAGTCCCTGGTTTAAATGATTGGTCCCTACTTTTCTCCAGACTTTTTTATTTGTATTTACCTTCCTCTTGAGTTCAACAGTTCATCCTTTTGATCATCCTTTCTCAGGCCGACACGTTGAGATTCACCTGCGGTTGACTTAGATACCTCACCCTACCTTTTATCTCCTGCAATGAGCTAAGCTTGCCCTCTAGGTTATGACTGAGGCTGGGTCTAAACGGGGCAGGCGCTATCTCATCTTCTTCCAAGTTATCTTACTATACTGCAAGCTGAAGGGAGACACTTAATCTGCAACAGCTTGTCAGGAGCGTGACAGCACTGCAGCGGTGTGGAAGGTGCCAGGTGATATCTGGAACACGACAGAGCCCTGGGACAGGCAGGGCTGGTCTGCTCCCCGGCAGGGAGACCCAAGGGTGGATGAGCCCTGAGGCTTCCCGCTGTAGGAGAACCAGAGAGCCTGGCTCCCAACCAGAGCACAGCTGCTTGCACGTCACGCTGGGTGGAGGGGATGAAGCTGGAAGTACCAAGGCTGGGAGGTAGTGCCTGCTGGTGGGTGAGGTTTAGCTGGATCTTGCTGCCCTGGCCCCCGTTAGGGTCTTGATCCCAGTGTCCTGTTGCTTGTCACAGTCTCCTGGCACCTGTTTCATGTTTCATCTGACCTTGTTCCTCTATGTCACTTGTCAGTGTGTAAGCAAACAGCCAAAAAAGGGACCTTTTTCCAGGTGTTTTGTGGAAGTGCTTTTGGAGGCCTGTGCTTAGGGTATGTAAGTGACTTGGGGGTCCCAGGGGCCAGCAGTGGCCAGGGATGGGGCTATGGAGGCCTTCAGGAAGCCGATGAATAATGTATATGCAAAGCACATAGTGTCTTCACAGCTGATGAAATTCCAACTTTCATTGAACAGCTGGGCAAATCCAAGCCTCCTTTTTTCCTCCTGCACTTCTATTCTCCATATTTATCCTGGAAGTCAGTACAGAGTGGTGAAAATTCAGAGTTTCCATATACCTATAAATGCCTAAACAGCCCAAAAAAGGATCTCTTACCTGTCGTTCTGTGGAATTGCCTTTGGACCAGGCCTGTGCTTAGGGTATGTAGGTGACTTGGGGGTCCCAGAGGTCAGCGGTGCCTGGGGATGATGCTGCAGAGACCTGCAGGAGCCTCTGGTGTCAGCTGGGCTGCAGCCTGGCCACGGGAGCGCGGGCACTGGCCACGATGCTCTGAGCACAGCAGGCTCTTCTCCCCATTGTTGGATTCAGCGCAGCTACACCAAGAGAAATAAATACATAGTGACAGTAAAGTCAGTATTGACTCACAGAACAGAGGGAATTGTTTTGCTAATTAAATGTATGCTCTTGAATGCTTTAAAGAAAACTGGGGTGCAGAGCTATGAAGGAAGGCTGGTATAGCAGAAGTATGTGATTCAGTGACTTGTGAATAAGATGCGTTTTCATTGTATTCCCTTCCAAGAATAGAGGCACCAGCATTTTGTAAAAAAAAAAAAAAACCAACCAAAAAAAAACACCTTGCAGCAGGTGCACTTGTAGTTAGTTCTTATCTTGGTCCTGAAAAACAGAATTATCTAAGTAGATTTATAGAACATATAGCGACACATTGTCCACAGAATAGTGCATAAAATACATAGCAAAGTACTCTGCTCAAATGTATTTAAAATTGGGTGGCAAGGGAAAGCAAGACCCACTGTGTCTCTGAAGTGGCCAAAGCTGTCCTGAAAGCAGCAAAGCTCCCCAAAAGCCAGCTTGGTAAGCCCTACTGACAAGTTACCTGTCGTAGGGTCATTGAACAAGGGGTAAAGGGATTATCCCGTTCTTTTTTTTCTGTTGGGCAAAATTTGACCACGGAGATATTCAAAGACGACTCCAGGTACCAGCAGAGTCTTTCCCCAGTATTTCTGGAATGCCTTGAAATGACAAATTAGATGAGAACATGGGAAAATGTGCCCACAGCCCATCCTGCCCTTGGCCCCTCTGCAGAAATGGGGACATGTGGGAAGGGCACCCGCAGCAAGCGAACTTGCCCTCTCCTATCGATCTGTGGCTTGCCCTTGTTTGAACGAGAAGAAACCTCCTCGTGAAGAAGAGAAGAAAAGGCTTTCAGGCCTCCTGTTTTTTTCCTGATTAGGAACTGAACCTTTGTATTTGGGGTAGAAAAAGGCGTATTGCTGCTGGCTTTGTTAATTGAAAACTGCAAGGGCTCCCCCGCGTGTTACCGCAGGACAGGACCGCAGCTGCTGCATCTTCATCCTTGGAGGGTGCTGGTGCAAAAAGCACATCTCAGACCCTTGTGTACGCACCATCGTGTGAACCCAGACAGGAACAGCGGTGTTCCAGTGAAGCCTTGCTTCAGCTGAACAAACGGCAGCGGGGCAGCAGCACTGTCACAGCAGGCAGCTGCTTCGTACAGCCCAAGGATTCTTGTGGACGCTGAAGCCTCCTGAGCCTTAGAAGCGATTGCTGCAGCTCTGCACGAGGAGGTGAGGGTCGAGGGAGCCAGGGAAGCCAGACCTGCTGCTGCTCTGTAGAGAGAGCATCTGCAATGCTGCTGGCTAAGAAGATGGTCTTAAGTGAGCTCTCAAGCAGTCTTGGCCAGCAGGCGTTGAGATCTTGATCAGAGCGTGCCTTATTTATCCGGACTGATCAATGCCTGATCTTCGCCATCAGAGCGGATCCACAACAGGAGAAAAATCTGCATCTCCTTGAAGTTGCTCAGGGAGATAGGGCCGCCTCATTAGGGAGTTATTTTTGCAACCTGAAAAAGAGGAAAGCACCCTTTTTACTGTTTGTCCCCCTGCCCTGGTGACTAGGAATGCTAGCTAACCTCCACTTAAAAAGTCTTAAACTCATCAATTTTCTGTCACCAGTCCTTTCAGTGTCCCGTGGCTTCCGTCATTCTCTGCTGAGAATCCTGCCCTACAATACTGAGTATTTGGAAGTCACTGAGGTGGGTCCTTCACACTTGCAGGTACAGGTGCTGTGCTGCGGCTGTGCGGGTGCTGGTACAAGGGTACGCTTCAATCTATGCACCTGGCTGTGGTGGGAAGCCTTTGAGTAACGTGGATGCAATGCACGTGTAGCGTCTTCCCAGCTGATGAAATTCCTACTTTCGCTAAACAGCTGGGCAAATCCAAGCCTCCTTTTTCTTTTTTGTCCTGCTCTTCCACTATCCGTATTTATCTTGGAAGTCAGTACGGGATAGCAAAAATTCAAGGGCTTCATATACCTATAAATGCCTAAACCCCTCCATTATACAGTTTCTCTTGTGGTATTGAAAGTAACATAGCCAAAGCATAACTGAGTTTTCTAAAGCTCATTTAGAAAATACAGTCCTTACCTGTATCCATCTGTCTCATGAGCCTTCCCTCTGAAAAACTAATTACCTGTAAAGCACATGCACGCGTTTCCTTCACCTGAGCCCTTCAGCGTGGCCTGAGAGGTTTGGGAAGCCCAGCAGCAGGTGCGGGTCTGTGTGCAAGTGGCATCGCTGGAAATCAATAGACCATTTGTAGCAATGAAGGGCATCCTGTGACTTGCCTGTTTTGCACTGTCACATGCCAAAACCAATTACACCAAATGCCCTGACAACCCATGGACCTTGCAAGGAGTCTCATGTTTTATTTATGACGGGTGATGGTGAGCATCTGTGACACTTCTTATGCTGTGCTGGCGTTAAGCTGCTGCAGTACACAGAGTGCCACCTTTTCTTGGAGACGGATGTTGTGAAAAAGATGGGTAATGATAAATGTCGCAGCTGTCACAAACAATGTGGTCATAGTCCCCTTCAATAACTTACCTGAGTGTTGAAAAAGAAAAGGAGAAGCCCAAGTTTTGCAAATGTAATTGAGAGCTCAGAGTTACTGAAGGTCTGTTGTGTGTCTATAGCTTAACTTCTTGTGACTGTAAGTTGTGGTGGAAAACTACCAGAAGAACAACTTTAATGAAAATAAATCTGCACTGGGAGTAAAATACCTGGATTATGAAAGAACAATTTCCATTCAGACTGTTCATTGGTACTCTAATCCTTGTATGTATTCTCCTCACTTTAAGGCAGTTTCTCATGTAAACTGAGATCCCAGCTTTTCTTAACACTAAGCCTGGAATTCAGTTTCTGCTTTTGCACAACTGGTTTTTGTCCCTAGTAGTTTCTCCGCATTGGATGCACTCAAACTCTTCTGAAAAACTAATGGAAAAAGCTTAAATTGTGATGAATTTGAATATATTCTAGGAATGTTTTCTTAAACTCATTAAGAAAATAGGAAAACTTGGTTTTGGTGTTTATCTGAGAATTTCCTTTCTGCAGATGGGTACAAGGGTCCCTCCTCCTTGCAGCTGGTCAGCAGCAGGAGGGCAATGCACTGACAGACACAGATCTTCCAGCAGTGCCGTATTTATAGCCCCAGGTACCTGACTGACTCGGCAAATGTAAAGGTTACATTGAGCCTAACTGGAGGAGTAAATACCCTGTTTCTTCTCTGGCCTCACCCCCTACAATTTTGCCTTTTACACTGAAACAAGACACATCTTTGGATGTTGATTTGCTCTGTTCTGGACAAGATTTCCCCAGACTGAACTGCTTTTATGAACTATTATTTGAATAAAGCAGACATTCAGGAAAATAGGTGCTCCAAGGTACGCAATCCAGCATGATGAAATCATCATGGCAGTTTACTCAGTGGTGAGATGCAAAATCAGGGGGATGGATTTTTTATTTGCCTCTTTTTTTTTTTTTTTTTGTTGGTTTGTTTGTGGGTTTGGTTTTTTTAATAGAGTCATCCTAAGTATCTTACATCCTTTGTTTCCCCCTCCAGATTAGGGCATGGAGACATATTTTTTCAAAGAGAGAATGTTTTTCTCTGAGGCTCTTCTGTGGGGAGGGGGTCCCTTTGTGGACGGTTAATGGCTGGGGAGCTCCGCTGGAGGTGTTGCTCTCAGACTGCCTGTTTGCTCCCCTGTTGAAGGAGACAGGTGTAAATTGACTGTTTACATCCCAAGGGCCCAGCTGAGAGTCTCTCGGGTAACTCTGAGATAAATGAGCTACTTCGACACATCCCAGCACCTTGCAGCAGTGACCGGTCACCTGCAGCGGGGTTTTCCCTCTGGTCAGGCAGCTCCAGTTCTTCCTGCAACCTGCATCCCGTTCCCAGCACCTCCAGGGGTGGTGGCCATTTCATTCCTCTTTTTGAAGGTTCACAATAGGCTTGGCATGACAGAAGGCAGCTTCCTACTGCACCAGCGGTGGGACACTCAAGGCTTTTAGGTTGAGAGAGGCTGTGCTGGTCACCCACAGGACAGCCTCTCAGGGAAGCATGGATTTGACCTTTGCTATCACTGTTTCCCTCGCAGCAGTGACAAACTGATGGTGGTCACAGCGGGCGAGCTGGATACGTCCTGAGGATCCCTCTCACCAGAGAGGGACTGTGGGCGATGACTGTGGGCTGCCCTTTGGTTGCAGGTCAAACTGGGCCAGGAGGGGTTGCTTCAGAGAACCAGGTGGGTTTATTTTCGGTGCCGACCCTGGAGGTTGCACGCAGGCAGCGCTCACACACGTGCGTGGGGCAGGCGGCAGGGAAAGGCCAAAAGAACCAGTAGGGCCGACGTGGGCTGCCTTTGTTTACTGGTCCAAATGCGGATTATCGTCCCGCACTAACCGGCAGTCACTGCACAGAGGTAACGGTGGGGCGCAGCCATCTGCAGCAGAAGGTGGGAAGCCTAATCTGCCCTGGGGGGTCGGCCCACCCGCAGCAGCAGCTGGGGACGACAGCCTGTTGCAGCCTTAGTCATACGTGTGTGCCAGAAAATCGCTGCTCTTGTATTACACCTTCCCCCGCTGGCGTGCGAAGGATTTTCGAGTCTGCTCCAGGACATGAAGCATGGTCTGGTTACAGTCGGAGAGCAGGGCTGTTTGGATAGTGCTGTTGGTACCTGGCTCGCATGTACGCCCCAAGGGGAAGGAAAACTTCTTCCCTGCCCTAGTCCTCTGGGGAGTATTTCTGGGATTTTCTCCTCTCCTACACTTCCCTTTGTGAAGGGGAGTGGAGGAAACAGCGCTGACGTTTATTTCCTTTTCACAATTATTTCCTAGTGATTTTTTCTTCGTGGTGGCAGGGAAGGGAACAAATTGGAAACATAAAGCTTTCAAGACGCTGGCAATCACAGGGCTTTGGCTTTCTTTGTGTTCCCTCTGCTTCAGGACCTCAGCAAATCTGTGGGTGACACCAAGCTGAGTGGTGCAGCTGGCACACTGAGGGATGGGATGTCATCCGGAGGGACCTGTCAGTGTCTCAAGGCTTTAGAAGAGGGCCAGTGTGACCCCCACAAAGTTCCAACAGGGCCAAGTGCAAGGTCCTGCACCGGGGTTGGGGCAACCACCAGTGTCAGTACAGAAAGGTTGATGAATGGATTGAGAGCAGCCCTGAGGAGGACTTAGGGATACTGGTGGATGAAAAACTGGATGTAGGCAGGCAATGTGGGCTTGCAGCCCAGAAAGCCAACTGTATCCTGGGCTGCATAAAAAGAAGCATGGCCAGCAGGTCAAGGGAGATGATGCTCCCCCTCTACTCTGCTCTGGTGAGACCCCAGCTGGGGTGCTGTGTGCAGCTCTGAGGAACCTGGTACAAGACAGACACGGACCTGTTGGAGCGGGTCCAAAGGAGGGCAACAAAAATGATCCAAGGGCTGGAGCACCTCTCCTACAAGGAAGGGCTGAGAGTGTTGGCATTGTTCAGCCTGGAGAAGAGAAGGCTCTGGGTAGACCTTATAGTGGCCTTTCAATACATAAAGATTGCTGATAAGAAATATGGGGAGACATTTTTACTAGAGCCTGTAGCGATAGGACAAAGGGTAATGGCCTTAAACTAAGAGAGTAGATTTAGATTAGATATAAGGAATAGAGTTGAGGCTGCAAAGGTTAGAAACGAGGTGAGTGATTGCAGGGAAGCAGCTGGGTGAGGAGCTGCAAGAGCACGACTGGGACTGGCTGAATGCTTGGGGCAGCAAGAGGGTCCCAGGAGTCTCCAGCTGAGCACCTGTAACTAGCAGCTACTTTGTGACTCTCCCTGTAAAATGCACGGAATTGCTGCTGTTAACAGGAAAGGGACCCAAGGTGGATGGACTGTGAGGAACCCAAGTGTCCAAGGGAGGAACACTACAGCAATAGTCCACAGGGAACCTCTGCGTACCTTTTTCTTAAGATTGAACCACCTTGCAACACATGAGGCTTTTACCATACATACAAGGAAAAAAGAGGCAGAACTGATGCTCACAGAGGACTCTTGCTATTGCACAGTGATGGCAAGCAAGCAAGCATTCAGAAATGAATGGGGCAGATTAAGAAACTCTCAGATTAAAATTCACATTGCATGTGTATTTAAGGATAGAGTTAAGATTACACGTTCTTACCTGCAGCCTTTTTTAAATCTTTTGAATGGGTTACTTCAAGGTGCTGCTTTTTGTTGTTTAAGTTAGTAAGTGTGTCATCGTGTAACTCAGGCTGAATTCAAAATGTGCAAGATACAGCACAGGAACAAGTGTGCAGGCAGAAATGCTTAAGTAGTGGTTAGCTGCAGCTTTAGCTGCATGCCAGGCATCCCTGTAACAGACTTTCCAGCCGATTACAAATACCAGAGGTCTGGGTTTGGGAAAGAGCTAAAAATCTAAGTCTTAATTTCATGACTCTCACTACTGTGAGTCATGGCAAGTTTGGAAAAACTCTTTACTTCTGTCTCTTCATAAGCATAATAATGCTATGAAGCCTGTTGATGTTCAAAGTGTTAAAGAGACGTTTAAGGTATTATATAAATAATAAATACTTATTGTAAGGGCTCATGTAATCACTGATTTAATCAGAACCACAACATTTTGTTGGCTTGTACTGCCTCAAACATTACCCTTTGAGGTCTTGAGATCTGTATGTGTGTGTGTGTGTGTATATATATATATGAAGTATACAATAAATAAGCTCTACTATGATTCAAAAGAGCCTCATCTGGGCAATGACTCTGAGCCAGACAAAACGGAAAAGTGTGAGCACAGCCTGAATCAAAATTGCCTGTTCCCTCCTCTTCAGCTGACAAATCTTATACACTTCAAGAGCAGCCTTTTTTTCTGACTCCCTCATCTATGAAGACCAGTGATCTATTTCATCTGCCTCAGACAAAGGGCTCTTGAAAGATGGTCTCTTAAATTTATTTTCTCAACCCTGGGGGCATACAATTACTGCTGTTCACTCATGCTTTGTGTGTTTAGAGGTTGGAAGGATGCATGTGCTTTCTGTCATTGTTACAGCATTCCCATGGAAAACTCCAGGCAGCCAGTGTGCTCCTGACTCAGGCTCTGCCTACCACCAGCTGTGGAGTCAGCAAGCCAGACCTTGTTTAGGCGGTTCCAGAAGCAAGCGGTATCTTTATTATGCTGATAGCTGACCAGTGTGCTGCCTAAGTTCTCATCTGCACTGAGGTGGGTAAACGTAGTAGCGAACTAGAGGAAGACCCATCCACTGCCTTTGAAATTGCAGATAGTTCCTCCCCGCAGCATTCCTCTGGGAGCACATGATCAGCATGTGTCAACCCCTGTGACTCAAAAAATAAAATGCTTTGCTATCCCAGGTGAAACAGGTCACAACTGGAGCTTTGGCCGTGATTCAGAAAAGTGCTTGGGTGTCCTTTGCTTTGTGAGTGGTGTGGCATAAGGAAACAGGATGCATCGACAGTCACAGGATCTGCTGAAGGCTGCCCATCCTAGCTGTGTATTCAATCCCTTCAGTCACGGGAGAGAAGAGGAAATGGCTGTTAGCACAAGTTGGGCAGCACTGCGGTTGCAACCTGTTAACAGCCCACTGCTGTTTGGATTTGCTCTGCAAGGATGAAAACGTTACAATCAAACACATTTTAAATGCAGGAGTCCAGCCTGAGAGACTTGTTAAAACATCTGCTCAACATCAATTTTATTACATCATGTTACAGCAGTGTTGTCACGCTCGGTGATTTGATAGACAATTCAGCACCTTGTAGGAAAATACATCCTGGACTGGTCACCTGTTTAGCATGCAACACCCAGTGTCCATCCCTTGCCGAAGCTCCAGCTCTCTGGCACAGTCCCACAGCTGACTTCACACCAACGTGGCAAAAGCCTGGATGTTGTGGGAGCTTTCAGGGGTCCTGTGGATGGCATGGTGGTGGTTTCTGATGCTTCTGTCTCGAATGCTACTTTTGGGGCTGTGCTGAGCCTTGGCCGCGTGGCTCTGGAAGGCCCGGACAGTTCGGATAGCAAGGATGCAGACCACAAAGCTGGCAAAGTACAAACAGGCAGCAGCGACGCCAAAAAGGCCGACAGCTGCGTCACCGCCCTGGACTACACAGTTCATGGAGGTATAACCACGGCGTGCATACAGCCTCTCACGCCTCTTGCAAACTTCTGTGGAGTTCACCTTGCTGACAAAATGCAGGTAGAGGCTGACCGCTGCGATGTACGCCACGCCAGCCAGCAGGCTGAAGGCACATTCGCCTGCCAGCAGCCCAGTCCTGAGCTGCTGGATGGGTTTTGCCCCCACGACAAGGAAGACAAGGGTAAGTGCTGCTGCTGTTAAGCTGAAGGCTACTCCACCGTAGACACAAGGGGCTCTCATCTGGGTGAACTGCATGTCTAGTTCCCTCACCTCCTTGAGCTCCATGCCCTCAAAGGGGCTATAGGCAGAATTCAGGCTAAAGGAGCCGACACCAAAGCCACCAAGGGATGTGAAGCCTGCAACCGAGGCTTGGGCAGCACCCACACAGATCAGCACCAGGATGTTAACCGTGATCTCCACAAACTTCAAAATGCCTTTAAGAAGGAGAAACATGGGAATAGGTGTCAAAATCACATCTTGTGCAACCAGGGAGTGACAGAAGTACACCAAAACCATAAACAGAGAGCACTGTCACTGAGACAGTCCTCTTGGCTATGGCTACAGAAGAGTGCTACTTTTAAAAAAAAAAAACCACCAAACAAAAAACACCAAAAAAACCCTCAAGCTCTCGTGGGTACATTTCAGAGGTTGGGCAAATTACTTTTTTTAATTTGTCACTGTGCTTGATAAATGGATCTTCATGCAGGGAAAGAAATCCATAAAAATTTTACTGTGCTTGTGTTATTGCCAAGGCAAAGAGCACAGTGATTGTATTTTGGCCTGTAACTACTTGGCATAAACACACTGAGCAAGAAATATCCAGTATGAACAAAATGCTGGGATTAAAGATGACAAAAACCTAGAAGCTTCTAATGGTTTAAAAAATTGTGCAAGTTACTCAGGTCCTTTAAAATGTGTTTACTGCTTTAACTTATACCCTATGGTTTTTTTGTCTTTCTAAGTGTTTGTTGATTTGAATTGATTATCTAACCAGGTGCAACTTCTACTTCATCTCCTTCACAGATAAAAATCTCTTCATAAATCTGAAGAAGCAGCTCCTGATTGCACCAAAAAAAGGAGGGGGGAAAGGAGGCAAAAACCACTTTGCATGCAGAGGTAAGTTAAGTGAATTTGATCCTGGGTCGTGTGTTCTGTTCCACACCCCCACCTTCAGAAGAAAGCCTTATGACTGCTGAGCTGACTCTTCTTTTCCTTGTGTTACGCTACTGATCGAGGTGAAGGTTGGGGTTTCTTGTTTTGTTTTGTTTTTATTTAAATAGTAGATTAATGACTTCTTTTTTGTGGTAGTTGCTTGTCAGGAAGGTACAGCATCTGTTAGATAGATCTGATTATCCTGTGACAGCTCACTAGGGGTCAGACTAAGATTAGTAAACACGACGGATGTTGCAGCGCAGCATAGCTAGGGTTGCCTGTTTGGGAGATGAAAACCCCTAGTGTATCACGCATGTTGCTCAAGTTTGAAGTTAATTACCAAATTGTGAATCTTATTATTCCATTGCAGTCTGACAGCCAAGAACATAAGAAGCTCGGCACAGCGGTCCTATATTTGTCTTCACAGTGGGGCAGGATCTACGGTTTGCATACAGACTTTCATTTTCTGCCGCTAACATTGACCAGCATGGCATGTTCCTCTCGAGCAATGGCTCAGTTGCTGTCAAGGCTGTATGGGCTTGAAAAGAAAGGGCTGAAGCAGCACACAAGGGAATTAGACAAATTCCTCTCTTGTGTTGCCAGATGCTTCTAACCGAAAAAATCCAGTGACAGCCACCATGAAGGATTATCACAAATTCTCATTCTTCCCCTTCTTATTCCCTCTGCAGAAGGCTGAGGTAACGAGCAGCTTCCTGCTGCTGCCTGCCCGTCACAGGAAGGTGCTGGCAATGGTCTGACAAGAGCCTTTGGCCACCGCAGGAGTTCCTGCTTCCCCCTGTACCCAGACTGGTCCCCTCACTTCTGCTCATGCAGCTATAGGTAGGTACTGGGCCCATTCACATCACAGCCTTGCAAACCATCCCGGAAGCACAAAAGGGAGCCGTGATAATGGTGGTTAATACCTGGGAACAGAATATCCGAGGCTCCGCTTGTCCCTGTATGTGTGTATATACACATACATGGGTGCATGCATATAATTTCATAGGCTAAAAAGAATTAGGTAGGGCAGGCAGAGAAGACAAAGTGCTCTTGCTGAGGAGGAGCTAAGCAGGCAGTTCAATGTATGTGTTCTTCAGCGGTGATGCTGACTTCTGCATGACAACATGCTTTCGCCTTGACCCTTCCACATAACCATTTCTGTGAAGCAGGGCCATAATCATGCTAGTTACCAAATCTGTTCAGGAGGCTTCAACTATTTCAGAGAAATATTTGTGAAGTTAAATTTTAACAGAAATTTAAATCTTGGTACATGAGACAGGATTTGGAACTCCTTGTACCAAATTCAAACAATGCAACCAAAAGACTCAATGTTTTCAATGGGTACAGAGTCACCGCTTTGCCAGGACTGTTCAAAATATTTTGAAAGAGTAATAGCGGTACAGGACATTCATTGGAACTGGATCAGATATTTTTTGTCTGCTCAGCTGAGCTGTACAATATGCCTTCCAAATACAAGGAGTCAACTTAGGTCCTTAGGGACCTTGGAAAGTGTCGGACGCAGAAGGCCACTTCCCTTTTTACGGGCTGACTACTGATTTCATAGATGCTCCATCAGAAAGCAGTTCTTAGAAGTCTACAGGGAGGAAAGACCATTTGATTAAGGGAAACATAAATTTTAAATATGTTTGGGAACTTAGAAGTTGGGAATTCATGACCAGTCAGCTTTCTTCTACCGCTACCTTCAGAGTTTCCTTTTTGTCTATGACTGGTGAGGCACTCTGACCCACTGAGCATCAACTCTTCCTGTACATCACCCTGCTGAGCTTCAGAAAAGGCAATTTTCTGCTGTTAAAGTAGCGATCACCTGCTGCTGACCTCCCCACGTTTATAACTGACCCCAATCCTCAATGCCACTGCTCCACAACTTCCTACAACTATACAAATTCTGTATGCAACCCCTTCACTTCACTGAGCTGGCTGATGGTACCACGACAGGGCTGGCAGAACGTATCTCTTTGCTCATGGGATGACAAATATGATCGGCGTAGGTTCCTGTATTTTTAACTGCAGCAGTAGATGCTTTAACGGCATGCTTGAAAAATGTCCTTAGACAGGGCATTCAGGTTGGACTGGTTTTGTATGTACCTGTACAGTTTTCACAATCACTTGCTGTAGAATTGATTAGAGTAACTAAACAATGGAGAGGGATTCATTAGTACTTACTCAACCAGTTATTTGTACCAAATGGATTATCTTTTTTTAAAAAAAAATAATTCAGTAACAGCCTCCTGTATTAAAGAAAACCCTAAAATGACAAGCAGTATGTAGGACAAAACTGTGAATCACAGGTTTATAACAGGATCCAGCAGGGTTTGTGAAAGTAGCAGACAGTGAAAATCCTTAAGGCCTCATACACCCATCAGGGTTTTGATGGAAATATTAAGCCCTACAGTAGGTTTGGACGTTGACCCAGGCACCCCAAAAGCTGCACGCAACCCTGATTATGATTGTTGCAAGCTGATACCCAATCCAGATATACTAGTATAAACAGGACAGACAGACTTGAGAAAAAAGGAATAAAAGGACAGTAAAGTTTTGAATTTTAGCTCTGTCAAGGTATGCGAACACACATAGTAGCAGTGACCTATGTTAAGCAAATGTACTGCTGGCAGAAAGGGCTGAGTTAAAAGCCACGCTTCAGAGTCTGTGCTGCCATTCCTGCTTTCACAGGCCAGTTACCTATAGAGTTATAGCTTATAGCATAGAGTTTATATGCCAAAAGGTCTTCCTAGGAGGAAATTACTTCTCTCTACATCTATTCCCTAATCTCGTGCAAAATGAAGGCATTGCAAGACTTGAGCGCAAAATGACAGGAGGTCTGAAAATCTCAGAACTCCACTGGTTTGGTTATTTTTTTTCCTTTCTCAAGTTCAAAATCTAGGGATCTCTCTAAAATGTTACTGTTTTGTATTAAAATTAGCACAGTGAACAGTTGGCTTTGGAATTAAGTCTCCACACTAAGCAAGTAATGTGACTCAGGTCTGGGCTCCTGGATTTCCATTTCTTTCTCATGCGTCTTTTCTGTACTGCTTTTCAGCACTGAAGGTGAGGAGAACGGCCGCAATCTAAAGCAGCTGTTGCCAGAACTTTCCAGAAAACTGTTTCAATTCATTTCATAAAATCTAAATCTGCAATGGATAGTAATTTTAATGTATCATACTTGTTAACTTTGAATCCAGTCTCTTTTTGCTGTGAGTAGGCTTCCCGCTATAACAAACAGCAGCCTTCCAATATATACTATTAATCTAGTATTCTCTTTTTCTTTCCCTTCAGGTGCACCCTGGGCTAGTGCCATGGTATTAACCCACTGAGCAATGGGTTTGTCTTCTGTCAACTGGTGGGCTCCAACGTCCAGCGAAGCAGCCAGGCAGGCTGTTAAGGGTACAAATCCACAGGCAGCTGAGCTCACTCTCTAGCTGAGCAGTCACCAATTTTCTCTCCTGACCAGTATTAACTCTGCACTAGCATTAGGCCCTTCCAAGAGCTGTTTTAATAAATTAAAATAGCAGGAAACGATTCAACTCTTTTCTTGTGTGCTGCTGTTTTTTCCTGAAACTTTAGCAACTTGAAGTGACTCACAGCATTTCTGATGAGCAATTGTGTTGGCATAAGTTTAGCAGGGGAAATAACACAGCCAGGATCAGAGAAAGACCAGAAACTCTCCTTTTCAGGTGAGGTGAGCTGCTAAATCTGCATGCTTTGCCTCATAAAACTATGCTGTGGCTGACTGTGTGGTACCCAGTAACTAACTGTATAAGTTGTAAAGGGGCATTTTCATCCAGGCACTGTGGCAGGATGGCCCCAGCGTTCTGATGCCAGGACCACAGCGTGTGTACGTACATGTGTACATCAAGTAAAATGGTCAGTTCATGTTTGTTCCTATGTTTCTGCAGACGGTACAAATGAATCTTCAGGACAGTCAGTTCTGCCTGTTTCTGTTGAACTCCCCTGATGAGGACCTGACTAATACAAGGGGCCTTCAAAGTGTTTCCCTCCACTGCTTTTTGACATGGGAATCACTTTTTTCCTCTATTGACTGTGCATGGACTCCTCCTGTCTCTTTAGGTATCATTCCGTCCTCTTCAGTTAACATCCCTGTGTACTTCTAAGAAATTTTATGATTGCCATTCTCCAATTCTGGCTTGTTTTCTGCCTCTACTTCCTTTGCAGGCCACGTACCACTGGGACCAGCAGCACCCAGCGGGCATGCCCGGCTGCCCCTCCTGAACACCTCAACCCCGGCAGCTGGGCAGCAGTGCAGATGGGTCAGTGGCACCTGTGTCATGTCCCATTACGGGACGCTCCAGCAGGGGAGAGAGGAGTCAGAAACTACAACACACTCACATTAGAAATCATTCTCCCAGCCTTCCCTAAGTTGTCTCTTAGGTTTTTTTCCCAGTTTGGGTAGCTTTCTGCTTTTCAGAAGTTGGTGGTGGTTGGTTTTTTTTTTCTCCAAAGGAGCAGGTAAGTATTTTGACCATATATAGTGACTTACAAAAGCAGCAGTCAGTCCTGAAAAGGACCTCAAATGCTGGAATTCTCTTTCCAGTGCAGGTTTGGTGTCCGCCAGTGAGTAAAGGCACAGCTCAATGCACAGCTTTGGCCACCTCTCTGCTAAACTGAGTTAGTAGCAGGAGGAATAGATAAGGGGCAAGGAGGAGAAAACATCAAAGGAAAGAGGGGTTTTATTCTGCTTTTCAAAGCAGACAAAAATATGACAGAAGTGGGAAGGAACCAAAACAGTGGAAGAGAACTGAACAAGGGAAATGAAATGGAGACAGGTCACAACAGATTAAAAATATTAAATCTAGATGCAAAGTATTAAAACATCTTTCTAATGGTATTATTCCCCTTATGTATACCAGTCCAAAGCAAGATCTTACTGAAACCAGTAACAAGAATTCAACCAACATCACTGATGCAGAATCAGGACAATACACAGCTTTGTCATAAACAAACAAATCCCCCCCAAGCTCCCAGCCCACCATTGTTTTTGTAGATGTCTGTTTTTGAGCCAGTGGTAGGAGTTAGCTTTCACTGAGCTACACTGAAATCTCCCTAATGGGGTAATGTTCAAAGGCAGAAAAAAACCCAGCCCAACCCTAAAACACAAGAGTTAGGTAATATAACACCAACAGAAATTTGGCTTTTCAAAGGACCCAGGGGAACTACATACTCAGAGCCAACTGAACTTAAATGGCACATAAGTGCCCAACACATTTATGCTCATTTGAGATATCCATCTTACTAGGAATTCAATGGGAAAATAGTTTAAAAACTGGTAAAACTAAATGATTTATGTAGTCTAGAAAGATGTATCATTATTATCTTTTAATAAGTTGTCCCTCTTTACTCAAGATAATCACTCCATTAGGAAATATCAAAGGATGACCAGCCTTGGTTTTAATGATTCAGAGAAGACTTACGTTCACAGAGTACTCAGATCCAAAATGTATTGTCCTGTTTTTTTCCCTTAAAGAACTACTGGCCAACCTGCTCTATCCCTTTTGCTTAATACCCTCCCACCTTCTAAACAGCGCTGTCCAAATTTTACAGGAAAGGGTGGACTTAATTTTTAGAACTACTGCATCAGCCTCTGTCCCCACAATTTCCCACCACAGTATGACAGTACAATTTATGTGCTGTCAAGACACAGTTTCTGTACAACCCAGCCCCTGCCTGGGAACAACAGCTTTGGTTTACTTATTCGTAGTAGTTCTTTAAAGCATTGCTTCTAGCATGTTCTTGATTTCTCTCCTGTTAACTGAGCATGAGTCATCTTCCATAATTTTGGAGAGGGTGGGAAGCAAAAGGTCTTGTGTTAAACTTGGCAATACCGATTTAAATACAACAGCTGTAAAAGGCTGTACGTGTATCTGTAGCACTCACTGGTAGGTCTCTCTCTGCACAGTCACCTCACATTCTGTGTTTCAAGAAACAGCCTTTTTTCTTCCTAGTGCACCCACAGTTCTTTCAAGTAGTAAACAAATACCTTGGTATCAGAAAAAATTTGCAGGAGTTTTTTTTTAAAGAAGTTCAGAAAACAATGAAACACTCTTGTTCCCTATGCCAACTTTCCACAGCCACTCCCTCCGTTTGAACTGAAACTGAGCCACCTTCAGAAGGAGAAAGATTGGGATGTTACTGCTCTTTATGTCATCAGAGTCTGGCTAAAGGTAGATCAGGTTGGAGGCACCTGTGAACCTGAGTTTCTCATACACTTTACCAATTGCGGGTTGTCACACTTGGTGAGCAACATTCCTGACTGAGTGGATTTTTCTCCTTTAAGTGAGCTAAGATCACCTGCTCAAGAAATAGAGCTACATTCAAAGGATTGTCAGTCTGCTGACACCTTTTAAACAGTTTTTCTTTGTTCCCAAAATTTGGGTCAGATGTGGGGAAGACAAACCCAGCAGTCCTATAGGAAAGATGGTGCAACTCCTGTTCTACACTGGTAGAGAACAGACTTAATGAAGATTTCCTAGTAGGGAAGCATGGACTACAGTCTAACACATACCTAACAGCTAACATCAACTTTGCCAGTATCTTCCCCTCCAACTTAGGTGAGTCTTCTCAGTTGTAGTTCTCCCCTCTCTATAAACAATAGCGTACATGTTACCACAACACCAAAAAGTGGATGAAAAACATCTGATATAAAGAAGTGGGCAGAATGAAGTCCCTTATGTTGGCAGGGCAACAGTTTGGTGAAAGGGAACATTTGATATCTGCAACTAGTGTAGTCCCCTGCATGTTTTTATAGAGCTAAATTCTCATGGCTATCTGTATTCCACAGCAAACAGGACTTACCTCCACGTGAAATACTTTAACTTCAGAATAGGAATGTTACCTGCAGCTCTGTTCTGCCTCTGTATCTTCTTACTGTGCAATTTTAATTAAGCATTTTGAATAACTGGGATTATTTTAATCTATACAGCTCCATCCAATTTCCACCATTAATATTCTGTCTTCACAATTACAAGATTAAAAAACTTGATGGCAAATTCATCCTGTTACTCACACAGTATTTAAAATATACTTTGAAACAGATAGGAGGGGGAAGCCATCTAATTACAGAGACTATAGGGGACCTTAGTGTTCCCTTCTTAGAGCAGAAATATGTTGAAATTAACTGCCACAGGAACAGCGCACGACAGCTTTGAGCACAGTATAAAGGAGCTAAGCATGGCAGAACATAGGGGCAAAAGATGAAGAAGAAAAGAACTTTCATCCACAAAGTTACCCCCATTAGGCCTATTTAATGACCCTTCAGTATTTTTGGACATACGTAACTGAAGCTACAGAAGGACTTCTATTTCAGTTCATAGCCTCTTGCAGACCATTATTCTTCACCAACATCTCCACAGCACCGGAGGGGATACGAGTGTTCTGCAAAACATTTTTCCCCTCCTGCGTCTGACTCCAAGAAGAAGAGTATCAGGACATAACAGAGCAACATAACAGCAGCAGTATAATCGTTATGAACAATGGCATAACTCAAACCAAGCATCTAGTAGTGTGAACCCTGTGTTTAGGGTGACTTCTCATCTCAGTATTCCTTCCAGTCTATGAGTATTTGCCAGCACGCATAGCTACAGGAAAAAAAATTGGCTGTTTTGTAAAAACAAAAGCTTATAGATGTTTACATTTGAATTAATGCTGGCTTGTTAATGCATGACTATATCCTGGAGAAAGTCATTGTTACTCCCTAATTCTATTTCCTCCTCCAAATAAATTCAGTTTGATATTTCCTCCTGGCTATGCTTGAAATCAGAGATTTTTCTTGTTGTTACAAACCATAATGCTGTCCTTTTGTAAGAGGAAATTGGTCTGAAGGTTTTAACAATTGTGGATGTTAGAATGTAGGCTAAAGGCATGATTGTTTGGAAGTGCCTACAATATGCTTAGGAAATCTGACACTATTTATGTTGCAAAGCTGTATTCAGGGCAGCAAAGAACAGGGATTCAATTATACTTGCTCCCCCCCAAACTGTTTTCTAACCTTTTTAGTGCTGTCTCCCCTTAATTCCAAGTCAGTTGAATTTTTTAAGAAGTTATTAGCTCAGAAATTATGACCAGCGCAGAATAATTATATACAAGGCAAAAGTGCAGGCATTTTCTGAGTCACACACTGACCGAATATGGGAGAAAGTCAGTTAATCTTCACTGTTAAGCAGAACTAAAGGAAGCATTATCCTGGAATTGCATTGCTTCACCTCTTTCACACCAATATACGTAACAAAAATAAAATGGCAAGTTCTCATGGTCAAGTGACCAAATATCTATGACCAGTTTAAGATCAGCAGTTCACTCAGGTTTGACTCAGATTTTGCTCTGAGTTGAAGGAAGCAGCATGGGAGCCAGCCTTGAACACTTCTCTCGCTCCCTCCGGTAACCAAAAGCACTGAATCTTGGTTATGTTTTCAAAGGAGCTGAGAGGGGGTCCTTTGAAAGGCAAATATGATTACTAATTTAGTTTTCTGATACAGAAGAGAGAACTACAGAAATTTTACCTGCACTGTGAAAAGCAAGTTGAATGTTTTCTTCTCAAAGAATTTCAGCTCTGAGTATCCCCATGCCAAAAACTCCCGTTGTTTTCAACATGTGCTGCTTTAAAAGGCATACACTATTATGCATAAGTTATTGCAAGCAGTAGTGCCTTAGTTGATTAAAGGTTTGTCTTTATCACAAGAAGTTTATTTCCAATTCCCATATAATTATATAGAGCATCTAGACAGTTTGACATTAGTCTATAAACTGTTCCTTAAGTCTCCTTCACTACTACAGAAACAGAAGGTAACAGGCTTCTGTGTTTGTATTGCTTTTTAAATCTGTAATCTGTAGATCCACATGTGTGACATCCCTAAAGAAAAAAAAAAATAGAAACTAGACATAAAGGCAGCATTGCAGGGAAGAGTCAAAAGTCTGTTAGAGGGAAGTAATTTGCAAGAACCAGCAGACAGATGAAGAAAGGCAATCCAAGTGGTAGTGCTCTTAAACAATACAAGCTCCTGTGAGACAAAAGATCCTCTCACAGGTTAGTAGTGTTTAAAAGAAAATAAAGAGTAAGCAGATACGACCATTTTTCAAATAGAGTTAAGAGAGAAATCTCTGGTTTGTACTACCTGTCACTAGTTACGCCCGTGTTAGCAGTGCAATGGGAGTGGATCTGTAGAGTCAAATTGAAGATCTAGGGGCTACACGACAGGCATTTTCTGGGGAGAGAGAAGTACTTCATTTTAGCTCCAGTTTGGTCCAAAGGACACGGTGCCTGCTACTGGTTACAGCTCACCCGCATTTAGTTTCAGCTGAATGAAGTACAGTTTGTGCATCCTGAGACTGCTCTGCAACATGGCCCAAAGAGATGTAAGTGGGGACTCTGAAGAGATTCAGGTGAAAAGTACACACCAGAAAGCTATGGTAGATGGACAAACTAATGAACTGAAAAGATTGAAAAGTGAGATAGTGAAGCCTGTTTTAATAATAATCACAAAAAATTCTTCATCATTGCCAACTGTAAAATTGGTAGGCTGCTGAGAGTCCAAGCTCTTGAATGAGAAAGTAATGAAATCAGTGTTTAATAAGCAACCTCACACTTCATGCATGTAACACAAATACACACACATCTACAGAGCACACAGAATGGCTCTAAACAAATAATTTCCACTCGGGAAAGATATCAGATAGCCTTCTCTGAAAACATCAGCTCAGCATTCACCGATAGTCAAACACCGCACAAAAAGCTAGGAAGCTTTTTGTAGGACTACAGAACCAGAACCTTTATGCAGATGTCTAACCCTTTTGAGAATTTAACTTGAATTCTGAGTGTAGTGCTGGTCAGCCCATCTCAAAAGGGTACAATGGATCTGGAAAAGGTATAAGGCTGGCAAGCTAACCAGAATTGGAAAGACTTCACCTTTGATAGGGACAGAACTGACTATTCTTCAATCTATGAAGAAGCCAACAGGAGCACAGTGACAGCGAGAAAGGGAAGACTTCACTCTAAAATCATAAATCTTCTGGAGAAGATGAATATATGAGATTACCATTAGGTATTCTGAATACCATCAGAATCAGAGACACCTTCTTAAAAACATTTTCAGGAACAAAACAGTATTTCTTTGCGTGGTACAAAGAACTGTGGAAGCCAAACATTAAAAATGGGATTTGGAAAAGGATTAAACAAATTCAATAGGTCTGTAAAGAGGTATTAAACATAACAGAAGTGAAAGCAGTTTTCCAGCTAAGGAAATCCCACCAGTCTGAAGTTTGAAGAAGTTTGGAGCTCACTCTCCTCTTGTCCAACGTCTGATGGTCCTCCTAAATTTGCACTCCAGTACATTGAGGGGATGCAAAATTAGGTGCCTTATATGATCCAGTACTGTTAGGCACGTGATCCTACCTGAATGCTTTGAATAGGTATTGCTCATATGTTTTAACAGACTTTTTTCCATCTATTTTCACAATTAAAGGATTAAAAAGGAGCAGAACGTTTTGAAGTTTCTTAGATGGTATCAAATGTTCCTACCAGCAAAAGGGGTCAATATCAGTTGTTTCTTCCATTATATTTGGGGTGAGTTTATTTTCTTAATGCAATTGTAGGAAAAAAAAGGGGCCAGGGATTAGGGAGGGAAGGTGGGAACAACAAAGACAGGAGAACAATGTCCTTTTTTCTGCTGCTGCTTGCAGCTAAGGCATTTGAAGGATCCCTGCAAAAATAACTGCTTGTTTCTGAAACTCAGCTTTAGCTGTTGAGGATATTGCTGGTGAAAAGCATGGATGAAGAGGGCAGTATCTGGGTGAAGCAAATACTTTTCAGAGCTCTGGATGTTTAGAATTCCTCTCTAGTTTGCCAAACCTGTCAACGTGCACATAGTGCATAAGTCTATTTGCTGGGCAAAAGTAAAAATAAAAAAAAACAAAACCCAAACCATACTGAAAGTAGAGCAATGCATGGTCAGAAACCAAGGTTGACAATTCAGTTGTTGCTTTGGAAAAGTCTGTGGTACATCACTTGATCTCCTAGCCTTATTTGATACTAGTTTATTTTAGACTTATGTTGACTGGGAAGGGGGAATTTCACCAGAGTGCTGATAAATCATTGGCAAAAGAAAGAGATGGTCAAGAACTATTTACAGGAACTTTTCATGCTGAAAGAAGTAGCTCACATGTACTGACTTTTCAGTAAACAATTAATGTAGCTTTTCCTTTATAATGTTTACTATGACTGCAGGGAATACAGAATTCTGCAAAACAATTCTAGGAAATTCTGCTAAATCTTGGTATTCCAAAAAATTAAACAGGGGAGTAACATTCTCATAATCTTATCAACCTCCAATATCTTTTCATTTTTTGAAATAAAACTGCTAATAAAAGGGTTTATTTTCTACATGATCTCTTTTCTTTCCTCCACTGCAAGCTCAGACATTAAATTCTGGAAAATACTGAGCAATAGCTGGGGAAGGGGTGGGAGTAAACCCATCATTGTCAGCTGATGTATCCAAGACTAGGACATTTTGAAAATGTTAATGATATGTAATGCACTGAAATAACAAGAAGCAAATGCAGGGGTGGGGTGGGGGGGACACGACATGACACCTAGCAAGTCATATTAAGCTATCCATAAGTCTAAACAACTAGTGAAACTGATAACTAAAAATAATTCACCACTTCATTATTCTAAGCTGTGATAAAATAAGACATGGAGTTTTCTAGAGCTTCTCAGACAAGTTAAAATAATCTAGTACTGTTGAAGAAGAAACTGCTGATCAAGAATAAAATATCAGTATGGCTCTGTATCATTAATATGTTCTACTAACTGTTGGAGTTAAATTTCCTTGAAATGAAAAACAAACTGCACACAAATGCACAGAACATACATACGAGAGAAAATAGTTCAGCTCACTCTTAAAATTGTCCACATACTCACATACAGAGAAATATTAAGAGCAAATTGAGTGTGTTACTTAACTTTCCTTCATGGAGTGAAGAAATAATCTAACTATGTATTTTAATTTACTTCCAATAACTATTCTCTTCATTTATTTCTCTAGTGGAGGACACTGAAAGTTTCTTTACAGAGTCCAGACAAAGACTTTGCACCTAGCTGCAAGTTTCAACTTAGACTGCAGTGAGCCTTTCCTATAAACAAGGTGAGAATGTTTGTTGTCCTGGAAGAGGAAGAACTTTAAAGGCATAATGGAATTTTAGCAACCTTTTATTTTTCAGTTTATGAAAATAAGGTTACTAAGTGTTAAGGCCAATTTCCTCCCACATAATGCTCATTTCTCTTCTTGTTGTAGTCACTTTCCAACTATGAAAAACCAAGTTATTTCTCAAGAGCTGCTTTACTGGATTCATGTCCGTGAAGCAGTTTTGTCTCCCACAGTGTGGCTTTATAAAGATGTATAACTGATGACTGGATTAAATCCAGAGCTGATAAAGTCTGAAAAGAATATGTGAGAAATAAACTAGCACCAAAGCTTCAACAACCATGTTTAAATGACCTACAGAGGCAAGCTCTATTTTATTCTTAAATCCCAAAGGTTAACCCTTACTGCGCAACCTGAGTGTTTACACACATGACCCACTCTGAATCTCTGGATGCATATTCTGGAGATGCACTTTCAAGTATCTAAATATCTCTGTAAATCTTGCCTTTTGATGCCTAAAATGTGCTAGTAACCTGCAGTTATGCCATTCATTAACTGTAATCCTCCCAGTTGTTAGGTTTTTTAAAAAATATTCCTCTAGCTTTACTTTGTTGTGCTTCTAAACACAGAAACCAAAATCAAAACAAGTCCTTGGAAGGAGAGGGGTGGATGGCAGGCAATAAGAATCTCACATACCTCTTGTTGTGCATACCTTTGAACACTTCATTGAGAAGGTTTCCTTGGGAGGATAACACTCTGGTGGTGGGCCAGAATATTCCCATGCTGCTCCTGAGGTTTTAGAGTAAGAGTCTGAGCAAACAGTAGAATTTCTTGAGTTTTCCTGGCCACCTCGGATGTCTTCTGTTGATCTACAATGGAGTAAATGACTAATGTGTATTAATTAGATCATGCTCTCTCCTGAACATTAGGACATGGGAAACTGGCAGATGATCCTGTTAGTGAAACCAACTAGCCTGCTTCATAGGTACGTGTTCTTTTTCGCTTGCGTGTTTTGAAAGCAAATATCCCAAATACTTCCATAAATCTGTGTTCACAAGAATATTTGCACTTGATGGTTCTTATTTTGGAAAACTGTGTACCCACGGAGCAGGCTGGCTGAATTGTTTAGGTTGCAAAAGGTAGCAGGGAGGAAGGTGCAGGAAGAGTTCCTGTTCCCGTAAAAAAATTGAGTAACAGCTTGTTCATGAAAAACAGACGTTTCTAGCTAGTCCACAGCAGCCCAGAGAATAAAAATGAGAAACATTTTCACATAATAAATGCGTAAAGTAGCACAACTATTTCATGGGTAAGCATTTTGTCAAGTTTTTACTTCCAATTACTATGTCTCAAAAAGATGTTTTTTAAAACAACAAAAGCTATTAAAAGAAACAGATAAAGATTTTAAAATGGGAAAAAAATTGGCTTTTTTTTTTTTTTTTGGGGGGTGTGTGTCTTTAGTATTTGAAGAGGAATCTAAAATCAACCCCCCAGAAATCAATTTCTCATGTCTCTGATTAGAACCTTCATTCATATACTTCAAAATGGAATTGTCTTTGCTGCAATGACGTACAGCTCCACATCTGAAGCCTGATGATTTTTAAGGTTGGTGAGGTTTAGATTATTCTATGGGAAAAGTGCAATTTGCCCTTTTTAAACTAAGTTAACACTCAGGTTAAAAGAAACATTGGCTGTAGATTATTTTGTGTCTGGTCTGATCTAAATGTTCTCCGTGATTTGAAGGAGCTTTGGAGCTTGCCTTTTTCAAGGTACAGCTGGATGGTTTTGTTATTAAAGGGTATTTTAAGTCTCATTCAGCATTATTATTCTTAAATGTCTTTGTATTCAGTTTTTAATTTCTTATCCACAGATCAGCATTTTCAACTGTAGTTTTGTTTCTTAGTATCACTGAATTTCACTACGGTTTATCTTCATGCAATTCCAGATTCAATTTATAAATTATCTCATTCATCCGCATTAAATCATGTTCTTTGTAGTTTTTACATTTTAATTAAGACATTCAATAACAAGACCAATGCTAACATCTCCGCATGTAGTTGCCAACAGCTCTATTTGGCCAAAACATTTCTGATTTTTCTGACCTTTGTCCTGTGTCTTGTGCAACCACCAAAGCATCCTGCACAGCTGTGTCACATAAATTAAATAAGCTGTGTGATTTATAAGACTTCCAGTTAACTTGAAAGCAATCCCTTTGGTACTTCTGATGCAGCTGCTTCTCTATTGTATCCTGCTACTTGCCAGAAAACAAAACAAGACAAGACAAAAACAAAAAACCAAACCAAAACCCCCCTAATGTTCAGCAACAGAGTACAATTGGGGGGGGGCAGCAGCGGCGGAATTCTTTCTTTTAGATGTTTTTTGTCCTCACAGTGGCCTATTCTGGCCACCTCTGCTCCTGTTTTCCTTCAGGACCTTCCAGTTCTGGGTAATACAGCTCGCTCTTCTCAGCAATGAGAAGGAAGTTTGCTACAGGAGTTTCATAAAGAAATGCAAGAAATACTCTGGCTAGAAAGTCTTGCTTGTAAGGGATGAAAGCAACAGGCACCCAAATTACAGCTTCCATGAAACTCTTCCTATCTATTCCATTACAGTATCTGGAGGTCTTTTGGTCAATCAGCCTAAGTCCTTGCCAAAATACTGAAATCTCCTTACAAAACAGCTGGTTTTACCATGAAAGCTAAGGCAGGCAAAATGTTGTTAGGTTAAGCCAAACTCCATCAAAACAACTGACAGAAAAGTTTTTCAATTAGTTTTAGTGAGGGCTGGTGCCCCCCAGATTCTCAGCTTGACTCTAAAAATTATCTCCATGGCTATTACAGATCTGTAGCTGCAGCTTCACCTCCTCTAATCCCCGGTGGATAGAGGGATGGTCTGGTGGCCTTTATGGTCCATCCACCAACTTTCAGTCTATGTGTCTAGTCATTTAAAACTAACAGTAAAAACAAAAAGTCCAGAGAAGCTCTTCATTAAGAAATGGTGGTTTAATTTATACCTGTCCTTTCGCACATTGCTTATATTAAGCTATGTATGAAAAAAAACCCACACAAGACTCCTCAAAAACCCAAACCCCCCTTTTTTTTTCCTCCTCTCCATAGTGCAATTAATAAATTCCTGGCATTCTCACTTCTAATATGTTCAAGATAATTTAACTGTAACCCTTCTGATCTCTGCCTTTGCTAAGGACAGTCATTCAGCCTCTGAGGATGATTCTTAGGCTGACCTTTGTTCCCATTTCTCTCTGATTTTTCTTGATTTAAGAGAGAGAGAAGAAAACTTCATTAGCTATTTTCATAATACAATAGGATTACCACCATCCAAATGTTTTATACTTAGCCATAAGCACTCCTTCTAGTCCACATAGCAGTCTTCACTGCTGCTTTTATTCTCATCCTGTTTTTCTTGCTAAAATTTATATTATCAGGGAGTATGTTAGCTTTTCAATAACCTTAATTATATTTTTCTCCTCTCTCTCTTTACCTCTAGTCTTAAATTTCCCTACAATCTTCCCTCCAGAGACTAAACTGGAGAGATGAACATGTTACTGCCATGACCAATTTGCCAGTGGTATTTAAAACTATAGACCTCTCTCCTACAATGCAGCTGCTGGCATGCCCTTAAAAGAAAACAGCCTAAGCTCACATCTAATACGCTGTAGGCTGGCCAGGCTGGAAGGAGAAGTGTAATATCCTAAGAGTTTATTTGTCACTCCAAACCTGTTATTTGATCTGATTATTGTGGTAATAGGGGCTGAGCCACTATCAAGTGCTGCAAACAGCCGTAGACATTCAAAAAATGTGACTACCAAAAGTAATTTTGTTTTAGATTAATATGAATTTGTTCACACTGAACTAGAGCAACCAGAGAGTTCAGTAAGTCCCTATGCTGGTCTTAGTCAAGTAACTTTCTCATTTAAGCAATGCATATTTGGCAAGCCATGGCTTGTTGTCACCTGCTGACCAGCCTCTTCAGGAACTGTACTAAGACACATGGCCACACTTTGCCTACTTGTGACCCAACTTGATCCAGATAACCCCAGGAAATACACATCGGTATACCCATGTCACACAGCCTATCCTTCTGCCCCCTCTCAAGCTCAATACAAAGAAAAAGGTTCAATTTCTAAGTGTAAAATAGCTCCCTGATTCCAAACGTGGTGTGCTCGTGCTTCACAATTTCAAGGTTGAGTAATTGCTTTCCTTGTTATTGTAATATGATGTTTTACAGCTGACAAAGAAGATGACAAATGCTATAGACCTGCTGTGATACGTTTCTTTAAGGTGATAAAGACGTACCTTCCATTGTACAGGTATGGTTTTCTCACTTTTCTGTCTTCTTCATATCTATCA
>JAVJGJ010000037.1:89194293-89210715 GCA_035590215.1 Microhierax caerulescens
GCGGGACCGCTCGCCGCCATGGGGGCAGAGGGAGGGCTGCTGGCCCCCGCCCGGGACGGCACGGCACGGCACGGCACGGCACGGCACGGCCGGTGGGAAGAGCTGGTGGCGGGGAGTGTGGGGCAGCCGGGGGCTTTGTTTAATCTCATACAGTGAGGCCCCCGTGCACCGTGGTGCTGAGGCAGAATCTGGTGAGCAGGGATATCCCTGAGAGGGTATAAAGCTTGAGGGTTAATAAAGTTAAAATTCAAGGTCCCAACCAGCTGCCTTTTGGGCTTTTTTAAGTGGCGGTGCTCTGGGTGGGGAGCCCTGCAGTATGAGATACATGGAGGACAGAAGGTAGAAGAAAATGGGGAAAACTTGTCTCTAGGAGTGAGCGGTCGGGAACAGGCCATGTGGTGCTGGATGGGTTGAAAAGGGAGCTAAGCAAATGAACTGCCTTGTGGTGTAAAGCCATGTCTGACGTCACTGACCATATGTCCTGGTGCTCTGCTTGAAAGCCCTCCCTGTGGTGGGTCTCCAGGGGCTTTGTCCCCTCACTGCCAGCCCGTGATGGTTCTCTCACAGAGGAACGATGTGCTGGTCCCCTCAGGCTGCTTTCTGTTTGGGTTCCATCTATCTTTGTAGGGAGCCTAGGACAAACCCATGGACCGGCATTGCAACAAACAATGTGTTCGTTGTGCAGCCCTGTACACAAACCCCATCTGTGCCCAAGAAGCGGGATGGTGGTGTTAACGTGGCGCTGTGCCCAGCTAAGCTTGAGCCTTGGAAAGCTTCTCTAGGTTGTGGCACTACCCTGCTCAAGAGCTGGGACCAGAAATTCCCTTTCCTTCCCACAGCTTACACAGCAGCAGGCTGGGGCTACCAGTGTCTTAGATCTGGGCTTAAGAACGTAACTGTTAATGCAGTCCCATGCTATGGTTAAATCCAAAATCCCCTTTAAGTAACGTGCAGGTATCAGAGGAGTTGCTGTCCTTGAAATGTGGAGATATCCACAGGAACTGAATACTCAAGACATGTGCTTTGTAAATTGCTAGGCTGTGGTAAGACTGTGATTCCCTGCTCTGGTTGAGCTGCGTTAACAGCTTCTTTTGCTGTTTCCCATTCTCGCCTCCCCTAGACCTCTTCTGCTGTTCCTGCCTTCAGCTGTACAGTTCATCTCCTCTCTGTCTTGCACCAACCCTAGTGCCCGCTTGATCACATAGTAAACCAATTCAGCTTGCTTTTCAGCCAAAACCAATTTACTTTCTGCTGTTTTAGTGAGCTGAATTGACTTTGTGCTGCAATCAAATGTGCGCTGGAGCAAGGACTTGGCAGAAGCACATGTCCCAAAGGGAAGAAACTGGGGGAGGGATTGGGGGGGAGAGGGCTACCACTCCTGGCAGCAGCGGTGAATGGTGAATGTAACTGAAGCCTTGATGTGAAGTTGCAGTTTGAGGCACTACTACCCATCAGTTAGTCACTACGCCTTCTCAGTTTGGGGCTGTCATCCTGCTAGCAAAAGCAGTCTAACAGCAGGACTGTTTTACTGCTTCATAGTTTGTTTCTAATTCTTACTGTTTCTATTTAAAGGTAGATTAGACTAGTTTGGCAGATTTTACCCTGAAAAAGATTAGGGTGCCTGCATGAATTCTGTTCTCCTGTGTAGATAATAAACATTTGGAAAATACATCCTTCACTTGCATCCAGCAGAGGATGTCTGCTCTTGTTGAGGGGCATGTGGGATTACAGCTCCTTTCAGGTAGGCAGGTTACATACAAACAGTAGAAAAATCTAAGGGGACATGGCTGGAAACAAGCTCTTGGTAGGAGGGGCTGAAATATGAAAGTACCTTGACAGCCACAGTCTACATTATAACTAGTAGTTTTGTTAAAGCATTCCTCTTTCTGGTCTGAAGGGGGTAAGGTGTGGCCATTTTGGTTTGATGGAAGACTTTTTTTTAAGTCTTTTTGAAGGGATAAGATTACTGACTGGATAAAATTCAGTGAAGCTGATGGGCAAGGTAGGTGTTTAAAAAGTGGTTGAAGTCATTATGAAACAAGGTAGTTGAAACAATGGGGTCACAACTGACCCAGAATTACATGGCGAGATCTAAGTAAAAAAAGTTAACTATGTGACCAAAGGGATTTTCCCTGGGAACTCATAAATCAAACACAAGGCATAGAGGTAGTGATTGCTGGAGTTGTCCATATACAATATGAGAACCAGTGAAACAAGCCACAGAATATGGCACTGATTAGGGAGAAACAGCCAGAGGTAGTAGTAGGAATGTGCCTCCAAGGGAGGAAAAACTTAGAAGGAGGTCATGAAGGGATAGTATATGGTACTGGCTGAATTTGGATGAGAACCATCAAGGAAAAAGATTTCCTTGTTTGTTCTTACCTTGCAGGTAAAAGGATGCTTTGTTGTATGTAAGCAGATGGGTTTGTATCAAAGATACAAACTGATTCTGTCATCAGTTTCTCCTTTCAATAGAAATAACTTTGGGGGCTGAATTTTGGCTAGCTGCTGAAGTCCAGAGGGACTGATTTGCAAAAAATGAAGTGTGAACCATTTTGGTTTTGGTTTGTTGGTTTTGTTGTTGGTTTTTGTTTTGTTTTGTTTTGTTTTCTGGTAATTTATTTGAGTAGATCACATCTGTGTCTTGGATCAAGGCAGTCCTGGATACTTGCTCCAGTGTAACAAAATGAAACAAAACAAACCCAAACCCCAATCTAGGTATAGGCTACAAGGTGCCATAAATAGACTTTCAGGGACAGATTTCTCCAGCCAGCCAGGACACCACTGGAGTCTGTTCATTCTGATGGGAACTAAGCTCCTGAGATCAGCAGGACTAAAATTAGCTTTGGAACATTTTTTTTTCTACCCTCTTGGTTTTGCTTTTATATGAAAACTGTTGTTTATTGTTATAAACAAAAAGAAAAGAATTTGGGTTGAAGGCTTCCTTTTATTTCTTTTTTTCTTCTTTTGTTTTCTTCTTTTCTTAAAGAGGTTTTGAAATCCTTGGTCTTTGGAATAGGAGGTAAATTGATTTTGGGAACTAAGTAATTGGTTATGTGTTGGTCAATTTTTTCTGTTATAGTGGGAAAAAAATCGCAGCATCAAATACTGCTTCAGCAAAAGAAATGTGAACAATCTTGACTGATTTAATATTAATATTTTATCCTTGGTGTGTGCTATTACAAATACTTACTTTTAAAAGCAATGGAAATGGTCCTTAGGCTTCTTCTAATTTTGTCTTCGGTAATATGTGAATTGTTTGGTTGGTAGTTGTTTCTTTCCCAAGGCTGAGTCCTTCCCAGCATCTGCTGAGAAATTGCCTAGTTCTGATTTAAAGATCTTACAACACGGTTTTCTGAAAAGTGGGATTTTGTCACACTGAATGTGGACTCTGGCTGGGGAATAGCCGGCTTCTGGGACACATCCAAAACAGTCTGAAGGCAGTGAGAATGCTTCTATTGAAGCCTTGAATCCCAGAAGACTCTTATCTGAGGGCCCCTTCGTATTTATATCGGCTTGAAGCACGGAGCTGTAACACCAGCCTTGGTAATGCTCTGCATCACCACAGCTGTCACTTTCATGCTGACTTTCCTTGTCTTCTGCTGTTGCTGGCCTCCCAAGCTGTACCTGAAACCTTATCATTCATTTTCATTTTCCCTGCTCTTAAGCAGAGTTGTAGTAGGATGAAGCCATTTTTCCCCTTCTAACATAATGACGAAAACCAAACTGGCTTTTGAAATTTGAGAAACTGTTAGCATTAAAATTTCTCTCTCGTTTCTTAACAGTCCGTTCTCAAAAATTCTGTCTGTGTTATGCTGAACTTGAGGGAACCCCTGTCTGAATAGGGCCTGGAGACTATGTGCAATCCCATACTTAGTTTTTCTATAATAATGTACCACTTAACTGTAGAAATATTTCAGGACTGAAATTTGCTTGCAGAGGGCATTTAGACCCTGTGCAGACCTTTGCAGTCTTGACTGCTCTAAAGTTCGTCCTGGTGGACCTTTGTGAGGTGCCTTGACCGACCTGGAGGTCTCAGTATCCCTGGGCTTATGATTCTGGGTGCCAGCTTTGAAATTGCACAAAATTGCAGCAAGAGGAGCTATCTGGGAGCTCATGCCACTTCCCTGTCTCCTGGCATGAATACATTCCATTCCATTTTATAGTAGTAAAATATTTATGAAGCTTTATTAACATGGTAGAAGCTCTTGCCTTTTTTACAAGAGGTAGGAATTACGAGCAGTCTGCCTTTTCTCTCATTTAATCTACTCTCCCATCTAATGTTTTTCTTTTCTCATCTGGACATAGATAAAATCCAATAGCAGGGGATATTTGTTTTGCAGACAAAACTATCAGGGTTGGAGTCAACACTCCTGGCAGTCACTGAAAAGATTTCTTGTGCATAGAAAATTTATGAACACACGGAGATGCTGGGCTCAGTAATCTAGCCTTAAAAGGTATCCAAACATTTTGTTCCTGATCAAAACACATAATCCTGTGCAGCTCTGAGCTATTTACATCTGGACAGTCTGTCTGGGGCTGTAACGTTGGCAATTGTATGCGTTGAGAAGGAGGAGGGCATTAAATTTAGGTGTCCAGTTCACGCAGTTTGTCACCGTTTCTTTTGACCTGAAAAAGAAATGCAACAGTGGCATCCTGTGGCCCGAGCCGTTCATGGCAGGTGGCTCGGGTGTAGGGCAGAATCCACCACCGAGGTCCTCCCGCACCGAGTGGGAAACAGATCAAGTTATTTCTAAGTTAGTTTACAAAAGGAGTGCGCAGTATTTCAGCCTGGTGCACATTTTCAACCTGAAGTACAAAGCTGCTATCTACTTTTCAACAGGGGCTTTCCACCAGCTTACGTTCTGCTGATTATTTTTCTACCAAACGCTTTGGTAGAAGGATGACTTCAGTTACCACCAAGGAGACAGGACTTCTCTGTGGCTGTCTATGTGCCGCTGAACATTTCATCAGGGAAGAGGGACAGAGGAGGGACTGTGAGTGTCCTGTTTTCAATTAACTCATGGTTTAGCATGGCATACATGGTCTAAAAATGAATGTTTCAGGAAAGTCCGATGAAGAGAAGATTAGTAAGAGTTGTTTTCCCTTGCACATACATCACACTCAGGTGCTCACTCCCACACACCATGTGTGTGCATGTGTGTGTCTCTCGAGTTTTTCAAAGTCCTGGCCTTTATGTGTTCAACTTGGACAGACTGTGATTTGCTTACCTCCCCACCAGCAGCTATTGGCAGCTGTGACCACCAGGCTCTCTAAAAGCTTGCAGGCATGCCAAAAGGCACATTAATGAGGAACGTACAGACTCACCTGCACTCCTGTGTGCAATTGTCAGGGAAGCTGATGACAGCCTCATTTTTCCCTGTTCTCCTTCCAGTTTTATAGTGACTTCTGTAAGAGCAGAGATGTTAAGGTAGAGTCTTGTAAAGCCTCTTCCTTCCTACCTGTACATAAAGGTGTAAATGCTATTGAAGGTTCAGCATCAGGAAGGAGTGGGGGGAAAACAAAACAACTTTGTTAATTTTAATTTTGCATTTTCTTGTATCCAGAAGGCTCTGCGTGTTTTGGGTTTTTTTTACCTTAAGAATTGGAAAAGCAGAGTAAGGGGCAAGGTTGTCCCCTGCTGCCTGTGCATGGAAGAACTTGTGAGCATTAAGTTTTCTGTTGTGTGGGAAAGTCACCATGATCTCCTTCTTGGGATGGCTGAAGCAGGAGGTAGGGGAACAAAACCAGCAGCAGGCACAGGCTTAGTTGTTGCCTTTAATAACGAGTGAGTACTCTTAAGATTTTTGTGAAATTGCTTAACTGAGCTTGCACCAGTTTCTTGCCAGTATTAATCCCTGGGCTGCCTCCTAAAACATGCGCATGCATGAAAATAAACAAATGTTAAGACTGGCTGTGGCTCCAGTGATGTTAACCCCTGCTCCTTTTTGTCAGTTAAACTGACAACCAAGATAAGAGGAGCCGGTGTTGGTATCATCTCTTGCATAACAAACCACTCTCGACAAAAGAAGCAGCCTCCTGTCAAACGAATTTCCTTTACAGCTGCTGAGGGGACTATTTTTAGTTTCATCGGCCGTTCTTTACTCCTTAATCATCTGATTCACTTTTCTCAGGTTTTCTCTCTTTTTTTCCCCTTCCCCACCAGCTCCAATACCAGGTACTGCTGATAATCTGCAGAGGAGGAGAAGGGCGCTGGCCTGGTGGCTCTTCCCTGTTACTGTGTGTCTGCACGGGGATGCCACCGGCCTCATCACATCCAGCTCAGCTCCGGCGTGTGGAGGCGGGGAGCCTTCAGAGAAAGGCAAATAGACTGCTCTGAATCTAGACAGGGATGACAAAGACCAATAAGTAAATGAGATCATATCTCACCAGGAAAGGATTTAACAAAGGCTGTGTTGAGAAAATGTGCTTTAAGGTGCAGGAGGGGAGTTACAAATGTCCACGTCTGAAGCAACATCACAGGCATACTGCATCTGGCAGTGAACTCTTCATATGCCATTAGCAAAGGAAGGCCGAGCCTGGCTATTCCACTGGAGATAAAATTAAAGTGCTTTAGGAATGATGGTGTTTATTCTGTAGGTCTTGTCTCTATGGCACTGTCTGCCTTCCCTTTTGGTCTGTTTGACCCACTGCATTTTTATAGCCCATTGAGCAGCAGAATGATTCTTGTCTTCTGACTGAGAGATAAAACAGAAGTCCTGCCTATCTGTAATCCATTAGAGATTTTGTGGTGCTATTTGTAAGAGCATATTAAGGCTTTGGCTGTTCAGGAAATAAAACTGCTTTGCTCAGCTGCATATGGTAGTTCAGCCAAGTCCATCATCCTCTGCAGCATCTTTCTAAAGCCTAATTCATGTGGGTTATTATATATTCTATACTTCCTTCCTCCACACTGTGCAAAAGCTTGATGATAATGAGTGGGTTTATGCTCATGGAGCTTCTGTAAGTTACAGGTTGCTATTATCCCCATTTTCTGGCTGGATTTGAGGAGCATAGAAGCAAAGCAAATATCCAAAGTCAAGAGGAAAGTCTGGCAGCAGAGGGAATTACACTCCTGTCACCCAAGTGAACGTAACTGACCTGAAGCTAGCATACTAGCTAACATTTTCCAGGGAAATGACACAATTCTTATGAAGAAGAAATCACTAGAAACGGTCAAAACTTTTAACCATCACTATTTTCTTAACAAACATGAGTTTTCAGAAATTATTTGCAGAAAATGCATGTATTTTGAGAAAGTGAAGTAAAATTTGTTAGATTCAAACCAAAATGAGTTAGATTTATAATGTAAATGTTCCAATTGGTCTCTTTTTCCCCAGTAGAAAAAAAAATAAAAAAGGAAGAAAGCTTTCTGGGGAGGAAAGAAAAAAAGGGACCCGGTTTCTCAAACGGAATGGGAATACAAATGTATTGTCAATGGAAAAATAAGAACTACATTGCATCTTCCCCTCAGGCTTTTCCCTCTCCAGTCTTAGTATTTTCTAAAGACTTAACCCTAAAAGCTGTGCACCAGCACTCTGAACAACACTCCTTAGCCAAGGAAAGTTAGAGTTGGGAAGAGGTCTTGTGGCGATGACAGCAAATCCTTGTCGTTACTGTCTTTTAGGATTTACTGTCTGATAGGATTGAACATGGATCCCCTTAGCAGTTCTTGTTGCCTCACCTCCTTCCACTGCTTGGGTTTGGATTGCACAGTATTCCCCGGATTTGTGCACCCACACTGGGAGTCACCTGGTGTAATCCCAGTCTATGCATAGCGGAATTATTTGTGTGCTTCTCAAGGGTCTGTTACCCCTGCTGTGGCATACACCACAGTGCAGCCCTTGGGCTACCAGAAAACCGTTCCCATTTTTCCCCTTTATTCCGTAGCTTTTGGCATTGTAACTTTTTTAGTTAAAGTTTCCTTTATCAGGACATCGATGAGCTCTATTTCTGATTCTGCTCCTTTCAAGCTCCTGAATTAGATTTTTGTTTAGAAGCTGGAAGTGGGGGAAGCACTAGAAGCAAGGTTGATTTTGTATTTTTGAAGATGCTTGGAAGTCTGCCAGAGAGCTGTCAGGTTAGTGATAGCTTGTGACATATCAAAGCAGACAAGCCAGGGTTCATAATAATTCAAGATCTGTTGAAAACCAGATTGAAAAATAGCATTGAGGGCTTTTTAAAGGGAAAATTATTATTGTGGATGTTCAGACTCTTAAGTGTATTTCAGCCTTTGCTGTGGGAAGAACCTGTCATTTTAGCTTCATGTGCATCCTTTGGATTTTGACTTTTTTACTCAGATTTTCAGTGTTTTCATCTGTCACGTCTTGCCCAGGTGCCTGGCAGTGACACTGCCCTTATGTGCCTGCACATGTGGACCCCCAGTTTCCCTGCCACCTGTTCACGTGGAACTTTTCTTTCAGGCATTCATCCCCTCCCTCAGTAGTCCAGTTCCTGGCCTCTGTGGGCTTTTGTTTTTCTACAAAAAAAAAAACAAACCAGTTGCATCTTCTCCCAGATCAGCAGCATGAGAAGTAGCAAGAAACTTCTTGGCAGAAAGCCTAGAAAAAAAATCATTTAGGTTCCACTGGGTGAAGAGGGCTGGACCTTCAAAATTTCTCATGACATGTTAAGAGGTTTTGGGCAAAGATGTCAGGAAGAAATGAGAACCCTCCTTTCAAAATGGCTATGAAATGAGAAAGCCAGATAAAAAGCAAATTTTCCTCTCGTACTGTGTAAAGGGCCTTTATGCTGAAGACATCACCAGCTGAATGCATATAAAAAGTCGCCAACAATCATTAAGCTCAATTAATCTTATTCTTGAGCCCATGATAACATCTGTGGATTATTTAAACAAAACGATGGTGGGTAAGCAGGAGAGGAAAATTAAAGAAAAGAGGTTCTGCCGTGAACACGTACCACCATCACCCAAGCGACGCTGTAATATAGAAACTGGGTCAGAGACACCCTTCCCCCTCCACGCTGTCAAAGTTATTTGAGCGTCTATTGAAACCCTTACAATAGAAGAGTTTGGCTCCTGCATTGGATAAGCAAAACTGATTCGTGTTTCTTGGTTCAGAAAAAGCTGCTGGGTAATTTTCCATGTGAGTACAATGCAGCAGCTCAGCTGATCCCTGAAAGCTGATTTCTTGGTGATTTGCTTTTCGTTTAATAAGGCACCACTGCTTTTATTTAGCATTACTAAATTGACACGCTGAATCTGTCTTTAGAAGCCTTAAACCTCTCTCTTGCCTGTGTTAGTTTTAGGAGCTGCACTGGTAGCCTTCATTCTAAGTTCAAAAGATTTCTGTAAGTCTCTTGAGATGTTGCTGGCTCTGTTGTCTTATTGATGATATAAATCTAAGTTAATTAGTTTATTTGCTTCTAGGATAATTGAATTAAAATACATTAGTTTGGAAGTATGGCTTGGATAGATTCAAACACAGTGCTCTTCTGGGCTCTTCCCACTGCCGTTTTTAATTCCATATGTGAGTCTTTCATCCTTGTTTACAGCTGTCCCATTAGCAGTCTCAGCCTTCTGGTGTGTTCTGTCTGCTCTGGGGTTTTTTTTGTCTTGTTTTTCTGGCTTCTTTCAGGGAGTCCCAGTGGCTCTACCTAGTCCTGAAAAGAAAACCAAGCTACACTTCATACTTATGATGCCAGGCTGCACAGGTTGTCAGCAAGCATAGAACCTGGGAGTTAGGCTGTCAGGAGGGACATTGTTTGGTAGTGGTTATAAGCACTTATTCCAAAGGAGACAGGAGTGAAGCAAAATAGTAGAGTCCGGAGTTTTAACCTGTTTTCTAATATTCAATTAATACATTCTCTAATTTCACTTCCCCTCCCAGTTGCCCTCAGCATGTACTTTCACAGAGTGACCACATGCCCTCTCACACTTTTTCTCCTTACATAAAATGTCATTTTTTTTCTTGAAAATTGCCTGAATTGATGGACGGTGTCGCCTGGAGGTGCCTGGGTGACCTGTTTGGCCACAGACCAAGAAGATGGTTTGGGACATGACTGCTGAGAGTTGCACACCCTAAGAAGCTGTGGCGTAACTTCTTGAGGATGCATGCTTGGGCATGGTGAAGGAGGAGAAGGAACATAATTTCCTTGATTCCTCTTTAGCTTAGTCCATTCGCTGGACACGGTACTTATTGTTATTGAGCAACAGTGAGAACCTTTCTGCCCATTCATGTCTAGCTCAGTTCTGATTTTTCATCTTATTGTATGTTAAAAAAAAAAAAAAAGGAAAAAATACCCCAGTTTGTATGTTAGTTTCAACAGTGAACATCTCTTGAGCTACCTTTCTTGGACAGGCACATAACTCACTATGTCAACATGTCTTCCTTGCATCTGCACTGTCAAGAAGAAGAAACAGAAATTCTTGCCATTCTAGCCTGTTGCCCATTTTGGGAGAAACTCGAGAAGGGAAGCCATTTGCACGCTGAAGTTTCATGGCAGAATAATTTCTCTTGTTATCAAGGCTAATCAGTTTCCATCTCTGTCTCTGGCAAATACTCTATCTGTAATAATCAAGTCAGTGCATATGACATAGTTTTTTGACAGGACAATATTTCTTCATAATTTAGTACCATCACACACACACAAAAATAGTTATAATTAGCTCTCATCCCTAAAGTTGGAAGAGCTTTTCAGTCCATTGGAGGCTGCTGGCCAATTCTCTTATCTAATTGGATGAAGTTCCTACTTTCTCCATTTGTATGATGTCTGCTTTTACACAAACTCATTAAGTGCAGCTGTACTCAAAGTTTGTAACAACAGCCCCAGTGAATACTAGGCAGAAGTTTAATAGCTGTTCTGTTCTCTTTTTTTCATCTGATCTCAATCCATTTTGGTGGTTGATGTGTGCCCAAACATCTTTCCCTAGCACCTAATTCTCCTCCCTCCAGCTTTTTATTATGAATTATCGTAATAAATAGAAACCAGACAAATTGCATAAGATTCATCTGTCTGTTTTGAAACTGGAGAGTTTACAGCTTGCTTTCAAGGAAGATGGATTTAAAGCAATTACTTGTTTCTGTGAGGCATACAGAAGTTATTTTTCCCCTTCATTTTAAAGCTGGCATTAAGATGCAATCACATAATTGCTACACCATTCTTTAAATCTTCAGAGGCATTAAGCTGATTATACAGGTAGAACAGCAGCACCATAGTTAACATTATATTAAGCTTTTGGGTTTAGATGGAATTTTTGGCAAAATAAATACATTTTTTTTAAAAAAACCCCACTTGTATTAGTAAGACTGCTTTTTTCTCCTGTTCTTATGTGTAATTTTGAATTTCTACTTAGTAGAGTATATATATAGCAATAGAAAGTCTTCATTTGCCAGAACTTGAATTTGTCTTACTCTATTGCCTACATATTATTCAAATCACATTTACAAAGAAAGAATCACCACATACTTTCTACAATACAGATATATCAATATTAGAAATTAACTTACAACTTTCATGGGTGTTTTTTTTTCCACTGGAGAACTTATTCCAAGGCTTCCTGTGGAACTTCCAGCTGTATAATTTCTTTCCCTTACCATGTTCCATCTTCCCATCAAACAAGGTCGGGAAGACTGGAGGGGAGAGGAAAACTTAGGGAAAAAATTGTCTTACAACATTGATTGTTTCATGGGGGCACTTACCTGTGCCCCATGTGTGCATAAAGTAAGTTTGCCTGACACTCGTAAGTGAGAACATTTAGGTCTCTTCTACCCAGTAAAGATAATTTTTATAAATGACCCTTACCACCCTGTTATCTTCTAAGTATGCAAAATTATTTTTATAGGAAATACTTTACATATTAAAAGGGCTCATATAACACCAGAATATTTGTTTTGCCAGCTACAGTCATCATGGTCACATCATTAAAATTACAACAGTAGCTGCTCTGTGCTGTCTAATTTTGTAATGTTTTGACAGAATTTAAGACATGAATGTATGTTTGTGCTACTAGTCATTGGTGAATCATACCACTTAATTGGATGGGTCAACAAGATAAATACATGTGGTATTTGGGAAATGAAAATGGCTCCTTTCATTTATGACACTGATTTTGTTTGTACACTGCTTTTGTTGGAAGTAGCATTAGTTGATGGAGATTATGGAAAAAGTGGTGACTTATTTTCCTAACACTTGAGTGAGTGGTGATAGTTGTTGGAGGATGTGATGACAGAAGGAAAGCGGGTTTTAATTTTGGTTTTGAATGTGTGGGGGTGGGCAAATGGATATTCAAGACACATTAATGAAGTTATGTTGGCAACTGTTAAGTGTGAAGTCTGTCGTGTATCTCATTGCAATGAATGCATCTTTATGAGCAAACTGCATTGGAGACATCTGTGCAATTGTCAGCTGTAATTAAAGAAAAGGATGATGCGGCAGTGGACATACAGTTGAAAATGATGGACAGGGTTTTTTTTATGTGGGTGTGTATACTTCCATTTGCCAAAAGTGACATAGTTTTTGACTAGCTAATTCTTTCCAACTAACTACTACATTAAAAAAATTAATTGAACCCAGAGACTTCATTTTTTTAAAAGACATTTTCTCCTGCAGGAGAAAATTTGAACATTTTAGGGCAAGTGAATGGGGGCTTTTTGATCATGTTGGTGGCATTCTGGAGATGCCAAGAGAAATTACTACCAGAAAGACTTGGGAAAGCATGAGGTAAAATGTCACTTGTCAGGCATGCAAAATAAGCAAAGAAACTGATACTGCTTAGATGAGGGGACATCTGTGTTTGCCTGTGTTGTGCTCACTTGTGATACGTGTCGCAGCTGTGCCATTTTCCATTTTCCTAATACCTTTCTGACTGTATCACAGGGTTTTGTGTTGCTTTCAAAGGGGCTTGCAAGTATTGTAGAGGGACAACTGGGGTTTTGTCCTTGTAAGGGATGAGCAGTACTTGTGATCACTCTGATTTTTTTCCAGCCACAGAGCTTCTCACCACAATCACCTTGACCTGTAAGAAGAATAAAGATATTTGAAGAAGGATCCATGCTTTTCTTAGGTAGGTAAGAGTAACCCTGTTTGCCAGTGGAAGCTATTCTGCAGCTACCAATGGCTCCACTTCCAGTGCAAGTACTAAAATATCTCTTCCTGGATCCAGTTTATTTTAATGGAAATTTCCCAGTAGATGGTGATGGGAGTAGTTCTTGAGTTGGTAGTGCGCTTTGAAAAGTGTGTGATGTGAAGAGGAGCCTAGACCTCTCTGAACCTTGGATGCTGTCTCATCTCTTCTTGGAGGTAGCTGTATAAGGTGTTTTGTTTTTTTCTTTTTATAACTCTTGACTACCTTTTATGACCTCTGAGCTGGCCTTCCTTTCCCTGTCCACCTTAGCAGAAAACAAGGAAGCAGCCACAAAGTAACAGGATTGACATCTAATTCCAGAACTGGAAGCTGTGATTTGAATGTAACTGGAAGCAGTGCTATTTGTCCTTGGTTAAAGATTGATTTTATGTCCCTAATGAAAACACTGAGACAATTAATCGTGCTGATTTAGGTGGTCAACAGCTAGCGCAAAGGGCTTTTTAGATACCTTGTCTGTGAAGTGGAGGAGTGAGGAGGAGCTGAAAATGAGCACCTTTGTTCAAAATACATCTGTTTCTTTTCCATGGCCACATTTTTTAAGTGTAAAATCTATCAGATTCTTTTAGAGCTATGTGTTGGAGGAATCTGTGCCTGCTGCTAGCAGTAAATGAGTTACTTAATGAGAAGAATGTTTGCAAAGCCTGGAGAGAAATAGCAGCTGCTTTTTTAAGTTAAAAAAAAACACAAAAACCTATAACATTTCAAAACTGTAGTAAGATGAAGTTTTTTTTTTTTTAAAGGCCTGAATGAAAGGAAATTAGTAATGTGTAGGGGGTGCTGAGTGGCCCACCTGTCTCATTCCTAGCCGTAGAGGGAATTTGAAGTTGGACACCAGATGGAAAGCAAACCCAGAGGCACGTGAACTACTAGCCAGTTTCCTTCAGCAACATTAATTTACAGTCTCATGAGAGAACACCTTGGTTTGCTGCCAGTTTTGGCTTCGAGTGAAGTTATGGGAGGGCAGAGCAGTGCAGGCGGCGGTCCCTTTCAGGCCGTGCTGGCTGGGTGGTGGAGCAGACGGCAGAGCCTGCTGGCTGGGCTTACAGAGTGTGTCTGCACCCTGGCTCCCCACTGAAAAAAAAAAAATAATTATACTGCAGCGCTGTGGTTTCTCCTCCACCTGCCGAGCTTATTACAAGGTGCTGGCATCTGTATGCTACAAAAACGGGCGAGCCAAAACTTGCGCTTGAGGTTGGTGGACGTGTTGTGTGCATTGCTGGCTCCTGCCAGCAAGTTCTTCAGTTGTTTGGATGCAGGGGGGGGGCGGTGGATGTGGCACAGCTCAGGAAGGGGGGCTGTTTAGCCAAAGGCACTTTGATTTGGCATTTGCAGTGCTGTGGGATTGCATAGGAACAGGTATGAAAGCGTGATGCCTCAGCATTTCCCCATGAAGGAAACGTATTTCCAGACTGCCTTGAAACCTGCTGGGCATTCCCACGGGGCTCATGGGTTGACTTTCCAGTCTTCTACTGTTTTCTTTCCTAACTACCCAGAAGTCATGCTTTTTTTTTTTTTTTTTTTTTTTTAATAGTTGTGAGGGGCGGTGTGGATTTGAGATGCATAAGACTGTGACAGGACAAGGGGCAATGGTTCAAACTGGGAGAGTGTAGATTTAGATAGGGTATTAGGAAGAAATTCTTTACCATGTGAGTGGTGAGGCACTGGAACAGGCTGCCCGGAGAAGTTGTAGCTGCCCCATCCCTGGAAGTGTTTCAAGGCCAGATTGGTTGGGGCTTTGGGTAACCTGGTCTAGTGGAAGATGTACCTGCCCATGGCAAGAGGGGTGGACTAGATGATCTTTGAAGGTCCCTCCCAACGCAAACAATTCCCTGATTCTATGACATGGCATGCTCAGACAACTGTGCCATCACACAAGTGTCCTGGAGGGTTGATTCCTAGAAGAGAACAAAAGGCTTTTTGACAAGTGAGTTGTTTTAAATTTTTTGGAATAAGCTTTTAGCAAATCAGGGATTTAATTTTTCCACTGCAGCAATAATGTACAGTCTAGTTTTTTGTCTGTTTCAGTGCTGAACACAGCATTTTCTCCTTTCACAGTTTCTAATGTAGTTGCCCCAACAAAGACAAAGATTAGGGGTCTATCAAAGCTGTTCCCAGTGTGAATAAGTAACTTCGTGGCCTCAGTCAGTGGTCAGTAACAGACTGCATGTATTGACCTTTTATGTGTTTGCATCAGATATGCTTGTCAGTTCATGTCTATAAGACATGAAGCTTACTGTGTTTTAGTGGTACAATAAATCCAATTTTGGAATTCGTGGTACTTGACTGAAAGCAGTTTTGAAGGAGTAAGAGGCAGCTGCATGGCATGCATTTACATAAATGCATGACACAAAGCGCTGCTCCAGTGTAAGCCCTGCTGGGTCAAGCTGACCAAACTTTTTTCCCCTACTGTAAGTTAACGTTCTGCCACAGGGCTTGATGGTGAACGGGTGTGGTGGGTTGACCCTGGCTGGGTGCCAGGTGCCCACCAAAGCTGCTTTATCACCCCCCTCCTCAGCTGGACAGGGGAGAGAAAATATAATGAAAGGCTTCTGTGTCAAGGAAAGGACAGGGAAAGATCACCCACCAACTACCGTCACAGGCAAAACGGATGACTTGGAAAATCAGTTTAATTAATTAACAATCAAACCAGAGTAAGATAATGAGAAATAAAACCATATCTTAAAATACCTATACCCCTCCTTTCTTCCCAGGTTCAGCTTCATTCCTGATGTTCTCTACCTCCTTCTCTCCAGTGGAGCAGGGGGACAAGGAATGGGGGCTGCAGTCAGTTCATCACACACTGTCTCTGCCGCTCCTTCCTCCTCACACTCATCATCCTCTGCTCCAGCATAGGGTCCCTCCCATGGGAGACAGTTGTCCACAAACTTCTCCAACATGTGTCCTTCCCACAGCTACAGTCCTTCATGAACTGCTCCAGCATGGGTCCCCCCAGGGGTGCATGAGTCCTGCCAGCAAACCTGCTCCAGCCTGGGCTCCTCTCTCGCAGGTCCTGACAGGAACCTGCTCCAGCGTGGGCTTCTCACGGATCACTGCCTCCTTTGAGTATCCACCTGCTTTGGTGTGGGGTCCTCCCTGGGCTGCAGCTGGAGATCCGCTCCACCTCCACCATTAATCTCCATGGGCTGAGGGGCACAGCCTGCCTCACCATGGTCTTCACCACAGGCTGCAGGGGAATCTGCTCCAGTGCCTGGAGCACCTCTTCCCCCTCCTTCCCCACTGACCTTGGTGTCTACAGAGTTGTTTCTCTCACATATTCTCACCCCGCTCTCTAGCTGCTGTTTCCACTGTGCAAGGGT
>JAVJGJ010000037.1:89210762-89221391 GCA_035590215.1 Microhierax caerulescens
GAGGCACTACCACCATTGCTGATGGGCTTGGCCTTGGCAGGTCCCTCTTGGAGCTGACTGGCATTGACTCTATCAGACATAGTGGAAGCTTCTGGCATCTTCTTACAGAAGCCACCCCTTTAACCTCCCCTGCTACCAAAACCTTGCCATGCAAACCCAGTACAACAGGACAAAGGCTGTTTGTGCCACTCTAGATAGATGATGCTGGATCAGGTGTCATTCATCCCCCTACACCCTGAATAAACACCTTGGCTGGGCTGTGGCTGCTTTGACAGAAATGACATCAGATGTCTCTTCATAATCTGGAGGAAACTATCCCAGTTTGGTGGTCTAGCTATGCAGAGACCACCACAGTGCTTATGATCACAGTAGCATAGCCTGAGATACGAACATTGGACATGATTGTTAATAATCCACTAATAGTACCATCCACATATGTTACACCTTACCTGCCAAAGGGTCTTCAGTGTTCCCAAAGAGGTGAGACCAGTAATATTCTGGAAGGCACAGGTGAGAAAGGGAAAAGTTTACTTATTGCATATATTGAGGCTCAGTAATCTTTTTAGAGTGGGAATGTGCAGGTGGGGAGAGATTTAAACCTGCATGAAACTCCAGGTGGCCTCAAGGAAATTACTAACTAGGGCATTGGACAGCATCTCTGGCCAGGTAGGCAGGTAAGTGTCTGTATCTTATCAGATGGTCAAAGAAAGAGGAGGTTCCTTTTCTATTTCATCTCCAAATAAACAGATTGGCTAGCTTTTATTTCTGTCATCTGTGGCTTTATAGAGCCTTGCACCTGTACCATCTGCTCCAGAAGCACATTTTTATCTGCATGACCAGGACCTTGTTTGAATTTGAGTGCCAATTTCAGAGCTTCTTGCTATAATTAAGGGATTACATTCCCACTGTTGTGGTCATCCTTGTAATGGGAGTTCTGGAGGACACATGCAGAAGAGGGCACACTAATACCTTTCTCCAGGCTATCCAAGAGGCAACTCAGTACATTTAAAATTAGTTGCACAGGTCAGTACCAGAATAGGTATCCCCATTGGAGAGGAAGAAGGCATCTTCTGGTCGAACTAATCCAGAAAGTTTTCAGTATATGGCAGGACAGCAAGGAGTGCACCTGCACCTTGAGAAGTCCTGAAAAAAATAGATACTGATAGTTTTTACTGACTTGCTTATTTACCCCTTTGAGGTTTTAGAGAGGCATTCTGAACATTTTCAGTACCCATGCTCAATTGTGCTGTGGTGCGGTAAACCACAGGCTATGACGGGATGCTCCAAGAGCTGCTGTGTTGTTTGTCCATCTGTGTAAGTCAGTCTCTTGCAGTGCACAAATCTTGACTACTTGGTCTTTTGCCCTGAGTAAAATGTCTTCAAAGGCAGTTCTTAATACCAAAAAGTTACTTGTAAGAGAAGGCTAACTCATCTTAGTGCCAGATGTTACGTGAAACTAAAATGGCATGCAGTTATTATCTGGCCATTCATACTGGACTAAATTTCACTTTGTATCATTTGCAGTCTCCCTTTAAATATTTAATAAGCTAGGGGGACAAATCCAGTAGCTAGAGGTACTACAGGACTGAGAGCCTGCCACCATGGAGAGACTGCAGCTGCCAGCTGTGCAGCTTCTGTGGAGACTTACAGTGCTTGAAACCTGTTGGCTACATTTTGAGAAGGCAACTTTCTGGTTTTGGCCAGCAAAACTTGTTTTAAAGGTGTTTCTACCTAATTTTCAGATATCTAAAACCCACCTTAGTTACCAGGTCTAACATTCATTTTGTCTTTATCCAGACCCCATCTGTTCTCTGATGCTTGGTCCCAGTGTTAAGGTAGGCGTTTGATCACAGGTGCTAATCTGTTCGCTTTTGAGAAAAAATGGAGTCATGAAAGAGGAGAATCACTGATTTACCTGATTTTGCTGAACTCAGTTTGCCTCCCTAAGGGAACTTAATCCCATCTTCTTTTGTTAGGTTTTTAGCTAGAAAAAAATGACAATGCTGAGGCTACTTTCCTCCAAGTCCTTTTCTTATTTTTTTCAGTCTCACAGAATAACTGGGGTGGGGGTGTGTGGGAATGTGGGGTGGGGTGTGTGTGTGTGAGAATGGCAGTACTTGTATAACTGCAAATTTCCTTACCTTCTGCTTTGCAAAGGATTTAGTAACCTTGCTCTCTGCTGGACAGTTTAATCCCAGAGCCAAGAGGACAGTCTATTAGTTGTGTTCTGCTCTTGTTGCTGCTTCTTTTTGTTTCAGGCCGACTTCCTCCACCTTCTCTTGTCTTCAGGGACGCAGATAGAGGGGTGGACATTTTGCACGTGTCTCAATTGTCCTCAAAAGGCGTTAAACTGCTAACTGCGGGCCCTCACAAGGAGTGCATCCATGACAGCAGAGTGCACACTCAAAGCTGCAAAACCCACTCAGGAAGCAGGATAAACTCTTAGGGCAGTTAAATACTCATTACCTGAGCTCACTTATCTACATTCTACCTGAACTAAAGCCACAGAAGGAATGTGGCAACAACTGTGATTTGAGGGCCAATTAATAGGAGGCTTTAAGAAGCCAAATACCTAAATATCTGGTGGAAACCAATCGTAACTGTAAGAAACCTTCAGCAGTAACAAAACTGTTTCTGTTTCTCCTGTTGAAACTTGCTATTATGCTTTTCCAGCTCCTTTCTACAAGGACAAAAAGTAGTATTAGCAAATAAATAAAAGGGTTTTGCCACACTTTCCACAAAAAATTACATTTATGGGATGGTAGAATGGGTGACACTGTCCTTGGGTCCCAAAGCATATGGTTACACCTGTGGACTGTATTTTGTGCAGCAGCAGCTTGTAAAACCTGGGTTGATTGCATCTCGATGCACAGAGGCCTTCAAGGAAGGCTAATGAGTACTGGCCAATGCTAAGCAGAACGTGCCAAATACAATTATCAGGAAGGAAACATTATGTTTTGTTTATGGGGTTACACTCAAAATGCTTGAGTAGTTTTTTATCAACAAATCCTAAACAATGCAAATGCAAAACAAGTAACTCACAGTGTGCTTTATTATTTTTTCACAATATTAACTAGACAGACATGGGAAGTTTAATGGCAGCATGTTCTTATAACATTTTAAAGACAAAGAACAACATAATCATATTAAATGATGATAAACTGACAAACTACATTACCATACATACATCATCCAAAGGTACTGGATAAACAATATCTGCTTATGTACATTTATGCTGGTGATAATTAAAAATCAAATATTCAGAAGAAAAAAATATGCTATTTAAATTATAAAAATATACAGTTTTTGTGTGGAACTCTTAATGCTGTATAACTTTTCAAAAAAGATTTCATTGTGTGATGAAGCTGCATTAACTTAGTATAGGAGTCTGGTTTAAACCAAACACAGACTAAATTAGCTCTTTTGTCTTCCTTGTATTTAGCCTTGTTTGAAAGAGAGATAGGAATGAAAAACAAAGCTGGGCTTCTGCAATGAGAAAGAATTTTTATACTTATAAATCAAAAGATGTTTAATCTTTTACATAGTACTGAGCCATAAACTCGTAATACAAATGAATCATTTTTCTAGCTTGTTTAAAGATAGAGGGGAAAAAAGACAGGCTTTAAACATGCTACTTCACTATACTTTTAATCAATAGGATTTCTAAGTTTGTGGAGTGCAGGTGCACAGCTAAGCAGATGCTTAAGTCATGCTTCAGAGTCAAAGCATGCAGTCCTTACGTATAGCTGACTCCCACCGCCTCATCGGGGTAGACCGTGCATGCAAGCACTGGTGGGACTGGGTCTGTATTCCTTGAACTGCATCACCTTCGTGTTTCCTTTGCACATCTCGTTTCAGAGTAACGCATTTTTTTCATAATTGTTCCTTATTAGTGCAACCCTACTCAGAGCTGTAATCCCCAATCACAACACCAAACTGATAAACTTCTACAGTGATTGGATATCTGTTTTACAGTAATTTACAAATAATTATGTAATTGAAAATGTTTAGTAATTGTAATCATGTAGTGCACACACTTGTAGCTGGTTTTAGTTAAAAGTTATTCTCAGACCTTCTTGGGTGAACTCCTGCATCATATGAAACTTGAGATTTTCTTACTTACCAACGTCATTCTCCGTATCTTCCAGCCCCCTTCCTTACACATCTATTCTCTGTTACCCTGATAGCCCCATTACTCCTCTGATGGATCCAGTGCTTGTTCTATTAAGAAATGTCCTCTGTGTCAGCTCTGATTTCAGAATATTGAACATGCAGATTTTTTTTCTTGTTTTTCCATCTGCTCCTAACATACTAATCTATAGCAGATCTTAGGTGAACTTACAGATTATTTTTTGTTTCAGAAGCAAAATATTTTCTGTCATTATTTTCTTAATAAATGGAGTGAAAAAGAGTTAACGACAAATAAAATGAATACAGCAAAATCTAGTATTTCTCTTAAATTCATACAGATTTCCTGTTTTGCAGAAGACTGCTTTCAGAATTAACAAAGTTTTATAGTGAAGAGTAATTGTGGGGTCTCTGTAATCTTGTTACTCTGCTCTTATATCATCCTTTTTCAAGGGAAAGGATGAGAGATGAACAAATGCCAGGTAAGAGTCATCTTTAACCAAGGAGATATTTCAGTCATCGCTTTGTTTCCCTCCACTCTCCTCTTCCTTTGTTGTTCCGTACCTAACCAACTTCAGAAGTGTCCCTCTTTTAAATTTTTTTGCTTTCCCTACTTGGATATGCTGGGAGTGGTCAGTTGTGTGTGCATACATAGTAACACAGGATGGATTTTCACTGAAGCATAGTCTTGGAGCATGGAAGTTTGTAAGGCATTTTGTGGGGGAAAAAAAATTCTTATGTGAAAGTGTAATGAAGAATAGGAAAGACAGGAATTATTGCAAAAGAAATGCAGGAGTGAGAGGAGAGGATTTTATTAAAGAAGTTCAAGCTTTTATATACATTCAATGTTTCTAATATGTTTCTTAATAAATGTATTATCAACTATCGTTATACCTAATGCAGCCACAATACTGTACTATTCTGCAGTCAGAATGGGAAAACTCCATTAGCTCTTTAATAAAATAAAATCATCAACAGTCATCATGACTCTTCTTTTTGCCTGGTATTAACTAATACACTGGGAAGTCCAGTGAGTAGACACAACAGAACACAAAATCCTCAGTATTTATTTAAATGTGTATCATGTGTCTTCTTCATATTATTTCTAAAGCAGCTTTAAAAACTTTTGCCATTGGAAGGTATTAAAAAATAAAACCCATTCAAATTATCCTGGTAGTATAGCAGCACTGGAATTGACAGTTACTCTTTAACCACTTTTGACAATGTAAACCTTTAATAAAATAAACAATATTGAAACAATTTGAGGTCTAATAGTTCATGAACTTTAATGGGCGTATGGGCACAAATTGAAACGAAGACTAGATTGTGAAATGAAACATTAGCTCGATACCAGCCAACTCCAGTTGTGAAATCGGCTGCAGACAAATTCGGCTTGGAAGCTGAAAAAAAACAAAGCCCACACTCAATCCACAATATTCGGTTGCTCCCATCTCAAATATTTTTCATACGAACCCTACACAAGCATGCCCACTTCTGACAGAAGCACTCTGAAAACATTGCAGGTGCTTTTTGTTTGATGGTGAGATTTTTCTTTTTTTTTTTTTTTTTCATCAAGCATAGTTCACATTTTTGTGTTCTTAGAAACATTTCCTTTCTATGTTTCTATAAAATTAAAAGCCATTTCAAATTTGAAAAGTAAGCTTGCTCCATCTTTGCTCATACAAAGTGTAGGTGCCATGACTAAATAGCAGTAAAAATGCTGAGATGTACAACTCTTAAACAAACAAACGAAAAAGCAGCTTTGAAGACACAACATCAACTACAGCCTTAACATTGAACATATTACATTCCCAAGTTAATGGAGATATTTTGCATATAATGCCACAAAGTTATTCGACTGAAATCTTGAGGTTGAATCTACAGTTTATTCACTGTATTTTTTTCCCACCCTTAGAGCACTTATGTATGGTATGGTACATTTCATCCAGAGCTTTGCAACTTTTTCTTTCTGTGTCTGGATGTCCAAATATCCACAAATCCCAGATTTCAAAAGTTTCATAGAAAAAATAGGAGTGCTTGACTGAAACATTTGAAGCTGGACGTTTCCATGCCTGGGAGCAGCCTGTGGGACACACTTCAGACTCTTCGGTTTCATCAGGACTCTTGGCCCCCTCCAAGTGCACGGAAAGCCCCACTTTAAAATGCATTGACACATCTGGTTTCAGAACACAGGTCTGTTTATAAAACTGTATACTGAGTACTCTGCATTAATTTTACTTGAGTTGCATTTTGTAACATGAGCAGATAACTTCACCCCACCCCCCCCCCTTTTCCCCCACCCTATTTTCACTTGAAACGACAGTAGGCACCTGCGCAACCGAGGTGCCAGAGAGTCTCTGTCCAGAGAGAAGATCTGGAGTTTCTTCATCATCTTTTCTTCTGTAGACAGTCTTAGGAAATTATTAGCATGAAATAATTTTGAGGGCGAGGGGCAGGAGGATAAAGCTCACTTTCTTTTCCTGTTGTGAAAATGAACTTGATTTTGGTGTCCAGTTTGATAAACAAGGATAGTCAGAGCTAATCTGTAACTCAGCTGAGGTCTGCTTCTTGCCAAATAAAATTAAGATCTTTTTCAACTTTCAGGGATTTAGAGACCACATCTAATTGGTTTCAAACCCCTGGAGGAACTCAGTAAGTAAACAGGATTAGTTGCAGATATGAGCCCACTAAAGTGGGACACAGGTCAGGTCTTCAGACTCCAGCTCTGCTCTGTCGAAGCAGGCACTTAAGGTCTCCTGATGTTTCTGTGTCAGTAGCCGCAAAAAAAAAGTTTCACTGCTGAGAAAATCATCGGAACAGCAATTTCCTGCAAGCCCCAAAGATTTAACTTCACACTTCCATTAAAAAAAAGTATTTGAGTTGACACGTGTTAGGGTATTGTGACTATGATGTGATGGCACAACCGGTAGCTTAAAAATGCGTGTTTACAAGGCATAGGCAATCGTATTTCCAACTGTTCTCCTGTAGGTATAGCCAGGTGTCCTTCAAGCAGTTGCCATCTTGACTCCACGTATGTACCATGTTGAATCATTTACTCTTATCAGTTCTTGCCAGCAGGACAGGGTGAGAACTTTGTTCACACTGACCTTGTCTTTCAGATCCCTCCCAGCCATCTAGAAAATGCAAGAAAAATCAACACAATTACGCAGCCTTTAGCAGCTCAAGTAACTGCCCTTGTAAGTGTAAGCAGGTAGGTCTTTGTCAGTATATTTGCTCTTCAAAGATAAAATAATCCAGCCAGCTGCATTAATTAAAAAAAAAGAGCCTAAAAGACTTTGGGGCTCATTAAAGTTAAGAATAACAACATGATGTGATGACAGATAGAACTTGCAGAGTTTCTGAAAATAGCAGGTTAAAATGTAAATATCTTTTAATAAATAATTTTCCTGCAATGTAAAAATAAATGATATTTCCTTTGGCAGTAATAGCTGATTTAATCTTTAGCTGGGAAGTTGTTTTGCTCATAAAATATCATTGTGCTACAGAAAAAAAAATATTATTTTGTTGTTTTGAAAGACTTTTGTAATCCACGATAAAGGGTGACTCTACTTATGTCCAAGATAAGCGCCAAGAGTGATGCAAGCTCCCACCAGAACCAGACTCAGGATAGTCTTCAGAGAGATCCAGGAGAAATCGAACAAAGGCCTCATACTGTTGCCATACAGCTCCACGAAGGCATCCTAGAAAGGGAAATAATGGAATATCAGAATTGCAGTAACTTTTTCAAAGAAGGAGAGCAACTTCTTCACACTCAACTATCACCCAGCAATCACACCAGCACAAAAAAACCATACAAACTTATTAAAATAGTGATTTTGGAGTTATGTTTTTGTGCAGTGCTTAGCACAAAGCTCTCCTGTCTATTTCTGTACAAATACTTCTGTAATTACTTACAGTCGTGACTTCTGCTTTAGGCATGCCCAGTCAAACAGAAGATATAGAAGCAGCATTTTTAAGTACAAGTACTACCATTTTGGCTTTTGAATGTTGTGTATACAAACAACAAAGGAGGTAAATTAACCTTCATTCTCCAGATCTTTCATTTCCACTGAACATGGGGCATCTATATTGCTGGTCAGCTTTGCTGAAAGTAAGGCAGTATTTATTTGGTTCCCTTGGGATTGGTTCAGAAGACCATGTGCAGTAGCCACAGATGCTTCTTCCATATGGACTGAAGCTGTTGGGGTTGTTACACCTTTGATGGTCTTTCACGACTGTCATCAAAAGAGGTGACACCATGGTCCTGTGCTGCTGCTAATCATGTCTTGGATGTGGCAGTGGTCTGGCTGTAGGGTCTGTTGGGCCAACAAACTGATCTGATAGCCCTTCCTAAAAAAGAGCTGTCTTGCCATGGGATCACCTTGTCAATCTGATTTGCCCTCCAGCCAAGACATTCAGCCAGATGAAGAGGAAGGGAAGCACACAGTGGTGCCACTTCTCACACTGCCCATGAGTAAGAGGTGCAGGGGGAGTCCTCTGCCTCTGCCTCAGCCCTGCCCAACCCTCCCTGGGTTTCTCCTTCGAGCTGCAGCTCCTCCTTTGTAAAGCTGCTCCGGGAAAGTCTGGAGGTGTGTGTAGGCACTGAATGGACAGGCTGTTTAAGTAGCAAAGATAAAGTTTTTGTGACTCACAAGTACAATGGGATTTGGTGGGGGTAGCCGACAGGCTGGCGATATTCTGCACGTAATGCCTTTCTTTCAGGCTGCAATTCCTAACCAACATGAAGCTTCACAGCATTCCTGAGAGACAGATAAATGGTACTGTATGGTATGAAAGCAGTAAATAGCAAAGCTGAATGACTTTAAAAATGTGACAAAACTGATAGCATCATTTAGGGCAACTCTTTTATTATGCAGCCAACCGAGGTCTGCTCCTAAACTACTGAGATAAACCCATGAAACAGCTATCTAATGTGGAGGGGTTTGTCTCTATTATGCTAGACTCCCCATTTTTGGTAGAAGTTAATATTCTCTGTTTATGTCACGGTGCCTTTAGCTATTTTGTAATGTTACTATGCTAGGAGGCAACCTGCCTTCTAAAAATGCATATATGTTATGGTTTACAACAGGAATTAAGGAAAGAAAGGTCTCCATTATTAATATAAACCTTACAGCCAAGTTAATTTTCTGTAAATTAAGTTACATTAGCCTCCACCATGAGCCACCTCTAGTTATTGTAAGAATAAGAGTCTGTGGTTTTACCACGAGGGGGCGTGTAAGGTTTTTTAATATTTTGCCATTTTGACTCCTCACTAGGCATTGAGGGAGATTCAAATAAATAATAGGTATTTCCTTCCAAAATATGTTAGTACATTAAGTAATATCGGTGCATGTTGTAGGTAAGACTGGGTGTCAGTAGGTAAAAGTTGGTAACGGAATAGCTATAGCCATTGACCTGAAAATACGTTTGCTTCCTGCATTTCTCAATGCTTGTTCCTCCAGGCAATCATTTTCAGACTTGGGTTTCCAAAGGTATATTCTTAAGTGAAAGCAGCTTAACCTTTGGGGGAAACGTTTTAACGCAAACTCTTCATTCCGGAGAAAATTTGGCAACTTTTACTTAGCTGCCTGGTTTTTGAAATAGACATTTGCAAACTCTGGCCTTAATATTCTGCTGTGCTGTTGCAGAGCTGAAAAAACACACCGAGTTTGCTGTGCAGCTCGTTGGAAAGCTGCTTTTATTTCTCCTTAAGGCTATGAAGTAACACAATATCCTAAAATGTTACAGACTGGGCTAAATCCTGTTGTCGCCACTGCAGACTCACTGACTTCCATGGGAGCTTTGTCTATATGGGGAGTTCAAGATCAGGCCTTATAAAAATACAAGGGTAAAGTTCAACACTTGGTGATAGTATTATGGGTGGAAAAGAGAGGAAATGAAAAATACCCCAACATGGAAAGGCAAGTTATGTGAAAATGTTTTAACATTAAGATTTTAATGGTTTCTTTCTGTGGGGAAGGTCTGACTTCTGTATATTCGTGACAGCCAATGCATACACAGTGTCAATATCAAAATGAGCCTGTTTTGTGCCTTCCTTCTATCCCAGTTTAGGAACATTCTTCCCAGGTTGTCTGTGAGACCACTTTGAATGATTTGTTAGAGCTCCTGGTATTGGGTATGAAGATGGACAGAGGGTTACAGTAAAATTTGAAGACAAGGCAAACGTATGGTATAACCTGTGGCTCAGAAGAGGAATGTTAACAAAAACTGTGCAGCATGCAGTACTTTTTTGTCTGAGATTATTACAACAATAACATGAACCCAAGCTAATGGTGTCTGCCCTATATATTACAAGTAGCTCTTTATGATTGTTCCCCCTCCCCTTCTCAAACATCCTGATTAGGCCTATTTCCGAAGCTTGTTTGAACAGCCTGTCACTATTTGTTTAAGTTTCAAACCTGTTTTAAATAAACACATGTCCATTTTATGTACTAAAACAAGGAGGGCGGGGGCGGGCGGGCGTTCGAGGGAGGAGGGGAG
>JAVJGJ010000037.1:89232312-89265961 GCA_035590215.1 Microhierax caerulescens
TCTCTTCTAATCTGAGTCCCTTCTGACCCATCTGATCAAACACAGGGGAGCAGCCAAAGTCCCTATTACCACAATTTTGTTAATAGTTCTTTTGAGTTCAGCATTGCTCACTCAGTTTCCTTAAGCTGGATATTAGCAACAAAGACCTGCTAATGTCTACTTTCCAAAAGTTGTTAAAATGGTTTGGAATTTCTAGTTTAGTGTTTAATTATTTGTCTTCAGAGATTCAGTTGCGTAGTCTTTCCCACTTAAAGTTCAGCTGAATAACGTTCATATTTTATACAGCGGTATCTCCTCTGCCTCTGTGGCTCAGTCTTTCTCTCCTGAACAGTTTGTAGGTAGATAATGATGTTGTTCCACTACATTTCCCTACCATTCATTATTATTGAAATCATCCTCCACGGCAAAATATTCTGATTGTTCTTTTGCTTTTAAGCTTGTTACAATTGTCTAAATACTTACACTTACTCAACTCCTTTTTCTGATGCCTTCCCAGTTTTACTGAATTCCCTTTTATGCATTTACCAAAATTACAACTCTCTGATGGTCGTAATTGGCATCGTCTTCTCCAAATTCACAAGATGCTGCCATATATACAGCTGTCTTTAATAGACATATCTGACTAATATGTTCCCCAGATCCTCATAACTTCTGGATTATTTGCAGGATCTACTTCTGTTCTGGTCCTCTCCATTTTCTAGGCTCTCCTTTCCCCAGAAGGTTTCCTCGCCCTCTATCTAACAAACTAAAATGCTTTCTTGCACAGTCTTTTCTGGCCACACTCAGAACTGGCATAGATCTCACTGCCTCAGCAGGCTTGCATATGAAACTGGGAACAACTGAGTCAAAGCCATTAGCCTCGACTCAGACCCAAAGTTTTCTGTCTAGCCAAATGATGTGAGTTCCCAGACAGTCTTTCTTACTTACTGGTAAGAAAAGCTCATCTTGTCTCATGATATTCATTTTTTTGGCTGAAATTAAGAAGCTTGCTGAGTTCATGTTCCTCATGACTCCATTCCTGGGGACAACTGGGGGCATTTGTCTTGCAAGCCTCATTCTAACCAGTGGCAAAAGCCATCTTCAGTCACAAAGGATTGCATTTTCTGCCAGAGAAGGGTGATCTAACCCTCTGCTCTGTAGCCAGGCTTCTCTTCCATCAGGAGGCTGGCTTCTTAAAACAAAGCATTGGCCAGCTTGTGCCTCAGAGCCACCCTTCCCCTCCCAAGTGCTCTCCCAGCTTCTGAGCTTCCTCAGTTTCTCACAGACATTTGTCAGATTTCAGAACATTTGAAAGAAGCAGAAGCTTTGTAAGATCAAAGGTCCTTAACAGAAGGTAAGATATTTTAAGCAGTCCCTAGTCAAAACAAGGGTTGCTATCTTTTTATCTACTTGCTTAAGTTTTAATAAAATGGTGGGGTTTTGGTTGGGCAAATAACTGTCAGTACTGTATTGCCCAAGCAAGTTCTTTCTCATTCTCACTGTAATGCATCCCATTTCCCTAAATCTACAAAAAATGTGCTTTCAAGTTAGATTCCTGAACACATGAGTAGACGTCTAAACAAATAGACTTGAGTTTCAGAGGAGGGGACCTCCTGCCCTGGTTGTCTGAAGTTAGACAGGTGAAAGTCTTGGGCCAAGTAATACGTTACAAAGCTACAGTATGAATAGGGACAGAGGAATTTAAATTCCTGATTCCATTTCTAAATTTGTAATACTATGCATTAATAATTTTTGCATTGATAATATTTTTTTTTTTTAATTTAAAAAATATTTTCTGAAAAATGTGTTTGAATTTTCTGCACTGTTTATTTGACAGGGCACTGGAACTAGCTGCATTAGTAACTAACCAGCGAACTGAACAAGGGGTGAGTGAGTGACAGGGAAAGACAACATAGGGATGCAGATTCAGCACTCCTGGTCCTCATCATGCAAAAAATAGAGGGATTTTAATTTCCTTACAGGAAAGATGGCAAATTCAAAGTTAGCGAGAGGATGTACTTTTCCATGTGATCCACAATTAGACCATTTTAATACATAAAGTATTTAAATTAGAAGATTGCTACAGGATGCTGAGAAGTGAGTTTAGCAAGCTTCAAATAATTATTAAATGTTTCTGTAGTAAACAAAAGCTGTTAAAAGTTATTCCAAAATAATAGTATTAGTATTTGTATTGATATTGGTAATGGCAATGGTACTGATAACGGTAATGGTAATGGTAATAATAATGGAAGCCTTATGCTTGAGGGATTAAGTCAATCTACGAATTCTTAGGATTAGTGTGGGGTCTTCAAGGGGACTATGCAGTACAGGGGTAAGGGTAGGAGAGAGAAGAGATTATCCTAAATTCATCTCTTCTGGCACTTCTTCACCTTCATCTGAAGCAGGTGGTGCTGAGCACAGGTGCAGGCACAGTCTGTGCTGGATGGATCATGATTTTGGTGAAGAAGGGCAATTTTTAATACTTGTGTACTAGCTGAGCAGGGCACTTTTGCGTCCTTCCGTATTTTACAAAGATTTTTTTTCTACACTTTTTAGTGTTCATCTAACTAAAAAAGACGCCGATAGAGACAAAACCCATGGATTCCTAACATAAGATTTGTATAGAAATTTAAAAACATGAGCAACATAGTACCTTTAACTTAAGAAAAAAATATACTATGTCTTTTTTATATGAAAAACTGACGTGACTAGGATTAAAAAAAATTGCTGGAAGTGAAATGTTAGTTATAATACAAGATGAAGAAAATAAGTTCAAGACAGATTTTTAAAACACACAAGTTCTTTAATCTTAAAAGGAATATTTTCCTAAAATATATAATGAAAACTAAAAAGTAAACAGAATAAAAATTTGGTTTTGTCCATGTGCTTTATCCAAATAGAAGAAGTAGTAATTAAACATACAATGGGAGCAACATAAAGGGAAGAGGCTGTATTAAAAACAGAAACATAGCGGTGTTCCTTATTTAACTGAAAATAATGCTAAACAACCTGTTAATGCTACCAAATAGAAACCTGTGCCAGAACATAGAAAATGCTGCTGTTCACGTATGGTTGCCTTCACTCCTTTGTCCAGCTATAGATGACTGTGATGGTTAGTTGTGGGTTTTTAATTGAACTAATTACAGCGGGGGAGCAGGCTCTCCCGGGCTGCTCTGAGGGCCACCCCTTGCCACCTAGAGAGGTGTCCCTGCACCACGCGGGGCTGGGGCGGATGCTGGAAGGTGCCACAGAGGTATGACTGATGGCGCTGGGGCAGATAAGGCTCCACAAAGCCTCAGCTGGATCCTGTGGCTGAACCCAGGGGCAGAGGGGCAGCCTGAGTGCAGGTGTCCTCATGGAGGGCCACCTGTAGGAGCAGGGCCACAGGCTGTCTCCCTGCACGTGATGGCACTGCAGAAGACAACAAAACCACGTTAAAGTCTGCAAGGCTGTATCAGTCTTTGCTTCTTATCTATTCTCCCTAGAGGACTCCTTGGTTTATTTTTATTTTTCATCCTTCCTTGAATCTCTTTCATTTCCTCCCCTCTTTAATTATACATCTTTATATTATTTTTAGAGAGAAGTATGTGAATATTTTTAACGACATCAAGTCTTCCAAAGTTGTATTCATGGAAGAGAATACAACATATATGCCTGTAAGTGCGCCATGGGTAATGTCGTGGTGTCTTTCTCACGGTCACCCGTGCTTCCCAAACTCCCCTCCCCCTCACCCGAGTACTTTCACTCACCTCTTTTCAGACCACTAAGCAACCACTGTCAATCACCCTTCACACCCCATCCCACCACTTTCGCTCTCAGTCATTTGCCCGCTGCCCTGACTCTGCCCGGATGCACCTCGCCAAACCATGGCAGACGCCCACCCCTTCTTACTCACCTCCCAAACCCTTTCATGTGGGCAGGGATATTCAACAGAAGCTCAGCTAGAGCCGGGGGTACTATGGTAAATGCCGAAAATTCAAAGCAAGAGAGAGAGGCGATAAGGGAGTGACGCGGGCACTCGGTGGGAAATTCCTTAGTCAGATCTAGTAGGTAGGTATGACTGTCGGGGAGGGATTAGGGAGTGCAGGAAACTCATCTGCTTGAAGCACTTCTGCAATGCAACAACTACACCGAGAGGCGAGTCCCCTTAGGTTCAATAAATACAATGAGAGAAAGAAACTCTTCCAGAAGGTGATTCAGAGAAGCAGCAGCCAAATGTGGCTGTCCCCAAGCTGCCCTCTGGAGAAACCTCTCCCCACCTCTGTTGAGCCCAGAGGGGAAGTCCTTGCCTACAGACCCAAGCGAGAGTGCCAGAGTGCCTCGTTTAATCTCTGTATCTCTGCGCATCATCTGTGGATGGTGGTAACGAAGTATTTGACTGGGGCACGTGGAAGAGTGTTCCTGGAAGGTGTGTGCTACAGCAGCTGTGGAGGAGTGCCTGCAGAGGGAAATCAGAAGTGGCTCTGTGCGTGCACAGAGCTGGGAAGTCCCCCACAAAGAGTTGTCCATGCCTGCTGAGATCAAGGACAGATACTCTTCTCTGTTACTCTTTTAGAAAGGGTCATGGTATTTCCCTTTGGGAATTGTGTATCACAGCAAGTCAATTTTAGCTGTGTTTATCTTAAGTGGTTTTATATTCCTGCATTAGTTTGCTGTAGTAAAAGAAAGACTGCCATTTGCATTTGCATATCTCCTCAGTTTTTGAGTGGGAAATGATAAGGAGAAGAAATTTCTCAAAAACACTTCAACCTGAACATTGCTTATCTTTCCTTTCAGCCCATTGTTGAACGAAATATCATTTCAAGCTAAGGAAGGCACTATCTGACAGAACAATAGATATCTCTCCACACCTGTCAAGTTAAAGAGTAACTGGAAGGTACTATATTCAGAGCTATTACCTTACCCAAGTATCATGCAGAATCCAAACATATTTTCCTCTGTAAATAAATCTAAAGACTACATATTGGAGATGAATATATATGCATATTTGTATCATATACATATTTATATTACATATATGTGTATATATACATCAATACTTGTGTATGTATGTATAATGCTGAATGGTTTGGACAGCTAAGTGAAAAATCAAGACCCATGTAAAGAAATTAAATGTAGTATTCCATTGCTGTTTTCCCAGCTGGTTCATCAGTAGAGCCTGCCGTTGGGTGGTTACAGATGCAATATACCCACCTTAGACACTGTAAAGGCTGAGTGCTAGAGCCCACGCTCCCCTTAAGCACCTGTTTCATCCACCGCCTTGAGGTCAGCAGAAAGAATTCCCCTGTTCTCATTTGACTTTGGCCAGGTCCTCAACATGCCACACTGAACTTCCCACAGTTCAAAGAAGAATCTCCCATTGCGAATGGAGCTAAGCGTGTTGTGTTACTGGGGTACCCTCATGGGTAGCACCTGCACAGAGACCAGGACGACCCTGGAAGGGAATGGTCTGGACTGTGTGCTGAGGGTTTCAATTATGACGTTCATTTAACCCAAAAAGCCTGCTGCTGCAGAAAACCGCAGATGTTTTGTTCCTCTTCCTTGGGTCTTTCAGTCTTTACAGACATCACAAAGACACCGTGCATAATGTTTTTATTTTATTCGAGCTTTCTGCTCAGGACTGTGACCCAGACCACTGTAGAGCCGATCTCATTCCAGCTAGCAGATGCCTGTATGAGATCTTACAGTTCTTGTCCTTCACTAATACTTCTTAGCCCCGTCTATTGCCAATTAAATCTCCCCATTGTGAAGCAAAGAATGATAGCAGCATTTTCTATGTCCGCATGTTCCCTAGACTGATAAAATGCTCAGTATATATTAAGAATATAAGTGCGCTCAGTCCATTCACAACACACAATAAGTGCACAATTCACTTAACTAATGCAATTCATATTTCATTAGGACAGACGCTGTTTGTGACCTTAAACGGACAACAATTTCATGACAGCAGTGTGTAGAATTTTAATTAGATAGGAAAATAACAAAGACAAGTGAAACAGAGGGAAAACGCACTGCCTGGCAGAATTGTTCCAAAGAACTTAAAAACAAAAGATGCAGTTGTTCTGCTAAGTCCTTCTCCTTCCCCCTTAATAATGATGCACAGGACGAAACATTACTGCCTTTCTTTGCCTCTGATTGACCATTTGTAGAGAAGGCTATCTCAGAATTTGTGATATGCACCTGGTATGGTACCAAAAGGCACAGGAAAGAGAAACCTGAGGGCCTGGTTTACCTTGTGCTCGTGAGCATCTAAGTGAAAAGCGGCTCCCCTAAGAAGAATAATTTTTCTATCAGTGTTTCAAATTTGTTTCAGATGCCCAAATATTAGGACCTAAGATCATTTGTGAAGGAAAGTGGTAAACCAGCAACAACAGGTATGATTAATAAAATTGATCGTTAGTATGATTAGTACAAAATAACAAACAAAATAACAGTACATAATGGACTGTTACTGAAGTACTCCAACATTAAGCTGTGATTGCTGTAATATTTCTTTTTGCAATACTCTTAAGAAAATGAAAAAAGATTATTAAGGTTAGTTATTATGCTCCTGTAGTAATTTCATCCTTAATCTACAGTATTACGATGTATGCCCACCCCTGTGTGAGAGAAATGACTCCCTACAGTCTGTAATTCAGTTTCTTTTTTTCACTATATATTGCCAAAACTGTGTCTTGTATTACAAAAACATAAAAGGACGAGATCCTTCGGTTTTTAAATAGTGCACTTAAAAGAGATGACAGAAGGATGAAACTATCAGATCAGAGTTCACGGTCTGCAAAACATGCTCCCTCCCCCCTGCCCCTCTCCCGGACTATGACTTTTGTTTTGAAGATAAAATCAGTAAATAAATTTTGTACAAAGCTGTCCAGATTTTGTATTAAAGGCAAGATGCTGTATAGGAAGCAATTGGACATGTAGCAAGATGTGCCTGTTTAATCAGGATATTTGTTGATCTGGGTCAGTAACAGGATGGTTATTTGTCCCTGGCCAGAGGGTGGCAATGGCAGCAAATGGCTTATAGTAGACAAGGATTGATTTTGATAAACATGTCCAGATGGGTATGATTTAAATCAGTAAATATATTGCTTTGTCTAAAGAGATATTTAAAAATTAATTTCAAACCAATGTTTACATCTACCAGTGACTAGATGCTACATGTACGCTGTTAAAATAATATTTGATCCAGGCATATAATTAGTAAAGAAAAAGGAAAATAGGTTTGCCTTCTCCGATCCTAACACCTCTGATGTTTTTCTTCTTTATGATATATTAGATCAAAGCCCTGTTGTTTGTATATTAATATTATTTGGTAGTGCTTTTCTCAAACTTACTGTGAGCTGAAGTTAATTTTACTGGAACAGATGAAGTTACTTTATTGGCAGTGTTGTCAAATAGCTTTTTAACGCAATGAAAGCATCAAAACAGTACAGCTGCTAAACGAGAGAGATCATAAAAAGGGAGTTTCCAGAACTCACTGATATTAGCTGCTCACCCATACATTCCCTTCCTCTCAAGTTTCAAGATGAGATTATTATAAAAAAAGGATGATTTGTAAAAAAAAAAAAAAAAGAAAAAAAAAAAAAGAAACTGTCTGAACAAATCTGCAAATAAACCAAGTTGGGGGAATTCCCAAGTCTGTGTCTGACCTCCATGATCAAAATAAGGTATCTTCAACCCAATAGAAGATTCTGCTAATTTTTAGTACTTCTCTTCACCCAATCAGGTATCTGACTGAAAGCTGTGCTATGACTATGGTCGGCCCAGCCTGTACCAGACCCCTTGCAGCCCAGAGGGGTGACTGCTCGGGGACAAGCAGTGCTGTAGGGACCAGGGTGGTGGCCACCACTGGTCACAGCAGCAGCGTCTCACCTGGTCCCTGAGCACCACACTGAGTCCCTGCACCACGGAGGAGCCAAGGCCAGGCTATTTATTTGTAATGAGTACTGTTGTGCAGCCAAATTGCTTTGTACGGCTTCCTTTTCTTTTTTTCCTGTAAAGTTTTTTGGCTTGGCTGATGGAGGACGGGGAGGAAATGCATCCCAGCAAAACTGCCTCCCTTTGGACTTGCGGGGGCCTTGTTCCAGTCTGTTTGCTGGCCTTGGGCTGGCAACGTTGGAGACACTGTGCTGTGATTATTTTAAATATTTCTTTTGTTGCCTTTTCTACACTTAAATTTACAAATTTGATGCCAGAGTTTTTTCTCTTACAGTACTGAAAAACTGGATTCACCCCACAGCCATGCTGGGATCTGCCAATGATGCCACCGACGGCTTTTAGATAGAAAGAAGCTGAGGCTAAAGAGCAGAGAATATTTCTCGCCTCACATTGTTCTTAAAGACTATTTCTGGCACACAGGAAGGACTCACAAAATCACCATCAAGCATATTCTAGCTAATTCCATTCGTGACTTGAAGCATTCTAGAGGTGTGCAGCAAGTCTCGGAGAACTGACAGCAAATTTTCGCCCCTGGTTAGACACAGAAATAAAAGTATGACACTCTCGGGGCTGCCTGGAAGTGCTTTCTTATAAACAGTGTGGAAAATAGCCTTCAGATGATACATGCGAATATTAATGGCTGTGGGTCCAAATACTGTGTTCTAAAATGAACACTTTGATAATCATAACAATGTGGTTTGAAAAGCATCACTTTAAAAGGTCAGCTATACCACCCCCTGACTGCACATTGAAAGCATAGCGGATATATTGAGTCACACATATTGTTCATTGTCATTTGCATTTGGTGAAATCCCTGCATTTTACCCAATTTAGTAAGCAAGCACCGCCTTGGGCTCCCTTGGCAATACTCACCTCTGAACGCAGTTACTGTTTGTTGGGCTAAAACAACATCTTGTCCCATCTCGCACCAGTAAATCACTCTTCAGTCTTTTGATCAATGTTCGTCTTTTCAAGCCTGTGAATCATTTTGCACTAGTGGAAAGAGAGGGAGCAGCACTCGAGAGCAACGCGGGTATTTTCAGCTTCACCTCTGGGATACTTTTGTGCATGTTGTTCTGAACAAAATGACCATCTGTATCAGTTTGCAGGCAGCCACTAGTGCATCACGAGATCTAACTTTGTATTTGTGTGGATAAAGACTAGCTTAACTCTGCAAAGGCCGTGTAACAGTGTCAGGCTACGTGTGTGTCGTGAAAAGGCCTTACCAAAGTCAAGTACACTTTTTTGCATATTTTTTTTTTTTAAATTGTCCTCAGGATTTGACCTCATGGCCTTTTCCTTATTTTTTGCACATCATCTATCACTGGTAGGGACTGTTTGACTTTCCAATAGTCATGTGAGTGATATTTCCAACCAGAATACGGCGGAAGCTGGTCCTCACCCTTCCGGGGGCTACACCTGAAGAGTAAGCAAATTTTGTGGGTGTTTAAGCCTTTTTTTATTTTCTATGAGCAATGTAAAAATGACTCATTCGTGCTTTGGCTGGAATGTATAGTTGGTAAACACCAGCGCGGAGCAATTGTATTTCTAGAGCTGTAAATAAAAACAGTCCGTACTGCACTGACTCCTCAGTCCTGTCACTGATGTGAGTTTTCGGTGGGAAGGGCAGGGCACGGGCTCAGCCTGGCAGCCGGGCAGCTCTGGTGGCTACAGCAAGACATCAGGTTGGTGGCAACCAAGAGATGTCCAGCAACAGGGAGACCAGGAGGAGGTGGAAGAAAGGAATACAGCCACCTTCCCATCATAGCACCCACAGGAACTTTCATTTTTTAAGGGGATGGGGGTGGGGTGGGAATCCCCCTCACAAATACACAAAGCAGCACGGACCCTACTCCAAAGACCACCAAAAGCAAAAGTAGACTCCAGTCATGGACATTCTGGAATGAGCTATGCATGGAAGATAGTGAAAACACATGCCCCTGCTGCACACACACAATTTTAAAACTAGTCAGTTTGCTGACTGAAGGAGAATTTAGACTGAGTCATGTAAAAGCACATATATACTGTGCAGAAACTGCTCAGGAGAGAAGCCACCTCAAAGTGCATTTATAAAACTTACTGCTTTTACAGTGCCCTGGAAATCGTAATGTCGTTTGCAGGGAATTTTGAAAGGATTCAGTGAATTCTCTCCGTCCAAGAAGGCATGCAAGTCATTTTTCTTCTTCCCGATACGGACAGAAAGACCAACAACACTCAGAGGATTTCATTTAGACCCCTAACCAAGCTGCACAAGGAATTCACATGTAAAATTTGGAACAGGAACCTGCTGACTGGCTCCCTCTCTCCATTAGCCACCAGAAGGAGTGCGCCGGGGTCCTGCTGGGGTGAAATGCTGAGTGTCATCTGTGGATCCTTCCCATTTTCCTACTCTTGCTGGACTGGGGCAGCTGGGCTGGCATGCCCAGCTCTCTGGTCCCCACAGTTGTTTGCCCGTGGACCTCTCGGTCCCCGGTGAGGCTGCAGCTCATGCAGCTCCGCTTGGCTCCCCTGCTGCTGGGCCACGCAGTTTCTTTGAGATTCAGCACATGCTTCCAATGACGCCTGTTCGGAGTTACCCGCTGATGAGTAATAGTGTGTAAAAGTCAATTACATTCATATTCATACTTGCTTGCTACTTAAAATGTTAACGATGGGGAAACTTGCCCTACAGGAATGAGGATGGGGGCAAACTTTTATTAGCCCCACATGGGTTTTTATCTGTTTTAAATGTTACATTGTCCCAGGGAAAGAAGTGCCATTGTTAACAGCATTGGAGGCAGTCAGCTGTACTCAATTTAAAATTAAAAGGGGAAGAAAAAATAAATGAAAAGAAAAAAAAAAAAAAAGGTCTGCCTGACACACTGCAGTATGGCAGGCTATGGTAACTTGCCCCAGAAAGTTTTTATTGAATCCAGCCCTTCAGTACAAAAGAATTCATTAACCGCTTCATGATGTAAAGTCTGCTAAAGACATTACACTCACTGGCCAGTGCAAGGCTGTTCCCGTACGCCCTAAGTGTTGCCTTCACTGATCAGCATTGAGTCCAAGGGTGCACCTACGAGTCAATATTATCAAGTCACATGTGCATCCCTGGTTCTGACTCGAGCCCACACCATGTCCCTGACCACGGTAACGCTGCTGAGGTTGGCACTGGCAGAGCTCAGCTCCAGCAAAGGCACAGGCTGGGAGCATTAAGTGCAAAGATGCTGTTTAAAATCATCTGGTGTTGGGGATCCTGTGGGCTGAGCCTCCTCCCCCCACTGCACAAGGACTACCAGTGCTGCAACAGACTGGGGGCAAAAGAAACCAGTGTGACTCTGGACACTGCTAGTATCTTCACATCGATTTAAGATTCCTGTCCATTATCATTCATTTTCCAGTTTGCACTTCACTGACACACGCAGTGCTGAGAGAGACGCAGTAGTGGATGTTGATTATATTTATAAACCAGGTGGCCCTAACTACCCAAATTACACTTGCTGCCTTCTATTCATCATGTCAACCTAACAAACAGAGAGCCTGGTGGATGTCAAACAACCAGCCAGAAAAAAAAACAAAACAAAAGAGAAGCCAGGCACGGTGTCACCCAGCTTGAACCAGCCCACCAGTACCTTTCACGTGGCTGTATCCATTCAGCTCCCCTGCAATCCCGGTATGAATGAACCAGAGCCATTGCCGAGCAAACAGATAAGAGTCTGGAGGAACTGATCAATATATTTAGATAAGGTGTAACAAGAATACGTAGCAACCTGTCCTTTTGTCCGTGCTTGGTAAATAGGAGAGGAGAGGAAAATAAAAATCCTTGTATTGGCTGCTTCAGGCTAAATTCTTCTCTTTGATGCTATGGTTAATCGACACCACTGTAACCATGGAGTTAGCCTGAGTTCAGGATAACACGGTGGCTTTATTAAGAAACTCAAGCACAGAAATACAGTCGGAAAGTCCTAGGTCTCCTCGGCAAATTAATCCTTTGAACTCAGCTCAGCCACCTGCACCTTCAATTACACTGTTTTTACAGAGAAGATGTTGGAAGTTTAAAAATAATTCAAAATGTTACTCATGCTTGAAATGGCCAAATGAAGATTAGAGTAAAACTGAAAAAAAAAAAAATCCCAACAGCTTAACTGAACGTGAGGTGACATTAAAGGGTATATAAATATTTATATGTAATTTTATAGCAGTATGCTATATACTGTACTTTTTTTGCTCACACACCAATTCCAGTGCTCACTAATTGGAATTTCTTCCAACTCTGAAAAGAACCTTTATGGGACTGAGAAAAGAAAAACTAGGACAGCATTAAGTTCGAACTAGCTTTTGAGACAAGAGCCACTTATGTGACCAAGGCTGTATTCAATTGCCTTTGCTGTTTTCTTGCAGAGAAGCAGCTGAACAGTTTTAAATAATAGAAGAAAAGAATCTGTTTATAGAACAAACTGGAAATGAGACTCTACCTGCAGAGGCTGAGTATGCAGCCAAAGTCTTCCTCTGGCTGCTCATAAGTTTGAGTTTATTACAAAGCTAAAGAAGGCATATTTCATCTTTTTCTTCTCTAAACTAGGTATATATAAAAATATATACACAGATACACACAGGACAGAAAAAGCAAGTCTGTCTGTATAAAATCCCCTCTATCTTTAGCTGAAAACTTTTCTGCTGTGTCAGATTCAGAGTACAGTGCAAAACCAAAATCTAGAGAAGAGTATTTTGAGACCTGTTTAGTTTTCAGGGGATGTTTTCCTGTCTTGTGTAAGAATCTCTTCCCTTCTTTGACTATAAGTTTGTAAGACAAATTGTTCAGCATAGGAAATTCACCAATTACACATTATCGAAAGGCTATTGCTAATCAAATTTCACAGAAAACCTTACCAAATTGCTTATGGGGGAAAAAAAAACCACCATGAAGCATCCATGTTTGTCCAAATGTATTTGTTGTAAGCACACACTGTGTTACCCACCACAAAAACACTCAACTAAGCCACATCCCAAGGCGTGTGGACAGGTGCCTCCCTCTACTTGGTTCCTTTAAAAACAATTTCTCCTCAGTTTATTTAGCTACTTTATTTATAGCCTGACCCAAACTTTCAGCTGCAGTTTTAGCTTCAGTTTTCATCCTCTGAGTCCAGCAGATTTCAAGCATTGTTTTGGCCTGAGAGGTGCTGACTGTCCATCCCTTAAGAAGGTTAATGCTCGGCAGCTGGCAATGCCGAACCCTTCAACACCAACAGCATTAAGGCAGGCCCACAGAGAAATTCATACCTTTAGCTGTGATTTTAGGCATGCCAGTCCCAAATTTAGACAGCCCCTCTCGGTTGCTGTGAGTATTGATGTCCTAATTTTTTACCAGCAGTACTTTCTTAGGTCTCTAGATGTTGGCTGTCTATCTGGCTTTGCTCTGGCTTGGTCTGGTATGCGCCTGCACAGATCACTGTCAGGATCAGACCTTACAAAAAGAGGACTTGTGTTATCCTCGTGCTACTAGTCCCCTTTTGGGAGAATCAAGGGTTGTTGCCTCTCTTGCTCACTACAAGGACTACCAAGATGACCTACAAGACTACTCTATAAGACAGTATCCCTTTATAAGTGGGTCTCTCCCCTATTGAAGCTTTTCCATGTTGTTGTAAGTATTTAAAGTTAGTCCCTGGAAGAGGATGAATCCTACATCTTATGCCTGGGCCAGCATCAGGCTGCAGAGTCAGGCTGCAATGGTGTCTAACGCAGTTATTGCAGGCAAAACGAGATGGCGAGAGGAGATGACATAGATGAGGGCTTGCTGGGAAACCCAGGGCTGTGGGAAGATTCCTCAGGGATGGCCACTGCAGCCCTCAGCAAGTTCTTTCTGAAGACCAACCCAATGCATGTTGAGCTTATGTTTCCAGGCTGCAGGATGCAACATTCACAGTAATTATAACCCTAGCACTTGGATTCCTATCAAAAAGAAGCAGCTAATGGCCAAGTGCAATTGTAAATACCACTTACATTTTAGCAAAGCCTAAGCCAACACATAGATCCCTACAATCCAGAAAATGCTGAGCTGCAATGTTCCTGATTTGCCTGCTAGAGCCAGGGATGCTGTAATAACCACAACAAACCACTTAAACTGCAATCACACACTTTTTTTTCCCCCTGAACATTTGCCTTAAAGAATCCTAAATTAACTGCAGACTCAACAATGATACAAACTGTATTGTGGTTACTTAGGACAGGCACGTTATCACCTGTCCAAGCCTAACAGTGTGCACTATGTAACTGTGACCTGAGCTTTTTCCCCCCATGTCAAAAAGAAAGGAAATTTTCTAGCAGAAAGTACTGTAGAATGGCCAACAGCTGCGACAGGGGTGGTAGCAACGCCGTCTAGTTAGCAAAGACTAACACTCAGCTTTAGAAGCACTATTTCCAGTGAGAAGGCAATTTCTGGTGCAATCCCCACACTGACTTTGAGATACTGGCTCCTTAGAAAGGAAAAAGTAGCATCACACTAGCAAGACAGAAGTGAGGCTCTTGCAGAGAGAACAAAGTCATCTACTAGCCCCTCTGCCTCTGAGCCACCTGAAGTCCTAAGAATATCTCCCAACCTGTTTCCCAGGACAAACACTTGAGAAAAAAAAACAAACAAACAAAACCAACAACAAAAAAGAACAAGAGCTTAGCTGCATCTTCAGAGGCAGAGGGGCATATCCTACTCAAGAGACCCCGAGAGCAGCTTGTCTTGTGCAGATGCAAAGTGCCCCTCTCTCCTGCCCACACCGCGCAGTAATTTTCAGCACAGCTGCCCAGGTGGTTATGTTACTACTTGCAGATAAAGAACACCATGCTAAAGCATATTTTAACTGCATATCCAAAATGCTCTACATCTGTTCAGCTTGGATGGGTTCAGTGGTTCAGTTAACGTAAGCTCAGGCTAGTCTGAACCTGTTAAGTGCTCAATGAAGCCCGATCCACTGCACCTCTTTATTTTCTGCGTAGCTGGATGCTGGTTTTTCCATGACACAAGCATTTCCCTAGCCTTTTGGAAAAGGCATTTAGCTGAAACGCACGGAATAGTAGGAAATTGTTTGCTCTCAGTGTGGTGCAACGGAAATAAAGTCAACATGATAGATTAGTGCTGAGTGACTGGAAGTTATTTTTCCCAAGATGTCACACTTGTGCTTCATAAATGAGTGATCACAAGCATCAGATAAAGTACTGGCAAACCCACCAAAATATATACATCACATATAGCAAAACAAATGCCATAAAAAAATGTGTTATACGTTCACGCTGAGCCATACAAAGCCCAATAAACATTTGCTTGTCATAGTGCAAAGCAATGGTTACAGCATGCAGAAGAAATTATGTCTACACAGCAAGAGTGTGTGTCTGGACTTAAAAATAGGTGAATGATCAGATCTTCATCTGGTGTAAGTCAAAAAAGCTACAGAGATTTCAGTCAGGTTTTAGATGATTACTCCTAACGAGCTCTTGTTCCATGATGTCTGCAGAGACGCTTGGTTTACAAGGCCATGGCTTTGAAAATTCATAATCTTCCTTTTAGGTTTCTCCATCAGGAATTCCTTACACAGATTTGTTGTTTGATCCTCCACAGGAGGAAAAAATCTGAATAACTCCCATCTCATTTGGCTGCTGCTGACAAATTGACATAGGCACCAAAATTAAAACTCTGCTCAATTCAATTTGGGAATGAAAGAACCTGCTCCGGGGCGGGTGTGGGTGTGTGTGTTAAAAATAAAGCCCACACAGCAGATTGCCTCCAGCAGCTCGCACAGGTCCTACGAGCTCCTATGACACAGACAAACTGCGCCTCCTGAAGCAGGGATGACAGGGAGTTTCCCTTGAGGGCTGTAGCTGTAGTTTATGAATGTGCAACTTCATTAGCAGCCGGTGACCCCATTAGATGGGGCTCTTCATTTCTTGGCTTGGACAACGCTCTCCAGGGACTGTCACAGCTGTATGCCATGAACAGACATCTCGTTGCTGGGGTGAGGAAGATGGCTTTCAAAGTCACCTTGAGGAAAGGCTCAGTAATTCTAAGATCATCCTTTGGACTTCCAGAAAATAAAGCGGGTTTTTGGGGGGTTTGCTGAATCAAAGTGCTGTAGCTTGCAAAGACATCTATTCTGTAGTACGGAAACCCACTCATCCTCCCAGGTGAGGAGCTGACACTGAAAATCACATGTAGCCTAACAAGGCTCCTCTTTCTATAATTAGGGGAGAAGTACCAGACTCTTTCTAACATGACCTCATATGCATTTTTTTTTAAAGAAAAAAAAAAGAAAAACAGAAGAAGCTCATAAGCAGCTGATGACCTGCTCCATGTAGATCAGTCACAGAGGAGCAACTGTGCTCTTCACAAAAGACTTTTGATGTAGGCAGCAGGCAAACAGTGATTTAAGATGGGCTGGGCTTGTGGGGTAGTGACGGCAGGGGACATTTGTGGTAGGCCTGAACTCGTTTGCCAATTAGCTCAAACCATGACAGACCTCAGAGTCCTGCTCTCTGGGGCTGAGGGTGTTTGAGAAGACCATGACAGTGTCTGACTAACTGGGGGATGCTGCCGAGACCTGGAGCTGCCTTTTCATCCCTTTACAATACAGAGGAGAAGGAATAATGACCCTGCAACTAGTGGTCCTGGTGGGATGGATACAGTGAACCAAGCGAAGCCAGTACGAAGACTTCCTAAGATGGTAGAGATTCAAACATCTACTGAGAAGAAAGGAACTGTGAGAGCAGTGGGAGAGGAAAGGTCATGCTGAATGTCATTTTTCACTATTCAAATCTGTTGGGCCACAGATGCTTTCCAACAGCTCATAACTTAAAACATTAGGTTTGTTCAATTAAGGACTTCTTGAAGCTTTGACCTGAGTTTAAATTTTGGCTGGAGACACAACAGCAGCATTCAGCAACAGCCTACAGAGATAAGAAGAAGTAGTAAACATTGTACTAATAATTTCAACAGTGTTCTCTGGCTGCTTCTGTAAGGTTCTCACATGTATTTTGGTGAAAAAGGGGACATATATGTTGTAATTTGTACATGCCGTATCAACTGCTGTTCCTAATGCTTTCATCTGGCATGATTTTCTGTTCCTTTCCTTAAAATCTCCTTTTATGGCTGCCATGCAGTAGATCTGTTATTTTTAAACTACCGCATTTTTTGTCTCTTAATACTCATCTGATTGTTCAAAGCCTGACCATGGATTCTCAAAATATACATCTGCATTTTTCCACAGCTTCAGGCTGAGTTCATTCTAGATTTTTATCAGCAGAAGGATTTCAGCCTGGGAGGTTCTGTGGCTTCAGCCCCAGTGGCTACAGGTGGGAAGTGTTGATTCATTAGCAAGCAAGTTTGAAGGCTGCAAAACAACCTCCTGCCATGGCGTCGAGGCTGAGAAACGAGCTATCTGATGTACCGGAGTTTCCAATGAAAGGTGTTTTTCAAGAACTCTCAGCAGTTTTGAACTGCTTGTATGAGTGAAGGGGTAGTTTTTTTTAAACTGTCCCAAACTCTCCCCTCTTCCCACTTCTGCACCACTGTTCTACTCTGGAAAGTTCTTTTTGTTGTTTATTTCTTAATGCTGACGCTTTCATTTAAGAAGGCTGCTCTTCAAGGCAGCATCGTGGCTGATGTGAAGTGGTTCAGCTCCACTGACTTTTCACTGGAGTTGTGCCAGCTTGCACCACCTGAGACAGAGCCCTCCCTCCATTTTCAGAATCAGATCTGCTGTATTTAGAAGCAAAAATCAATTTCAACAGTTTCTTAATCTCGTTAGCTCTATAAAATCACACAGCAGGGCAGGGAATGGCAGCTGGCAGGCATCTGTTACAGAACAAACTTTAACAGTGAATGGAACATCTCCTCAACCATCTGTTTGTAATGTGTAGAAAGAGGAATTACCATCACTGGTGACTTCAGCCTTAGAGATATTTGCTGGAGATCTCATGTGGTCATTCAAAAAATACCTTAGAGGGTCATGCACCCAGCATACTTGAGATGAGTACTGACCTCATTCAGATAGACACACAAAAAAAGTTTACAGACTGAAGAATTAGCAGGTGGCTGTGCATAATGGTGACCATATTAGGATCGAGTAGAATAAAGCATCAACCAAGGAAATGTATGACAGAAATTTAAATACGTCAGTATCCCCAAACTTGACATATTAGCATAGCTGACTGGCAACAAAAATGAACAATAGAAAGAATTGACAAAAACATGGTTTTATAAAAAGATATCCACGATTCCACAAGCAAGTTCAAAATAAAAAAAGCCTAAAACTATTAGTCTAGATAGAAGGGCATTTCTACTAAAGAAAGAGATATAGAAGTGTGATATACAAGTATAAAAGATGGGGGGTGGTGTGTGTGTGTGTGAATGACACCAAGACGATATAAATTCATTTAGTAAAAGATGAAAGATTAAAAGCCTGGTGTGAAAAGCCTAATTATGCCTGTTTCTGTGGTCCCAGCCCAGTGAAAGGAATATGAGGCTTATCCAGGCGGGAAGCACCACATTTGGGAGCCACACATGAGACTGTTGTGGGTAACATGACATGGAGCAACATTGCGTTTGTCTCTGACCTGACCTGCTCTTGTGTTTCTGGACCCATAGCTAGCTTGAAGCCTGCACATCGCTGCCCCACAGAGCAGTGGCATAGCATGGTGTGGAAAAGTCCCACAGCTTGAAGGCAAGACTACCACTGTGATCCCTCTACCTTCTGCAATGGTCTGGCCCACTTGGTGACTGTATTTCTGGCCCACTTGGTGACACTTCATTTTCCCTTCTCTTCATGGCCCAAACCACTGCAATATAAAATTTTTCAGGCTTAGCAAATGAGTGTGTGGGTGCAACTTATCCATGACACATGGACAAGTAGGCTAGATGAGTTAATAGACACTATGCCCTTAACCTCTACAAACCTAAGGAAAATTACACTTTTTCCCACAGATCAGAAACACATTTAACTGCCCTCCAGCAAGCTCTCTCCCAGCCGATTTGCAGATGGCAATGCAAGACCTGCTCTTCATCTCAAGGCAGAAGGCATGCAAAACTGCACCAGGATTGGTCCAGTGGCAGAAAAACTGCACCAGTTCTAACAAAGGCAAGCTGGATGTTATTTGGATACACCTGTAGGTATCATATCATAAACAGATAACTTTTACTTGGCTGTTTTGCAAAAACAAAATCCAGTATTTACAAAGCTGTTTGTGAAGGTACATGAGCACTCCAAGGAGCTTTGCTGACTCACAGAACCTTTGCAGTGAGACCACAAGCTCTTATGAAGTGTATGCATAGCAGGAGATCTCTTGGGAGAGCAGATAAGGATGTTTATAATCATCAGAGCTTCTATCATTAGAGCTGAACCCCTTTTCACTCACAGGGGAAAAAGTCAAGGGCAAGAGAGTTTGGCCATCAACCGTCAGGAGCGACATTTCTGTGAGGAAGGACAGCATCATGGGCACTATAGGAGGAAGGGTACCACTGCTGGGCTGTTGAAATTTTAGGGTGAAGAGGAGGAAAGACTCATATATTTCAGCATCTAAAGGCTGAAAGGTTTTCCAATGAACCTGAAGGTTCATCAGCTGTAGACATGGCATGGGTTGCACTGGGCCTGCAGCTAGAAAAATGAAATTCTGTGGCGTGGAGATCTTGAGAAAGATTTCTTAGAACTAAGGATGTCTTCACATATCCAAGCAGAGGGTGCCAAAGCCACAGACTTTCTAATCAGCTCTGGCTCTACACATGCCTACCCACCTTGCCCTGGGAGAGGCTTACCCATGACATCCCCAAACCTTGCGAGCACCTCACCATTAGGGCTGAGTCCAGCCAATTCCGTATGTGGCACTGGGCTTCCCTGCTTGGAGCAGAGCAAGTTTTAAATATTTTAGAAAGGACTTTGTGGAAATCAGCTGGCTAAGCAAGAGCTAGCTCAGAGAAAATGTGGGAGACAAACCATGCCTTCACCCCAAGGCTGAAGTGTGGGGTTAACTCAGGATTACAGAGCAATGCCTCCGTCCTCAGGGAGTTCAGACACTTACATTTGGAAGTACTTACTTTTCTTCAAAGAAAAAAATAACCCAGAGGCCTGTACATTCTTCTTCCTTCCAAAATTATTTCTCTGATCTAACCCAGGGGGTCTGGGCTCACCCTACTCCGCAGGGATATGGGAAGACCTGAGATCATTCCTCTCCCAGCCCGAAGGGACTGCAGCCTGCTATTTCACTTTGCTTCAAATGCAACATTGTGGGTTATCCTGAGGTGAAAATGCAGCAAGCCCCTCCTGTTGTAGGGTTTCCACAGCTCACAGCTAATTTATTCAGACGGAGGGACGAGCCCTGTGATAGAGCATCAGATGCCCACACCTAGGAACAACCTATGAGATTCAGCATGTATGGCACCGAAGGGCTGCGCACCCAGAAGTGCCTCTGTTCTCCACCACCAACCACTAAAGCAGGAACGTTCTAAAGATTTCACCTCTGCTTACAAACCCTGTCTCCCTCTAGGATTAGAGTTCATTGGGGTAGGCAGTAAACTGCAGATCCCCACGCTCCCCTTAGGCTGCAGAAATGCCATATTACCACTGGAGCAGTTCCTTTAGACGTGTGCACGCTGTGCTTTCCTTCCTTTTTCAAAAGCCGACAGGAGCATTTAAAGAAAAATAATTCCTTTATCCTTCGCTTTTGCAAGTAGGATTTACCTTGTGTATCTAAAATTTCCTGTAGAGCAAATCTAAGTCCCAATTCCTAAAGCTGTGAAGCAAGAGAAGAATGTAAAGGAACTAAAGGGTATGAAAACCTCTTGTAAAAATTAATAATTTTTCTGTGTCTTTGAGAAAGATCATTTTATGTGTTCATTTCTTTATGCAATCACAAGTATGTTACAAGCCAGCAGCTACAAGGAACAGGGTTTACAGTTTTTTTTTAACAATTGTTCTAGATGTGTTAGCTCTCATGCTTTATACCTCCTATCACTGCACTTGGCTTAACACTGGAACTATTGCTCTTTGATCTAGGACTGATTAGTTTTCCTAGACTCTTGCCCTAGATGCTCGTAATACAACAACCCAGGTTATCCAATATCTAATTAAACACAGGTGGAGCCTGAATTTCTACCAGGAAGAGAGCAGAAACCATTTTGAGCAGTCTGAAAGGGAAAAGAGTACATTGACATGGAAGTGAAGGGAAGGCAAGTGAAGATAAGATGGTGGGGAAAGCAGATCACCTTTCCATTAAAGTCAGTAACAGTGGTTTTAGTCTATTCCAAGAGTGATACCCAGTGGATTAACCAGCTTCTACTAGCAAATATATTCCTAAATATTAAATTCATCTGTATGTGAAATTTTGTGGGTTTTTCACTAGCGTCTATTGCATTGATAATTTCTTTACGGGTGAACGGCTTTATCCTGCAACCTGGAAGCATCCCTACAGCCCTCACACAGAAGATTCAGCTAGTTAATCCTTACTGTTTTTTCTCAGCCTTGAATGTATTTTGTATTAGGTTACTGCTCCCTCTAAAAAGCATTATGTTTCCCACTTTCAACTGCAATTTCTCCACCATCAAAGTAAATTTTTAGGCTTAGACGACAGAAAATACAAAACCGACAAGTTCTTTGAGTTCCACTTAAATATGCAGCTACTTCTAAATAAGCAGAGTTGGCTTAACAAGTCTGCCCCAAGTGAATGTGTTCGTACTCTCCTTCCAAATGGGCCACAAACTCTGTCACTGTGACCTGGTCTCAGAAAGCTGTGTTCCAATGTTCTCAAACTTTTCTCCAGATTAGTAGCTCAGGCCATAATTCTGCTCCCAGCTCTTGCAATTTTTTGGTAGGTAACATCCTTAAATACAACTGATCACAGACCTGGTGCTTTACTGCCACCAGAGCATGGAGATGGACACCAAATGGGCACTATCAGCACCGTGTTGCGAGCCATCCTCCCTGCTTCCTCATCATAAAGGTACCAGGGTGTTGGATCTACACAGAGATTACTGTCACAGGTAAGCAAGGCAGGTGAACACTCATGTCAGTGGGCAGTGGGTGCCTAACACCCACCAAGACCCTTGATAACATTATCCCAATTACAGGCACACACTTGCCTGTGCTACCTTTGTGCCATCTTTACTTGCCTCCTCAGCACTCTCCTCCTGAGCGCAAGGAAACAGCGACAGGGGGAACGGCCTTGAAGCCAGCTTGGTGAAGCACTGCTGATGGTATTTCTTTTCCTGGCTGATGCAAAGATGATGCTTGAGATGAGCCGGGGGTGGAGCTCACCGCCTCGCTGCCAAGTGTCTCCAGCACGGCTGCTTTCAGCAGAGTGCCCAGCCAGTGCCCTCGAGAGATGGGGAGGCCAGAGCGACATCACCCTTCTTACGTTAGCAGGACACTGGTGTCTGAGCCTCTGTATGATCACTGTAATTTGCTCTTGCGTTGGGGACATGGAAAACACTGGCAATGAGAGACTGTAATTCCATAAGGTGGGAGTTGTTCAACACCTGTGGGCATGAGTACGAGCATCCAGTATGGACACAAAGCTTGCCCACGTTACCTTGCCAGTGATCTCAAGCCACGAAACTCCCATGAAAAAATGTCACTACAACCCTTTGGGACCCTCCCCACACTGGGGGCGGCCCATGGCACAGGGGGTGTCTGCTCGGCTCCAGGGGCACCAGCAGCACTGCCACTGCTCAGAGCACCGAGGCGAGGGTGCACCCCTTCTGCAGTCAGGGCCGAGGTCACCGTCGCTGCAGAGGTTTTTCCTTCCACGCTCTCCTCCATCCGCAGGAAGCCTCCTCTCCGATGTGATGGGGTGATGCAGCGTCGCACCAGCCTGCGCCTCCCCCGCTTCCGAGAACCCCGGCTCTCACCACTACCGGCCTTCCGCAAGGCCGGGCGCTGCAGCTGGCACAGCACAGCACTGCACGACACCCGCCTGCTCTTTTCACTGGAATCCCCAGCTTTTGGCTATTTACATCCTTTCTTAGAGAGAGACAGGAAGCTGAATCAGAGCCATAGATGGTTACCGCCACCCGAGCCCTCGCCTGGCTCCCAGCAGCACCCAGTGCCCTGATGGCGATAGCTCCCATTGAGCTCGCTCATGCTCTGCCCACCACTGGATGGGGGCAGGAGGGGACAACAAGCGCCCCAGCCTGTGCCATCATCCCTCTTGGGTAGGGATCAGGAATCACAGTGGCCCTGGGGGGCAGGGAGGCAGGCAGGGACACCCCTGGCCTTGCTAGCCACAAGCTAGCATTTCCCATGGGAGGCAATATTGGAGCTGTCTTCACAGAGTCACCTGCAGAAAGCAGAGGGGACAGGTCCTAGGGCAAGCCTGCAGTGTCCCCGCTGCTGTGGCCAAAGCCCTAATCCCAGCTGTGCAGGGGTGTACGCTGGAGGGAGGGAGGATGCGAAGCACTTCACGGTAAGAGGGCCGGTTCCACGGAAAACTAAAAAGCAAGTTGTTCCTCTGAACGAGCACGCAGCGTATGAAAACACCCCACCAGAGGAAGTATATCCTTTGCTTTTCTCTTGCAGTGCCTGGCTGTCACACAGGGTTAAACACTTGCAAGCTCTGCTGCGTGTCTTCTGTGGAAAGGTTTTCTTCCCTCCAAAACCTTGAAGAATAGGTGAAGACCAAGGCAGCAGCTTAAACCGATGCTTCCCCATTGAGGAAGCAAGCCCTCCGAGCAAGGATGGAGCGCTTCCTTTGGGTGAGTGAATCGGAGTTACAATCTCTTCTGCCATCAGATGTAGGAGGCTGCCTCTGAACCTAAGTGATGCATCTGTGCATTTACCACTGCCCTGTTTTAAAGGACACCTCTTGCTTCAGGGAATCATTTTGGCTGCCAGAAAACAGCCACAAGGAGAAAATGAACATGGTATTTAGTCTGATCCTCCTGTCTTTGGCCTTATTAGCTGAGGGTCAGCGCTGTGAGGAAGCTCAGCCCCTGCCACGCTGAGCATGGCTGCAGTCAGCTGCTGGGACCCCCCAGAGCTGCTGAGACCCCTTGGCATTGCTGGGATTCTGGGTTCTAAGGCAGGGTTCCCACTGGCTCATGGAGATGGCTCTCTGCTGCAGCAAACTTACTTGTGAAATGTAGGGGCAGGGGCAGGACACTAAATCGGGACTGGGCATCTTCCCAACAGCTTTAGGGCCAGGCCGTGGCAGCGCCATGCCTAACGCTGCGGTACACGAGGTGAATCGGGTGACTTGCTGTGGGTACACAGGGTATTGCAGGGAAAGTCAGGTGCCTGCGAATGGCACTTGCAGAGCCTCAAATATTTCCTACAGAGCTCTGTCCATGCCTAACAGGGCAGCAGCATTCAGCCAAGCAGGGGAGCGACGCTGGGAAGGTCCCCTGCCACCCCAGGAAAAGCTCTGTCCTGCAGGCTGCCGACTGCCGCTCACTCTGCCGGACACAGCTCCCAGACTTTGTGCTGGCTCACACTGCAGGGCCCAGCTCTTGCATGGAAAACCAGAAGAGCTCAGGACTTCTGAGGTCCAGGTCCTTTCTGCCAACATAAAAAATTTACCGGTGTGCTGGGAGAGCCAGAACAACGCACCCTTTGTGTCTCAGTTGAATCTGCAAATGAAAGCTTATGTCTTCTCTTTTCCTCTTCTTTTCATTAAGGGAAAAAAGTACCCATAAGTTATAGCAACAGGACACTCAAAAAAAACCCCTCTCCAATCAAAAGAATCCTAAATTTGCAAAGGCAAGTACTCAGAAGGTTGGAGATGCCAGAACTGAGACTGCCTGCTCAATACCAGCAGCAGTGGGTGATTGAATTAAAGGACATCTGTCCTGCCCCTCTCGCGGAGGGAGGGACTGCATTCTCTGGCCACGTCACACTGCCATAAAGTACCTGGAGAGAATAAATGGAAATATTTTCTTCAGCAGCAGGGGAGTGACAGGGAGAGGCGAAGCCAAGCAGCTCTGAGCCAGGGAGCTCTAGCCTGGCCTCAGTCCCTCCCGCACCCAAGCTCTGTCCCAGCGCAGGTCCCAGTGAACAAAAAACAAAGCTCCAAGTCTGACTTAGTATCACCTTGTTTCAGCTTTACATCAGTTCAACTCCCATTATTTGAAAACAAGCAAGTCCTTAGCTATAGAAGTATTTATTTTTTTTTTTTTTTACTTTTTAAGGAAGGGAAAGAGGAAAGAGAAGAGAATAAAGGACTCTCTATGGATATTCCATTATATGGAGGCGTTTCATGGGAGTTGCATTGCATAAAACCCAGCAACAAAGCAATGGCTTTGGTCTTTCCTGAACAGACACAGCAGAAGACGCTTTTTATCAGCATCAACAAATATCAGGCTATATGTTTTGGAATTTGCTCTCAGATATATTTCTCTGTTGTGAATGTAGTCATAACAGCTTGGGTTGTCAACTACTCGACCCCTGTACTAATTCTGAAACTAAATATCCGTGCTTACAAACAACCCAAAATATTCTGGCAGGCCAAACTCACACAGCTATACAGAGTGCACACCCTTTATTTTCTTCATCTAGCCTGCCTCCCAATAACTAACTACTTCATTAAAAACGTACCTTGCCTGGAAATTCAGGCAAACTCTGGGATCCATATGTGCCAAAGGAAAGATTTTGTTTTGAGGTTTAATTTGATCTCTGTTTTCAGTCATTCAGTTTATCAGAGGGTGTGATTTATTAGAAAAATACAAACAGCAACTAGAAATAAAAAATCCAGTGACCTTTCACTGCAAGGAACAGCAGTTTCACAATGCACTCCTGATTAGAAAAGAACATCAAATGACCCACATGCTGGTAGCTGAGCAACTGCAAAGCTGACTCTTTGCAATCTACAAAATCATGGGAGTTTTAAATTTTTTCTTTAAAAAACAGTCACTGTTCATGTTCCCAAGTGAAAAAAGTATCTGAGGACCTTATTTACAGACTTGGAAGGACAGGCTAATCCCTTGTCCTTGTAGCCAGTTTTAGGAACTTTCAGGTTTTTCTTGGCAAATACTCAAATGCAACACTGATGTCTTGCTCAGAGTAGCTTTCGTCAACATGATCTCTGTTAAAATCACCTGTGGCGTGAATTGGGCAACTGTTTGGCCTTATTACTACCAAACAGTTATTTTAAAGAGTAATCCTTACGGTTAACAAAATGACAGTGGAGGCCTTGGCTTAGATATGCACCAGGAAGAGAGCATTTTCTTAGAAAAGCATAGTTCTCAGTAAATGATAAACCACAGAGCTACTGCTGTGCACATTAAACCACAGAGCTGTATTTATATAGAATTAAGGGTCTTAAATCCCACCTCCGCCCCAACCCCCCAGCTTCTGCCATCCAAAAGCAAGGATTTTCAGATGCACATCTAGCACTTTGACTCCCAACACAGCCTCCTGACCTACCCCATTAGGCATCCACCTTACAGCTATGGGGAATACAAACTCTTTTTCCATATGACTGTTTAATTGAAGGCATCTGAAACATCTCCACCACTTATTATTATTGATCTTCTGGGTCAGAGTGGTGCTGAGAGGCCCTTACCGTGCCAGCTCCATAGCAAAGTAAGAGTCACTCCCTCACAGAGCTGCAGCCCAAAGAGACCACAGAGACATCGGGAGTCAGAGGAAGCAAGTGCTCTGATCCCAAACACGTACAGGAGGAAATAAATCAGCCTCCAAAACAAGCAAGCATCCCGATTCAGAAACACACTTCTGAAAATGCCCACACTTAACCCTTCGCGGAGACCTATGGGCTTAGCGAACTCCACAAACTCCTGCTCGCCTGGGCTACGTCCTACGGCCCAGTCCCAGCGAGTGCTGCCACCAGTGCTGTTGGGTTGGCAGGGCCACCTCAGGCTCGCTAGATTTTTCCAGTGGAGAAGCATGAACAGCCTTTAGAGTGTGCTGGTATCCGAAGTTGGGTCCACATGAGCTGTGCGGTTACAAAAAGTATTTGGCAAAGCAGCTTCTGTCCTGGGGGGGAGATGAGGGCAAGGCTCACAGAACGGGAGAGCAAAACAACCCATGGAGATGTTTTCCTACGCCTAACGTAACAAACTGCCAGTTACATTACTTTCACAGGCTTTTTTTCACTATTTCAGATAGGCAAGAAGAAATGGGCATTAATGGCACTGCACCTGCACAGTGCAATCCAAATCTGAGCACTGGAGACACAGACAATCCTCAGGAAAAAAAGACCTGCGGGGCACATCCTGCACTCCTCCAGGCTCACACATACCTGTCCCCTTCCCAAGGAAGCCGGGGGAGGAGGAGAAAGGCACACAGGCCCTGCCCCAGCACAGCCTGCAGCCATTGCTGAAGCATCTGCTTGAAGGTGGCGGTCAGGTGGTAGGGAGACTCACCTGAGTATCACAGCACTCCAAGAGCAACGCAGAGCTTTCTGTAGTTGACTTGAAACCCCTTCTGTTCAGTCTAGGTTTAATCCTACTGCCATGTAGAGCAGGTAGCTGAAGGGAAGGGAAATGGCACCTTTCAGTGTGGCATTTATTGGCAGGGCTTCTCAGGAGTCAAGGGGCTGTGTGTTACCACGAACAAGCCCCACTCTCAACCCAGGCTTGCAAGGACTTTGTTCTCCCAGTTGGCAAAGGGAAGTCTAAAAAGCCCTATCAGGCAGAAGAAGCTGCAGGTGACCGCAATCAGACAGCTTCTGGCCTTCACTTTTCGGTGAGTGTCAGGATTCAGCAATAAATCCAGCAGAATTGAAAGCTGCCTTAAAGCTTCCACAGTAAAAACCAAGATATTCTACACAGGGTAAGGTGGCCACTGGCTGTACCAAAGTCTCAGAGTAATTGCTGACATTTTCCCTGAATGTACTTGCAATTTGGGGCAGTATTTGCTGTAAAATGACAACTGCCTGCATTGTATTGGTACAGAGCAATGCAGAACATCCAAATATCAGTGAAGCCGGCCCTGTGAAAAGCAGTAATGGAAAAATCAGTTTCCCAATTGCCTGAGCCCTTGAGAGAGCTAACAGAGCGGTGATCACAGAGGACGGAAATTAAAATGCAGTTATAGGCAGGACAGGGGCTATGTAAAAATGGGATGCGGCAGCACCTGCCCATGGCCCATGGGCAGAGCTGGTTCAAGGTACAGCCCTGAGGAGCTCTGCAGTAGTTTGTGCCATAATCTAAACAGGCTCTGGGCACCACTGAACTGAGTAGTTACTAATTGCTACCCTTGTTGGCTTGAGTTGGGCAAAGATTTCACCACCACCCCCTTCTGACCCCATAAGGCTGACAGCTCTGGGAGGAAAGTGGAAAGTCTCCAGCAATGCCTAGGAAAAACCCAAACCATTGGGTGACTCACTTTTCCATATTAAATAAGATTATTTTGTATCTGTAAAGATATTTATTCCCACAGAGACTCCTACATCAAGTTCACTCACTTCACAAAGCAAATAATGATTTTCCTCCTCTCAAGCCAGCTGATTCGGTGGGACACCTGTTATCAAGGAGAGTCAAAACACGTGGGGCTGGGCTGAAGGAACAATTGGTTGTCTGACCAAAGTTGACCAAGCCAAAACACTACGTACTGCAATTTCCAGGCTGCTGAGGAAAGAGGCAAATGTAAGTTAAAAGTCATCAAATGACCCGGTGTGGAAATACAAATATAATTCTGGTACCAATGAGTTCTGTATTAATAACGTATTCCCTGGCGGGAGGAGAGGAACATTTCTGTCACATCTTCAAGGCAAGTGGGAAAGCAGCATTATGCTGGAAATATAAATACGGCTTCAATAACCCTTACTATACCTAAAGGGGGTTCTGTTTGGGGACAATTAACTTTCTTTCACTCCAGGCACTGCCTTATGTAAGTGTTTTGAATAACAAGGAAAACAATGACTGAAATAGTCATTGTGCTCTGTAAGCTCATGTGCCCCATAACCTCCTAATGGGAGACACTTAGGACAACTGTTATTCCCTGATCCTCACATGCAGCTCCCACTGAAGTCAGTGAAAGCCCCATATATGCTTCTCTAAGAAGAATTTCACCCATAATGTTTAACCATAATGAGCATGAAACAAATCCGTCTTATTAGATATTGGGTGACTGGAAAAATGCCCTAAGTATTTTTAGACGGCAACCTGGAGGACAATCCAGATCCCTGGGTTTACCGTGGCTCAGCTCTAATTTATGAAGCAAAAATCTGGCAAGAAGAACAAAAGCATGTGAACAAAGCTATTGCACATCTCATGATCAGTTCTTAAATGGAAAAATAGATGAGATACCTGAGCTTGGAATAAAACTGTTCCAGTCAAGGGAATACACAAACTGAGTGGGTCTCGAAATGTTTCAAGGCAGTAAGACAATATCACTACATATTATACCATTACCATTATTATTTTAAGAAGGAAAATAATATTTTTTTCTCTCTTTTTTCTTAGTGAGTTTATTGAGCAAGGAAATCCTTGTTTCATTTATTCAAAACAAATTAGAAGGGAAATAAAACACCAAACAGACCAGTAATTAAAAGGTGGAGAGAGGATGAACAAAATCTCCCACTCATGGACCCAAAATTGTGTGTTGGATAGAGCATGGCATGGGAGCAGTCTCAGATGAGGGACAAACTAGTTTGTGCTTGCCACTTGGATTATCTAGCACCTAAGATGAAAAGTTTAATTGCTGCATAAAATTAAGAGGAGGGGTTTCTAGTTTATGTCTCTAGACTAGCTGATGATGTACTCTTGGCATGTCTATAACCTCAGAAACTTGCAGATATAAATTTAAAAGGGTGCCTTAGATCTGCAGAAACTTTAAAGTGTAAGTGCCTGGGGAAGTGATGAATCCCTTTTAAAAAGAAAAAGGATTAGGCAGAAGAAATGTGAAGAACTGTAAAAGGGAAAATATCAATGGAAGTGTAGTGAAAGCCTTCGCAATGACATCAGTTAAGCTACAGAAGGAGTGAAACCACTATCACTGGATGCACATAAAATTTTACTAGGCTGTCATAGATGTCTTGCATCCTTGCTCACAACCTTTTCTGGTTAGAGCTTCCTTTGTAACAGATGGGTAGGCATGAGGGAGTGAAGAACTGGTACCTAAACACTTCTATTACCAAAAATGTTCAGGCATAAGACAGCAGAAAAACTTTTCACTCTTGAAAGAGGCGAGCTGAACAAAATCCGCAACACCACAAGCCTCTTCAGCAAACCATACCGGTTCTGCACAGAGCGGAGGAGGTAATTTTACCTCTTTGTTCAGGTACTAACAGATGGGAAGGCTGGGAGGAGAAAAGCTACCCAGCTGTTTCTGGAAATTTTAGTGGCATCAACAAATGTTTCGTTTGATTCCCCCCAACATCCCCGGCTGCAAATAACTCTTCCTTTGCCATGCCACTGGAGGTTCGAAGAAAATTGCACCTCCTTGCAACTGCGGCGATCGAAAGGACCTTATTTGGATTCCTCCCCCCAGCTCCACTTTGCACTGAGAATACATGGCTTCAAGAGCATTCACGAAGGGATTTTTTTCCTCCTCTGGCTTAAACAGTGAATGGCAGAGCTCCGAGTCTGAATAAACAGTGTGGGTGGTGACTGCTCTGTGAGGCCCATGTAAAGGATGCAATCATTTTCTGACTCTGTTCAGCATTAAATCATGTGAAACTAGCTTGATTACCACACATAACATTGACTCTGTTACAGACTATAACGTACCGTGTATCCTTCCCTAACTTTGCAGGGGAAAAAAATAACAATTAATTCTCCTAGCTTCAAGTGTTTAATTGTGTATAAAGTTCATTGACCTCACTAGTTGCTGTCAGATGATCTTGCTAAGGCCTGTGAAAAACATCCCAGGAATGCAGTGATGTGGGCAGAAACAAAGTGAGTTCATGCCACAAAATGCTTTAAATGGAACAAAATCAGCAACCATCCGGAGAGCCTGCACTGAAAACAGGACTTCGGAATAATCGCTGCTTTAACCTCACCTAAGCACGGCTAGTCCTTGAAAAGGGGCTATTATAAATCACAGCCTTTAAAAAACATAAATCCTTTAGGGATCCTGCATGTGACTACATGAAGTAACTTTGTTTACTGGGAAATCTCTGCAGCTGAATGGGAGTCAATGTTTTGGAATGACTGGAGAAACTGGGACATACAGGAGATAAGCTGGGAAGAGGGGAACCTGTTTTTGTGCTCTGTCCAGTTCCCATTAAGGGTGACCATAGATAAGTTGCTTTGCCACCACACAACTCAATTTCTTCCTCAATAAAAATGGAAATAGGACTGCTTATCTACACGCAGACACGCGATGCTTTTTGCTAGGCAGCAAAGCCACTGTTAATGGCAGAAATGATCATATATTTGATACATACGTGAGTACTCATGCTGCCTCGTTTTTAGCATCTCCCTGAAATGCAGATTCTGAGCCATGTATAGGAAATCTTTCCCAGAATGACTTCAAATCAGTGTGTTGCGTTGCCCATTTCATATGCCGTTACTGAATGAATAAAATCAGCATGAATTCTGCTAGTAGTGCCCATTAAAATATAAACTGCTTCTCTTACGTACTTTTCACAATTGACCTACACAATTTCAGAGGGATGTCACAGCCCAGTTTTGTTGGGGAGCAGCACACACACTGCTGATAAGATGGCAGTTTTTGTTAAGCCTTAAATCTTAGCACAAGTTGAAAGAACATCTGCCAAATCTCTGTCAGTCTGCAAGGCCTTTGAGACAGAGAGCAAGACCACCTATGGGCATGGATGGCATTTTGACCATCCCCACAGTGGCCTCAGGGCGCCGCAGTCAGATGAGCCCCCATATCTCACCAGGGCTGGAAGCACTGCTGTAGAGCTCACCCTGCTTCTGGTGGTTTTGTGGGTGCCTCCAGCAGAGCCTGACCATGTCCACAAAGTGTGACCAGGCATGCACCACTGCAGGGCACTTCTTCATAAGGCATTTATTTCCCATCCTCTCGTGTACTGCTCTCACTGCACCTTCCCTCCTCCTCTCCAAAGGCCTATGAGGGAACATACGGTTTGTAGACAGTAACAAGGTGATCCAAAAAGCTGGTCTGAAGTGATGACCTAGGAAATGGGCGTTCATCACATACAGTATGTTGTCTGACAGCAGCTCTCAGTTTTCTAGGCAGCAACGTTGTCCAAATCCTTTTCAATATAATTCTGATATTTTGCATTTCTTATGGTGGCTACAGCAAATAATTCTGGTGAGACCATTTTCCATTTGGTTATTTGGTTCATTTTGGTGATCATAAAAGGCTTGGATTATAACTTCTACCATCTGGAATTTAATCTTCTTCACAGACAGATAAGACCAGATAATAGCCATATTAAATTGTGGATTATGATTTCTCTTGGTATTAAGTTCTAAAGTCTTACCCCAGAAGGGTATGGGATTAAGACAACCTATACTATTAAGTGCACTGGAAAAGATGTAGTTCGTAATTTCTCATATCTATTTTATCTATTCATTATCAATGATAATAGTGGCCTTAATCTTTTAGAGAAACTACTCCAATCAAACCCTGCAACCAAAACAAAGTGTATGCAGGAGAAGGGGGTTTAATTAATTTTTGCTTTCCATTGCCCAGTTCCAAGTGTTTGGGTGGGAGGGGAGGGGGTGGAGGAGGAAGAAAACACAGAAAGAGTGATGCAACTTCATGTTTATGGGAAAAATAGTCAGAGGACAAGATATCTATGAAATCAATGGGTTCCAGGCCTCAGCCAGCATTTCATGCTTTTCACAGATGGTGACATATTAGAATGTTTTCCCAAACAGCAAGAAGCCAAAATGGGGTTTCTGCAGCTGCAAATAGGTAAGAAAATGAACCCGGTTCCTCAAAGAGCCACAAAACATCAAGCAATTTTAAGGTACTTTTGAAAGAAAACCCTAATACACAATGACATACCGTCCTTCTGGACTGTATTTTTGCTAATAATAGAGCAAAACACCTAAGCAGTAATAGTAAGAAATATGCTTCTGAGCAACACCCACACGTTTAAACATACCACAAAGACTGAGGTTTAGTTCAATCATTTACAAAGTTCAAGATAATCTGTAAGAAAAGATTTAATAAAAGTGCAACCCTATTTTATTACTCAGAAAATTATGCTCCACCAGAATAAACTGAGAGAGAATTCATGGGGTTTGCAGCTTGTCAGAAATGGAGATGACATTAAACTTGCCTTAGGGGAAAGACACACATATATATTATATACTATGCAATACCTGGACATTAAGATTTTCTCTTACCTGAAAATACCATTCTCTTTTGTTAAGACCTGAAAAAATACAACACTAGCAATCCAAGAACAGCTGGTGAAAAACAAATAAACCTAGGAAACTGTCTGCATATTGATTCAGAAATTCTCGCCACATCACTCCCTTTCAGGAAACCTAGCGCACACTGGAAGCAGGAGTTTTATCTGAAAAAATCGTGTACTTCAGTCACATTTGATACTGAATAGCACCTTGAATCCTATCCCCCATCTCCTGCCTGATGTTTAAATCCAAAATGGTTTTAGCAGCCCACTAGCTAAAATTTCCTCAGAGTAGCAACCCTTGCCTTGTACCATCTGAATGCTGCATTTCTGGACTTTACGAAGAAGGGGGTTGTTATGTCTAATAGTTCCCGACACAATGGACAGCAAAAGCATGTTGAAATTTGAATTAAGATGACAAGTATTATCTATATATACATGAATAAAGACTTTTATTTATATAATGTTAGTATCTTCAGATAGTATGGAGTTAGAACATTGTTTGGATAGTGGTACAACAATATAATCCCAC
>JAVJGJ010000037.1:89281309-89292680 GCA_035590215.1 Microhierax caerulescens
CAAGTATGGAAAAAAGGAGACGGCATGTTACAACAACACATGACCACTGCTAAGTTCATTACCCTGCACAAAGTGCCTGGGAAATCAAAGCTTACAGTGTGTTCTCCTGGAGAAGAATGACCGCACCGTGGATGTAACAAAAACACATGTTGTGAGTCTCTTTGAATAATTAAAAAAAAATGTATTGTACTATGTAGTATTAAATGCAAGAATACTGCACATGAAAGTACTGCAGCAGCAACATGAAAGAGAAGGATAGTTACGTTTAAAAATCTCCAACTGTTATGCAACTTAGATTTTTTTTCTTTAAGTACAAAAATTTGCATACAAAAGACAGAAAATGTTTGGGGGATAAAAATAAGGAGGAGGAGCAACACGATCCTCAGTTCAGATCTTCCCTGAAGTTTTGAAAGAAACAGGGAAGAAAAGCAAAGGCAAAGCTTCCAATGATACTGTAAGTTACTCAGTAAAATTCTTCAGGAGCACATGTCTTTGAAGTACCACAGGGAAGGCTCAATCCTATTACAGCCCTCCTGAGGAAGTGTTAATCTTCTAGACAAAGAAACCAAGGCTCACTTTTTATGAAGTTGCATGTATTTTTGATTGCTTCTGGCTTGGTTTATTTGTTTCTTTAAGGCTCATCAAACCTGATTTTTTTCTGAACCACTAAACCTACCGTTCAAGCCAAAGGCAAATGGAAGCTGCTACGAAAGATCAGGCCACTTTCTTTTAGGAAGGGTGAATTTACAGGCCTATATTTAACTGTTATTGATGAAACACTGGCATTACAGAAATCAATAAAATAATCCATTGCCAAAAACAGCACTAGGATTTTATTCTTGATTTAAAAATTGCTGGCTACAGTCAAATAAAATAATAAAAAAAAAGAAGACAAAAAGCATGTTTTGCGGGTTCATAAAAAAAGGATGCAAGAAAAAAGGCAGAGTGCTAAGAGATAAGCTATATTGATAAAATGTAATCCTTTTATGCTGGTATTAAAAAGGATTCAAGGTTTATATTTCTGGTCTTTCAGACTGCATTGATCATAAATAAGCTAAAGTTAGTATCATGTCGTGACACTGTCTGTTGGGAAAAATTTACAAATCAACCCCTTTATTAGGATTACTGTTATTACTTTATGGGAGGGCAATGAAATCCAAACTCTGGACTTTTTTTTATCTTCTAGAGACAGAAGAACAGCTTTTGGTTGGGGATTTTTTTTCTTTTAAAGTATAAAAACCAATTACTGGCCTTGACTGAAGCTGAATTCAATTCCTTTTTTGATGTTCTGCAGTGCACTTCTGAGCAGCTTTTGCAAGCTATGACTAGCGTACAGCATTTGCAGTCCCTCCAACAAAACAGAAAATGTATTTGTAAGCTCATTACTACTAGAATAACAGCACAGACACGACTCATGCAGTTTGTTCTTGCAGAAATGATGAAGAAAGTTCACAGTATGAGCAAGGGGAAAATCACAGTGATCAATTTCTGATTTATTTAATCAGTTGGGGGGGGTTGTGGGGTTTTTTGTTTGTTTTTTATTGTTGGGGTTTTTTACATTTAGGTGTGGACTCATCACATCAAACGTTTTTCACCACCTCCACTCTCTTGCGGAAAGGCTGGCAGGTACCAAAAGACAAGGTGTCCCAGAGGGCAGCATGCATCTTACAGAAACACAAACACCTGCTCAGAAGGCCTTCAAACCGGATTTAGAGGATATAAAGACATTTTGCATTTCTTTTTCCTTTGCAAGGATCAGTGATGCATCATTTGCCATGTTCACCCTTGCTCCTGTTGACCCGGGGGATTGGCTGCCTGTGGTTTGCCTGCTGTTTCCCCCAGGGCCCAGCCTTGCTCCAGGGCCATGCATCGTTCTGCCTGCCATCAAACAAGAAATGCAACCCATGGAGAAGGAAAAAGATTTGCAACCTTCACACAGGCTCCATCTGGTATCCAAGACCAGGATCAAGACTTAAAACGCAGCAAATGCATTTGTTGCGGCACTAATGCTGTTTTGCTTGTGCACTGCAAGCTGCTCAAGTTGGATATTAAGTGGGGAAAAAATGCACCATGGAATTTAGTTATTACATTAATTTGATTTTGTTAAGCAGCAAAGGGGAATAAAGAAGATATACGAGAGCAGCTTCAGACATAAACACGGAGTGTATCCCGTTTTGGACAGCCTCACGCACTGCATATGGCACGACACGTAGTTTTCTTCTTTTTGTTTGTTGTTTTCAGTTTAGGTTTTATCCAATTATATATCTATTGTGTGACAGGCCTGGCATGAGAGATCCCATTTACAGGAAATATTTCTGAGATCACAGGCCCTGCAGGCTAAATGCAAACACTGGAGCAGATGGTAACTGATCCAGTAGAGCTGTACCTAGGGGTGCTGGAAGGGGGAAAAGACTTGGAAAGTAAAGCCGCTAACAAAATAACCTCGCATTATTAAAAACTATAACCAAATCAGCCCAATGAGCAGCTAGGGACCTCATTAGGGATGCCTCTGACCACTGCCATTGACCTGCTCGTGGCAAGGGGCCGGGGGCGGGAGGGAGGACAGGCAAAAGAGGGTGCTTGGTTCTAAAATGACTTTCTACCTGCCCAAGCGGAGGGCAAAGGGGGCGTTTTGCCCATTGGGTAATCACCGTTGGAGAGCAGCAAACCTCCTGGAGGAGAAACACGAGAGCGAAATGTCAACCCACCCTTTAACACAGTCGTTCCCAGGCTCTCCCTTTGGCACAGCCGGAGGATGTTGAGACTAACCCCGCGAGACGAGCTCCCTCCCCTTCCTAACAATACAGCGACTGTGCCCGGCCCGGCCCGCTGATGCCTCTATTCAAGCGGGTGCCCTCTAATCTGTGATGCATCTTGTGTTTATAGCAGCGCGGCTGAGACCAGGCCGGCACGAGGAATAGCTGACCAGCGTAACTGCGGCAGCTTAATGGCACAGGCGAGCTTGGGTGGTGCAAACGCCATCTATCCTGGGGGAGGGTGGGGATTAAGGAAGGAAGCTTGCATCAATACATTCTCTAGTACTGTCTTGCAGCAAAAAACACCCTTTTGATGATAAAACTGCATTGATGCCAGGGTTGTAAAAGTGCCGTGGTGAGAAATGAACCGTGCTGCAGCAGGAAAACAATTCAACCACAGACCTGCAAAAGCAGGTAACTGCCTCCCCGATATTTAAGAGGCATCTAGCACAGTGAATTTCCAACCTCGATATTGTGACAGTATCTCAGTATAACGATGCTAACTTTTAAACACATGAGGGGAAGCTCAGGGAGACTGGACAATAAAAATAAGATTCCAGACCAGTAAACGGGAACAGCTGACCAAAGCCCTTGAGAAACACTGACTCATTCATGATCACTGTTTTAAAGGTTGGTAAAAGCTACATCGCTTCATAAGGCAGAGTACAAAATACCAGTTTAAGTTACCTTACTTACTTTATCTGCTGGAGAGGGACTAATTATGCCCACTTACCTACATTAATTGTACTGTCTTGTCTTTACTAAGTAAGGTTTCATTAAGCTAGAGGTGGTCCTTCAACTATACCTGTGTAATTTTTCACACTCCTCCTCTTGCCCTACCCCTTTTGGGCTCTGTGGCTGCTTCTCACTCATCCAAAGACTTACCCTGCCACCCCTTAGCCTTCTGCACTTTTTCACAGACAAAACAAGCAGTGTTTGCTCTGATTTTTCTGGTGGGCAATGCTCCCCAGGCTGCAGGGGAGTCCTCTAGACACCCCCTCAGGCTGCTCAACTGCTTTTTTATTCAAAGCGGGGAAAAGCATCCAGCTAAGACTTCACCAGCACCGAGCCTCTGTATAAAGGTTCCTTCACACATCTTGTACCTCGCTCCCTCATATGACCTTTTTCACCCTTTGGAATGCAAAAATAAGCCTTGATTTACATTCACAGTCCCGTTTTACCAGGATCCTCTAACATAACCCCCCCTGCTGCCACAGAGCCCTGTTTAAATCAAGAGGCCTTCACATGGATGAAGATGTCTTAAAGAAAGATTGGGATGTAACTCTGTCACAATTATTATGATTTGGTAACATTTAGCAGCTGTGGGGTTTTTGCTGTAGACATCAGTTTTATAGCTGAAACTGTTCCTTTAATTTTTTTGCAAGAATGTTTCACTATTTTTTTTGTCATTGTTGTTTCCTGGACTCCTAAATATAGCCAAGTGGAATAACTAGCACCTCTGTAAACTGTTGGTTAAATGCCACGCTGTGTTTCATTTTGCACTCTGGAAGGCCATTTAAAACACATCAGCCTTGTAGAGCTCAAAATTTAGGAAATTATTTACATTCTGGGAATAACTTCTAACCATTTCCTCAGGCTTTTCTGCCTTTAATATGCATTAATGCTATTCCCACCAAATAAAAGCATGGCCTGAAATATACCAGGTGTCAAAATAAATGGCACTTCAAAGTTTAGAAAACACAATTGAGAAATGAAAAAATGGAAAGGTTGCTCTGCTGTCATGAGCTGTTTTGTCACCAGGATGTTAAACAGCAAGTGGACAACTTTGGGCTTCACAGGAAATTTCAGGCAAAGTCAGACAGGCAAACTCACTGGCAGCAAATGAAGCAACTGCTGCACTTAACCCTATGGAGTCAAGTTCATTAATGTCAGTATTTGGCATAAAGGCACACTATTTCAAAACCAAAAAACATCACGGAACTGAGTGTTACATTTCTGTCTGAAGGGGATGTAAGATGTCCATCCATCCATCTCTAGTGTCTAAATGTCACAAGGTGTAAGATGGTGAATGGCATGGCCATTGGAGGCAAGGCATGAATCCCTTACTCCATTTTGACACCACACACACACACAGAGATCAGAAAGCTGATGTGTGGGGGCCAGTATTGGAAAACACGGTAAGTCCACAGTGATCCAGTGCTACGTCCCTTGACTCCGAAGTCATTTGAAAGAATGGAAGCTCTGAGGTCCCTTTGAAAATGCCTGCCTGACCCACAGAGAGTAAAACTTTCTTATTGATTCAATTTTCTGTCAACATTTCAAAGGAATTGTCATCCCCATTTTGCAGCAACTAAGCTGTTTGCCTAAGGTCAAAGAGTGAATTAACGTTAAACTAGATTACAGAGTATCGTGGTTCCCATTCCTGTGGTCAACCAGCTAGCATCTGATTAGGTCACCCCAGTACATTTAATTTAAAAAGAATGTTGACTCTAACACTCTGCTGAAGAAGTGCTCAGGCCTTCAATAAAAAGTCATGTGAAAGTGAGAGAGGGAACAATAAACAAGAAGGTTCCTAAGTCTTAGTAACTTGCAAACCCAAAGAGACAAAGAGCAACGCAAAGTACTGTATTGAAATATCGGCATTTGCTGCAAAAAACAAAGTCACATAAATACTCTTGGCTTTGTGGGCACAAATGCAGCCTGCAGGGTCTGACCATTGTTGAAGCCCGGGGCCAGAGCAAGCAGTTTTGGGGAGGCTCAGCAGATGCTCTCAGATAGTCTCACCAGTCCTTGGTGTCTGCAAAGGCATCACAGCCTGGCCAGAAGGAAGGTATAATGAAAATTAGGTAGAATGAATACCACTCAGAATTACTTTTTGTACTTTTCAGCTTTGAAACAGAAGATGGGCTACAAGACCTGTTCAGACACACACATGAAGAAAGGCTCTTTCAGAAACACCAACTGGCCTGTGCTGGAGGACTGGAGAGCTTTTAATTTATGAACTGCATTCCTCTTCCAGGTGCCCATGAAAACCATAACACCAAAACAATAAAGATGCTTGCTAATTTTTTTGTTTTGCTGAAAAGGCTGGAGCTTCTCAGAAGAAGAGAAACATCTGTTTTTGCAAAGCCCAGCTATTGCTTCTGTTACCATTGGCAAGCCAGCAAATAGCTGCCTGCCCAAACCAAACTGCAGCACATCACATACAAGCACTTGTACCCTTATACATTCAATATTCTCAAACCAACCCTGATCTCTGAATTTGTACTTTGAAGCAGTAGGAAATTTAGAAAGATTTTGCTGAAAATATATATTCAACATCATTTGTTGACAATTCCAAACATCAAATAGCCTCCTGTACCTGTTTGGTTATTTAAACAACGCTTGTTCAGTTTGCCTGCCAAGCTAAATGTTTCTGAAGTCACCATTCAGACAACCACTAAGTAACATAAACCGTGAAGACAGGTCTTCAGAAGTCCCAGACCAAAGCCTGCAGCACATCCACAGAAATAAAGAATATTTCTTTAATAATAAAGAATTTAATATTAATTTAATATTAATAAAATTTAATAAAGAATAAAGAATATTCTGAATATAAAGAATATTCATAAAGAATATGAAAGAATAGAGCTCGGCTTTATGTGGGATTACTGAAGTGCAGTTATCCCTGAATTCTTCTGCGACTTGCCATTCTTGCTCTGCAATAAGAGTCCTTTGCTCCTCTTTAGCAAAAACCAATGCTGCAATACCTTAAAGACTGCTCAGGAGCAATTGCATACTCTTTCCAAAACCAGACTACTGTTCATGGACTTGCCTAGGAACAGCTGCTCCTCCATACCTGTTTCTGAATAACACAAGAGTACAGAAATCCTGGGAAATCTGTGTCATCAAAAATGTCAAGCTATGGGCTACTGAGATATGCTAGTCACCTACATGCAGGTCATTGGGTACCAAATATGAACAGTGGAGGTTATCTAACTGTCCTGGATGAACTGTATGAAAAGCTGTTAGAAGCTAGAACCATCAGAAGAATGGTTGCTACAAAACCTCAAAGATCAAAGAGCAGAGTCTCTGCTGGCAGAGTCATCATGGGTTTCCCAGAGTTTCTGTGCAGCTCTGCCTGTGGTACCACCTTCCAGCTCGGATTCAAGGAAATCACTGTCGATTTTCATGGCCTATCACTCTACATACACGTAATCCTTCAGGAACGTGGCTTTTCACACACAAAATGGAATTCTCACATGGAAATAAGCAATTTATTTTGCATATAAAGTTAGTCTTTGTGTAGGAAAGTTCACATGCAAACAAGTGCATGAAGATCAGTGTGTTTTCTAAATTTAATTCTAAAAGTACATTGCACAAAGAATAGCAAGAAGACATACTGAACAGCTAAGTTCATTCATTCATTCATTTTAAGACAATACTTTCTTTCCCTACTCTTGCCTCTCTGAAGATCTTTCTTAATTCAGCAAAGCTAGCTACGTACCCACTCGCCTTCAAAACATCCTACAAAGGTTTGTGAACGTGCAATAAATGCACAAGACATGCCTCCTGTATGTTGCATTAATAAGGGTAAGGTTTGCATTTCAATCAAAGGAATGATAATTATGTACTTAAAGAAACTTCTGAATGGGAAGGCAGCACTGAAAAAGAATGTATTCATGCATCTGTGCAGTTTGGTCCCTCTCCATGAAAATCCACTGAGGCTTAATAGCTGCATGAGAAGGATGTGGGATGCCTTTCCTCCAGTCCACTTGCCCTGGCTCATGCACCTCTAAAAGGTCCTACCATGGCAGCTCTACAGCTCTGCTGGTAATTTCACCAACCAGCTCTACCAAGCCTCTCCTCCAAACTCCCACAGAGCAGAATTATCCAGCTTGCACCTGCAACTTGTACACTAGCATGGAAGAAAGCTTGAGAGCTACTAGTACACCCACAGCTGTTTTCCACAAATCTGAAGAATGCAATCAGCCTAATTGTTTCTTTGAAGATAGACCATCCTTTTCCTGTGGCCTAATTTAGACTCAACATTAAAAGCATATAAAGCTAAAAATGGAAAATCACTCATAATTGAACTTGTAAAATATAGAATCTATTTTTCATTAAATATCTCAAATTCTTCTTTTTTCTCATCAATTTTTTCCATTTAAAGTAGGAAACCACTATAGCAATGACATACTCAGTTATGAATGCCATCATTTCTGACCTGTTGCAAGTTGGATACAACCCGAGGTGAAAAAAGACAGCTTTGGATCTGACCAAAGTGTACCAAGGTCAAGTGAGAGTCCGCTGGAACGGGGTTCACACCCGCAAGGACTGCAGACCACCTGAGAGAAAAGCCGTACATGACCGAAGAGCACAGGCAACAGCAGGAGGCCAATAAACACTGGCCATTTGCTGAAAATGACCAGCTGTTGGGTGCCATGATCAGCCACTAAACCAATGCTGTTTACCGCCGGTGAGTAGGCAGTTTCAGAGCATGCTTAGTAGAGGGAACGTTGAACTAGCCACACACACGATTTTGAAACATGAGACATCTTCCATTTGGCAGGAGAAACTGAAGTTGCGATACACTCGACCTGTCTGGCTCAGACCTCAGGACCCAGGTTGCGCCCAGCTGATGATACGACCTCCACACAAAGACCAGCATGCAAGGGGCCAGTAAAACGCCCCCCAACAAGAAGTCTTAATGGGTCCTCAAAAAACCCAGGAACTGTGCCATCCATTCTTCAGCACCATCTACTGGTACCGTACCCAGCACCAAACTATTTATTAGCCTGCAGGTCACAGCCAGCTGTCACCTGCCCATTACTCCAAGAAAACCATGGACCCCACCAGGTCCAGGGTCCCACTGTCACTAACAGCTTTTGCCACATGGTGGATACACTCCAGTGACACTTCTGGGACTTACTGATCTCCTTCCCATGCTGAGACACCTAGAGCTTAGACTTGAACCAGCTCATATGACACCAGGGGCCTGGACTAAGGCTGTTCCAGCTCAAGAAATGAGGTGATATATTCCCATGACCAAGGCATTCCTGACCGTACCTGCAATATTGGCTTATAAATACCCTTGGATCTGCTGACCACAGAGTATGATCTGACAAGTGCTCTCTTTCTTTCTCTTCACACCTCTGTCACGTTTTGGGCTTCAGTCACATCTAAGTGGCTTCATCACACTCGAGTGACTTGGGACGACAAAGCTCCACTCTTTCAAGAGTGGCTTCAGGAGGACAAGAGACAAAATGCGAGGCATGGCAGCATCCCCAAGGATGGAAGGCACACTAACCACATGCAAACACACTAGCTTCGTATGGGGAAAGTGCAGACCACCCCAAGTGAGCCTCCCCCAAAGGGAAAGGTGTTTGTGTCTCACTGTGCAAGCTCTGGGCAGTGTTCACAAAACCAGCCTCCAGCAAATACTGGAAACATGGGTCACAGCTGGTTTGGCTGCTTCTGGAAAGCAAAGCAGTTGAAGGAAATGTTCTCATTAATAGAAGGAGGCTTTCTGGGGCCACTTGGACAGGTCTGGGGACCGGAGTCAGTACAATGCACAGGCTCTCATCTCTGCTTCAGTGTCCTCATGCCCTGTTGTTTCACTGCTTTAGCTGAATGTTGGGAAAGTGTTGACAGGGATTTCAAAGGGAAGTTTTGAGTCTAAACACATTGTTGAATCCAGGCCCTTGGTGGTTGTTTTGTTGCACAAGAAAAAGGAGGGAAAACATGAAACAAAACACCCACTGCACGCACTTTCCCAGGGCACAGGCACAATCACCCAAAGGGCTGAAGCTCTGCAGCTCCCGCACCCTGCCCGCCCACCCACCAACTGGCTCGCACCATCCCTCCGCCTGCCTTCAAATTTCATGCTGCAATATTGCTCAGCACCATTTGATTTGTTTAAATGGCGACTGCGTGGGTGCTGATCTCCACTCTCCTAGAGCAGATGCCCTGCCACAACTGGTCCTCCCCCTGCCAGCCCAGCACCCACCTGGAAATAATGACCATTTCTCAGGGATGCTGCCGGGCTACTTAGTAGAGCATAGCCTGAAGAGAAGATGAAAATTACCACTGGCAAAAAAAAAAAAAAAATCCACCTGGGATTTTTCAGCCTGACTTGGGAAGACACAGTTTATGTAAAGACCAAAAAAAACCCCAAACACATCTTTCTTATCTCACTGCATAAGAAAGCACCTCTGAAGATTCAAAACAAACAAAATGTACCCAAACAGAGGTTAAAAGTGGACCCAAAGACAGATGATAACTACTGACATTCCACTTCATTGCTGATTTTCAGGTCTGAATACGGTATTTAAACATACGATACATAATGTAGGTAGAAGTGAATTTCACCCTCTGATACCTGTGTTTTTTTCCTGTTTGGCTCAGTCGTTTAAAGGAACAACTTTCCCCTTGAACTCTAATCATTTTTGAATGAATTATTAAAAAGCCTGGCTTTACAAGCAGATTTTCTTTTATATACAACAGTGCACAAATAAAAGAGGAAACTGATTAAACAGGGAACATGACAGTATTCACTTGACAGCATACTTTGTATAAACCAAATTGGGCATGTGTGGTGCACGTGTGCACATCTGCGGGTGACGAGAGGTGGTTTCTTTCTTCAGTCTGCCTTCTCATTCAGAATGACCATGTGCTGTTCTGGCACTTTTCATTTTAACATATCCAGCTAATTATGCTTTTTTTTTAAAAAAAAAAAGTTTGTAGTGCCTCTTTAAACAGATAAAATATTTTAGTTTGCATTTATATTTAGTTCTATAAATTTATTTTGAAGTAACAGAGCTTAAGTTGCATTCTTGAATGGCTTGCATTTCATCTTCAAAAAATCCTAGTAACTCTGGAATATATACCTTATTCCTTCTTGTTGCAAACAGATTCTAGATTATATTCATAATGAAACCCAAGGGATTCTGCCAGCTTTCTTTTGAAAAGTCATGGCAATGAGATGTCTATGTTCTGCAACCTCATGCACTTATTCAAGACCGATAAAAGACTTCTTTTGAAGTAAATTATAAGCATGCAGTACCTTGAAGTGATTAAAAAGGAGTCAAATAGTTAAATATGCCTATTTTTTTGTGTGTGAAAGCAACCACATTTCTAATAGCAAGGAGGTAGTGTGAATAGGAACGGTTTTCTCTTATCTCCACACATTAAAGCAAAGCTGCTCTCAGGTGGGGTGGCACATGAGACCAACCACGGTTTTCGTGTCCAGCCACTGCATACACTGAGGCTGCTGCCGAGGACAGGGGAGCCAGAGCCACCCGCCCCTCTGTACCCCTCATCGAGGTATTTCTCACCTATGTTACCTTTGCACCGAAGACTTTGCCTTCAAAGAACAATTTAATCCAAAACATAGCAGGCAGAGTTCCCTTAGCTCTACGTTTCCTCTGCAACACATTTTTTTTCAGATCCTTTCTGTCCATTTCTGCAGAAGGCATACATGTTCAATAACTTACACATTTGTCTGTATTAGATATTATTAGCTTCTCATATGAATTTCATTGGAAAAAAAAAAGAAAAAGATTAATGAGGAACATGAGCATACTAGCCAGCTTGCTTTCAGAAAATTACAAATCCATGCAAGAACATGACAACAAGATGATTTTGAATGAAAATAACACCAGTATAATCCAAGC
>JAVJGJ010000037.1:89292780-89310809 GCA_035590215.1 Microhierax caerulescens
GACCAGTATAATCCAAGCCTAGGAAATGATTGCTCTGATATTACAGTCTCAAAACATTAAGGCTGATTTTTTGGGTACAAATCAGACTGCGGCTCTCAGTCTACAGGACTACCCAGAATAATAACAGTTATTTCTGTAAAACTCTCATTCATTCAGAAGACCAGCACAAGCCTACTCATCACCTAATGCCAGCTGAGTCTCACTGGGAGAATCACCGTGATGGTGGTGTCTTGCCCCAGCACTGGGGTAAATTCTGCCCACAGTGAGTAACCAGAGGGGACATGCTGCTAAGCCATACACCTGATACCGAGCAGCCAGATCATGTACCCGATTACTGGCTAACAGCACAGAGTAGACAGCATGTATCCTCTCCAGTGTGCGATGCTGCAACCTCGATGACGCTGACGTCCAAGGACTGTTTGCCAAGATAGTGACTGCTGCACTGGGCCCTGGGGTCATACATCAAATGTTCACATGCACTGACAGATGTTTATGTTGGTCATCCTGATTTAACTCCCATTACATCATTTACCAAGCTACTGATGTTATCATAAACGATTAAACAAGCCGGCAAAGGAGACTGGAATACAAATTTGATTTCCTCACGGTATGAGTGCACTACACACCAGGCTACACCTTGCTTTTAAATCAAATTGAACAACTGTACAGATTATTTAATTCATTTATGTATGGAAAAAGAGCCTTTTTTTTTCCTTTATTTTCTCGCACTCCCAGGCAGCTCCCCCCCACCCACCCCCCTTCCCCGCCCAGCCCCTGAAGACTGATTTTATTCATGATTTGACTATTGCATGATGAATGAAAGATTAAAAGGTAACGGGAAGGTCAGACTTTGACCTGCAGATATTGGTATAAAACTAAAACCGTTTTCGCACTTAAATTAAGGAGCCATTCAGGCTGGGATTCATTTCAGCTACCTTAATTCCTGAACGTCTATTGCATTATTAGTGCTTCCAGTCACTTCTGATTTGTGTCTGGACTATAACATACTGAAAATAATTGGAAGTTTTGAGGGAGCAAAATTAATAAGCAGAGGAAGTCCTCAGTCTAGTGCCTACATAACATGCTTGCTGCCTGCCACTGAAATACATACAGCCTTCTTATCAAATACAAGGGGTTAAATTTAAACTCCATGACTGCCTCCCTGCTTGCTTCGTTGTCATCAAGTGTGGGGAGGGAATAGGAAACACTTCACACATCTTGTTTTCCGCTTCTAATATATTTTTGAGTTTTCTAGTGCAGGCTTTGCTTGGATGTGTAATCACTGTGGAATGGCTACTATACCCTAGCTACGCTGCATAATACTTTCCCTTCCTCCTTCTGTAGGATTCCTCATGAAAATAGGCACTTTGTGTTTCTGGCCCTAAGGACAGAACATAATGTACTGTCTCTAGGAAAAAATATAAATAAAAATAAAGTCATTAAACCATTTTCCACTACTTAAAAAAACCCCAACACATGAAGTACTACTGTATTTCTTTAACATGCATGACCTCATAGATAGATGTGTGCATCCACACACACATACAAGTGCATTTAATTTTCAATTTAGCTATTTATAGAGCTCTGTAATTTTTCCTGGCTCAAGTTTTAGTAAGCCTTCCCTGATGGGGTTCAGTTCACACGGTTTTGCAGCACTTCATTTTGCTTTGAGTTCACATCCATGGAACATCCCCTCCCCATCCCCGCCTCCTCCTAGGATCCCATTTAATGTTTTACCCATTAAATTGGCTGGTTGCTTTACTGAACTCGTCACAAAAACCAGCAGATTTTTTCTCTCCCTAGGAGCTATGTGTGCTTTAACAGTTTTTCTTGCAATGTCCTAGCAGCAAATCTCATGGATGCAGTTGCATCCATCTACAACCACCCTTCTTTGGCTGATGTAACATTCAACACACATACAGAGAGTCTCGGCAGAGTCTCATATAAAGGTCTTCCACCCATGCTGTTGCTCCCTTAAAGAGGAGCAATGCAGGTTTTGGGGACATTTGGGAGTCATGGAGCCTTCCAGTCAAGCCAGCAGCAGTTCTGGAAGATGGGCATTCACACGATGCCATCTGCTTGCTCCACTTCCAGTGAGATGAGCAACAAGACCGAAGTACTCAGAGACCTCAAGGCAGGAAAGACTTTTCTCAGCCTGGAATCAGTCTACTCTTTGGTCCCCTCATATTTCAGCAAACTGCCTTGTCCCAGGGTGAAGGATGCCCCTAGCTGATCTAGGACAGTTGGGTCTGGTGATTATTGTCTTCCCATCCCCTTTCCAGCGCTCCAGGCTGGGAGACAAGGCTGATCTTCACTGCAACCCAGCAAGCTCCTGTTGAGTGAGTGCCCACTGAGAGCTAAATGCCTGCCTGTGTAACTTCCAGCAAAACTCTGCTTTCTTCTAGTAAGAAATCACCCCCCACCATGTCAAGGTATGGTGCTGGAGCACACAGGCATACAAGAACAACAAGAGAGAAACAACTAATTGCCCTCTCTCCGCACTTTACAGAGCTCAGTTTACTTGGGCCAGAGGCATACAGCCTGCATAAAAGACAGAGAGGTAGAGCTCAGAAAGTAAAAAGCCATTAAAGTGAAAACCCATGAGGCAGATAACAGCTTGCTGCCAGACTTTTCAAAATTTAAGTGTTGATTGTTCAGAATTTATGTCTAGATTTTTCTTAAGAATGCAATTTCCTGGCACATGGTACAAGTTGCTCTAGACCTGCATGTCAGCACAGCAGGCATCCTGTTGCAAAGGTTATTATGGAACTATTGAATGTTTTCATGCCAAATTTGTCCAAATTAAACCGAGGGGAATGGAAATACTTTCCCTGGATAGGTGGTGGTTGCATTAGGTGGGTTTGTTTATAAGGAGAATAAAAGTTACAGCTAAATATAAAAGCAGATATATCATAATATTGTCTGAGAACTTGAATAACATGTCATTCAGCCTGCGTGCTGTGGAAAGAACACGAAGGTCAAGTCTAAAATAAGATCAGTGACTGTTTGACAATAGAAACATGTAGGAGGCAGAACAGGAGAATTTTCCACATTTTTTTAAATGACATTTTTCTTTCAAAAAATATTCTTGCCTACCTTGCAATGGGTCTGATGTAAAACCCTGTTGAACTTTGTGCAAAACATACTGCTGAATTTGGCACGTTTTTTGATTAACCCCCCAGAGCAAAGCTGCATTAGTCATTTGTGCCAACTGTTTACTTTTTGCATTATGCTCAGTTGGGAAAATGAAAGAAGGTTGCTCTGTTGCATTTTTGGTTTTAGAGTTTCACTTTCTGCTTCAGCCCTCTCATCCTGCTTCCCTGGAAGTCAGACACTTCAGCGAGGCTATTGCTGCCTTTTAAAGGTAAGCACCTCTGGGTTTGCAGCACTGGGGAGCTAGCAGAGCCCCTGGCAAGGTCAAAAAGAGGGGGGTGGGGGGTGGATTAAAAAAAGACTCAAACCACTACTTGAAGCACTTTGTAACTTTTTCATTTTGATCATCCACCAAAACCTAGCATGAAGATATGATGTCAGGGACTTGCCATTTCTAAAAGTGCAACCAAGGCAGGGATTTCAGCCCCTGCCCTCAGCAGGGATAATCTCCCCTCAGCAAGTCTTGTAGGAGAAACAGGAAAGTCACAACCCCAGTCTTGACAGGGACATCCAACATATTCTACTTGTACTTCAGTCAGTGATGTCGGAGGCCCATTTCTCTTTTCTCCCCTATATTCACTTCTAAATATGCTTGCAGCAACTTCCATGTAAAAGGTATTACAGAAGGAGCCTTGCAAATGCCCTAATCCCACTCCCCAACAGCTCCACTGACAAAATCCCATGACTTTAAAGCAAAGGCAGAGACAGAAACTAGCCCAAGGCCAAGGTCTGAAGGCAGCTGCCTTACCCTTCGCCCTCAGCTGTGGCAGGCAGTCCATGTAGTTCATAGAGCTAATGTTAAAACACGCATTGCCAGCACGTCACTCCGCAGGAAGACTCTCAGGGTTCCCAGGAGGAAGAGTCTGGGGTAGAGAAGGGAGACAGAGCATCCTCTCCACAGCTCCCCCAGCACGTCCCTGTCCTCTGGAGACTCTGCAGCAAAGGTCAGGGTGGACGAGGGCTGCCAGCAGCCCTTTGGCAAGCCCAGCCCCACAGCAACCCTTTTGCTACCAAGACACCCCGTATTTCAAGTAGGAGCTCATGTCAAAACGAGCCGTGCAGTGCTTTGTTATTTCTCAAGCCAAAAACGCCTCTCTAGAGCAGCAGAGAAGGGAGGGAGCAAGGTCTCTGTCCAGGGGAGGACCTGTCTCCTCTGAGGGACCTCTAAAGTGGCTGCAGGAGAGGTAGAGCAAGGAGCCGGTGCCTTGTAGCGCACCAGCCTTGCTGGGGAGGTCAGGAGAGCCCCCAGGCACAGCCCAGCCAAAGCCTGCTGTGGGGCTGGGGGGCTGCAGAGACCGGTCCTGTTTGGGTCTGTGCTTCACAGCCGCCTTCCGCCTGACCTCCAAACCCTGGGGCAGACACTGCCAAAATTAGTATCACGCTGAGGGCTGGCACGCGATGGCTTTGACCCTAATGATCCCACTGGGAACACAGTATTGTTCTGGCCCTATTAACAATAATTTGCATGTTGTCTAATGGCCCCGGGAGGAAAAAAAATTAAAATAAAAAGGGTGGCAGGCCCTGAAGGAGGAGAAGAGGAAATGGGAGTCCTGCCATTTTCTTCTGAGAACTGGCAAAATAAGAAGGCTGACTTTCTTATGGAGCCAGAGGTAAAACTAGTCATTGCAAAATTATTTAATATCTAACTTAATCATCCAGCCTTCATTGCTTCAAGGCAGGTTTTTGAGAACCTGGGACATTTAGCTATACCAAAGAGCTCTTGTCAAACCAACCTGGTAGGGACCTCGATCATATTGTAGTGGGACGCTGAGTCGCTCCCAAGGCACTGGTGACAGTGACCTTTCACGATGTGGAGTTGCTCTCAGCCAAAAGGTCTGAACTACAGAGACAAGGGACATCTGCACACAGCATTTCTCCATCGTACTTGGGGCCTCACATATAAAGAACAGTCAGTAATGCCAAGCTGCCACAGTTCCAGTCTTTTTTTTTTTTTTTTCATTGAGAGGAGTTTCTTTAGGGATCAAAGTGTCCTCAGAACCAAACAAGCTGGCTGTCCATCCCTTCCAAGAGAACAGGTAGTTTATTCCAGCTGTCAGCAACTGCAAACCAAACAGCTCCTCTCCCGCTGTCAGTTTTAGCTCTAGGCCAGTTATTAAAATTAAACAGTTTTCGTTTGTGAAAATGATGTATTTATGTCTGCGGGGGGGAGAGAAGGAAGCAGAGAGGGGAAAAAAAGAGAGCAAGTTTTTTAAAACAAACCCTAAGCCCGTTTACACAATCTAACAGCATGCCAGTGCTGCCTCTTCCTTCAGCCCATTAAACTGCCACCGAAGTCCCAGGCTGCAGGATGTACTACCATGCCCCAAGCAACCTTCTTGATGGGTTGGGAAAAACAAAATGAAATAATAAAAAAAGGGCAAAAATATCCTACTGCTTGCAAAATGAATACACTATTCTCTTGTGAAACCACCAACTTTAACAGATATGAAAAAAGGTAGATGCCTTGACAAGTTTCCCCACCACTTGTGACACCCAGGCAGGGCAGCAGAGTGGGGACTTCCCCTTCTCATGGTCCTAAAGCACCAAGGAGGCTCATCCACTTGCCCCTGTGGCTGAGGCATGGCCTAACTGACCGAAGCTGAACAGGACCAATTTCTAGAAAGCCGAAGTGGTCCTGGTGGGACACTACCACCCCTGGCTCACCCAGGCACTGTCAGAAGGACATCCCAGGCCAGGCTGCCCTTACAGTGAGGAAGCCTAGGGAAGCTGAGGAGCAAATCCCAAGACAGCCCCACTCCTGTGTTCCACCACTGCACAGAGGTGCCCAAACATCCACTACAACCAAGGCTTTGTACGACACTATAGATCCTTTTTAGGGTCTGCCCACATGCTCAATGCTATACAAGGCCGGATACTGCTGGTTTTAGTGTCCGTACTGGAAAAAAATAGCTATTGACTCCAACTGAGCAAGGATTTCACATATTCAGTCCAGAGCCAAACACGCAAATTTTCTACTGCAGGAATTTTTTGCAGACAGACGTGAGCTACTGCAGAAGCCTGAACAGACTCCAGGCTGGCTCATTTACTTGCAGCCTTGATTGCCACCTGACACTTCCAGTGACCGGTTTTATTTCCTCCCTTGCCAGTGCGCCCCGCTGCTGCACTCCAGCCCTGCAAGGGGGAAAGCCTTGCCCTCACCCAGGCTTCCGTGCAGCACTGCCATCCATTGCAGATCTGGGCAACAGGGAGAGAAACAGGTCAAGCTGGAACCTGAAAATAACAAGGCCATTAGGCCTCCTTCTCAGTTGTATCTGGGACCTTTTGCATCCAGCAGCAGACTGGGGATTAGATACTTAGACAGTGTGATTTACTGTGATTTGCCAGATGACTTCAGGAGAGGGGCTTTGGATATGTCTAACTTTAAAATTTGCAGACACTTGGAGCACAATGCAGGATTTGCTTCTGTTATGAATGAGGGAGGTTTTACTTCAGTTTTTCTTCTGTCATTTTTTTACTTGAGCTGTGTGTACATTTTTGAGAAGTTCAACAGATTTTACTAATCTACAACACTGACCATCTTACTCTGCTAATAGAAATGCCAACTTATTTACTACTGCATTTGAATTTGTCTTTGAACTACTTTTACTTCTTTTTCTCTAGAAAAAAAGTTTAGAAATAGGGTTCTTTACTACATTTTATACTATACAAGCTGAACATGTGATGAATATTCTTAAGAAAGGAGGTTCTTCCTTTAGAGACAAAGCTGGCAGTAGTTATTCCATTGCAAAGACATGCTACAGGACTGTCCAGTACCACAGAGGGAAGCATTTCACTGGCCTCCCATCCAAGGTCCTATCCTGACTTGCCAGTGACTCACACAAGTCTCTCCAGAGCACACAACAGGAATTTTATCTCCTAAGCCACAGTTCAGCAAGATAGTTAAAAGTAACTTCAACCTCATGGTCAAGTTTACAAAGTTACCAAGTTAACCTCATTACTACCTTTTTTTTTTTTTTTAACATTTTAAAATTACTTTTTCTGCCTGTATCCGAACGTTTAATGAAGCTAGTGAATGGAAGCAAAAGAATACATGTGCATGAAGACACTTAGCACAGGTGCATGTAATACACCTGAAGGCCCACAGACAGCTTTTACCTATGTAAAATGACAATTTCCTTCTTGAAACACACGATGAACTGTGCCTATACATAAAGGGAAACACTAACACTGTCACTTGCCATTTCTCGCACTGCTCACCGTTTTCCTAAATAAAAAATAGAAATCAACACCTGAAACGCATCTGTTCAATCTGTTTCCATCACAAGCATTGCTAAACACATCCAAACAGTGGAGCTGAAGAAGTTTAAGCCTACTTTCCATTTAACTTTTTCTTTCTTCCACCTCCTCTCCCCGTTTAAATCTCACCCCCAGGTAGTTTCATAATCTGACTCACTTTGGTCTTTCCCAGGCTGGTGAGCTCCAGTAATGACAACATGCAATGCTACAGATTTGAAATTTATTCTAAGCCCCAAATTAACCACAATGGACATTTTGTTCAATATTGTAACTTGTATAACTTTTTTTTTTTTAATTAAAAAACATCAGCCCAACTCAAAATAACATGGTAGGCAACAATACATTCCCCAAACCTGGTGTGCTGTATAGTAGTTTCATAGCTGGGTTAACTGAAAAGAGAGATATTAATGATTTGCCCCATGGCCTATTGTGTACTCAGTACCAGAGCCAAGAAGAGGAAGTTTTGAGTCTCAGTTGCTTTCTTGAACAACTGCGTGACAGCTTCAATCAACATGTGGGAAAAATGGGGCCTTTTCTTTTTAATTGTACCCGGCCCATGTACATAATTACTCACCGAAGTACCCTGAAACCCACTGAGTTGCCTTTTCAGTCAACAAACTGGAATCATCCTTTTTATTCTTCAATACAATAAAATAGCAACAAAATGATGTATATGCTGAAGAAGGCTAGCTATTTCTTTTAACTAACTCTACATGTGGCGATTCATAACATACCTTCAGTCAGCACAGGAGTAAATTTAGTGATGTGGGTGCTCCAAGCAACACAACAAGCGCATTTAAAATCACCTTTAAAAAACACATGCAGCAATGAGAAGTTCTCCCCAGATGGATGAGACTTGCCAGTGCATCCATCCCAGTATCCCCAGTCATTCACCAGCACCAGGTGCTCTGGGGGAAAAGCAATGTAACAGATAATTTCGAAATAGCATTCCCTGCAGAAAGGTCTACCCTCAGCACCTGGTGATCTCATTTCAGCAGCTGATGTAAAATTTACCCTAAGGTAAAGTCATACCACTGCCCTTTCAACATAAGTACAGATGTTTTCCATACCCTTATAAATACCTAAACCTTTCCTGAATGCAACTGGGTACTTCCACTCACAGCTCTCCCATGAAAACAGCTCCCAAATGTTACTCATGCGTTGCAGAAAAGGCTGTTTTTCTCTGTTAGTTGAAAACCTGTGGCTTTTTCATTTGATCTTGTTTTTCTTGCCGCATATACAAAGTAAACATAACTACAATTGTCCAATTAAGTGCCTCTTCCTGTTCCTATTGAAGTCAATGGCAACACTTTCTAAAATCAGATTTGTTTTCTTACTCATTAGGTGTCAAATCCAGAAACCCACAAGGAACTTTCCAGTGAGAGGGATTTAGCAGTCTATTGATACACAATAATTATGACAGAAAACTAACTTTAGGATAAAATAACAGAAAATAAATTCCAGACTTAGATGCATTTGGAAAAGTTATCCAGTTTCACAGTCTTACCAGCAGCCAAAAAACAAGGGGCGGGGGGGCGGGGGGAGAAAAAAGCCATCAGATTGTTAATGAGACTGAAAGCCAGAGTAAAATAAAAATCCCTCAAATCTGTCATCGACATCCATGTTTGCCAAGAAGGCCTGGATGTTATCCTGCTAGGGAAGAGAAGATTTATGGCACTGCACACCTTCATCCATCCTATTATTATATACGAAATGGAAAATAAAACAGGCCGGTACTGCCCTCAGAAATAATCAGCATTTTGCTGCCACCGAGTAACAACTGTTATTATTATTACTAAATCAGCAGGAGAGCAGCCACAAGGTGTTCGTAAATAAATTATTTTTTAAAAAACCCAACAAACCAAACAGGGCTGGGCTTCACCCTCCCAAGGCCATGAAGGAAAATACAGCAGGCCAGGGCGGGAGGTGGGCAGGGCCGGACCTGGCACACACCATGGCCCCCGGGCGGCGGCACCGGGACTGTGTCTGGCACCCAGTGCCTGGTGCCAGCAGCTGTGGTGGAAAGGGACGGTCAGAAAGGCCTCCAGAAAGCTGCGGACTGCCAGCCCTTCATGAAGGGAAAAGGCAAAACAGGCAAAGAACAAGACACCTGCCAAACACCAGCGTGTACATGAGGGGAGCAGGGAGCGTGCCCAGTGGCACGCCAAGGGGCGCAGGGCTGCGTGCCCCCCACCCAGCCACAGCCTTCACCTAATCCTGACCATCAAAAGGGGTGGGAACGCAACGGCCAAAGAATAAAAACTCACTTTGCCACAGGCGAGTTGTTATTTAATCAGACCCATCAGGCTGTTTTTCAGCTACGGCTGCTCAGCTGCCAAGGCTGCTGACCCAGCTGGGGGCTGCCCAGACCCCAGCCCAGGAGCACTGCCTGCTGCCCCACCGGCAGCCGCGGGCAGGACTGCGGTGCTACACCACCACAGGCTAGCATGACGAGGTGGCTGCAGAGCGAGGGGGGACACGGGGACACAGTGGGACTGCTGGTGGCTTGTGTTAGGCGAGCAGAGCGCAGTGTAGAGCCGCCACTTCAGCCAGCCCCCACCCCGACCCCCAGGCCTGGCATTCCTCGGTGGCGACGGTGGAGTGCGAGGCTGGCTTACTGGTGCGCCAGGCACAAACCATCACACGAGACCAAAACCACAGCAGAGGTTTCGGAGCGACACCCAAACGCAGCTCCTGTTTCTACATCCACCATCCCAGGCACAACCCACTGAGAGATGACACCCTCATCAAGGATGCCTGTATAGGGCACAAGGGCCTGATGTTTGCTGGCAATGCAACACAAAGTTCCCCTGCTGCCTTAGGAAGCCCAGGCCCTGATATCTGGCTGCTGAGAAAATGCTTCTGCTCCACATGCAATTTCACACATCACTGCATAGGTCTTGTGATTCTCCTGCTAGAGCCATGCTTTGCCATCGGACAAACGCTTGTGCCTCCGCAGAAAATTCAACTGGATTTTCTTCGTGGATTATCAACTCCAAATTTCAAGCTACATACTTGGAAAACTAAGCTACTTACTGCCCAGCAGAGCTAACGCAGCAGCTCCAGAGAGGCCTGTGTTAATGCAGGCACAGAACTAACTTCTTTCTCAATATTGAAAGTAAAGTAAAACTTTTTAATAGGATTGCTGCTTGAACTTTACAGTTCTTTGCAAGATCAAGGCAAATGACATCATCTCCATAACCAAGACCCCTGGTTCTGAAATTTTAAAGGTCATGGTCAATACATACTTTTTTTTTTTTTAAAGACGTGGAAAAAAAAAAGATGAGACTTCTGAGAAAATACGCAATCTAATGTTGTTGCAAGTTACGGAGAAAGCTATTACAAATGAAAGGGACTAGAGAACCACAATCATTTTCTCTTTCTGCCCTAGCCCTTCTCCTCCTTGCTTCGGCACAGATCCTCAGCAGAATGAATTTCTTGCTCTTCAGCAACAGCAAAAAGAAAAATATTTTGATAATATTTTGAGAATTCGATTATAAACCCACAAAGCCACAAAAACTGGCAAAGGACCTAGAAGGTGTAACACTTGAAACTGCCAATTCATTTATTTAACTGAGTGGATTTCAGATAGTTTCCTTTTACCAGTCAAACAGTGACTTGGGGTTAGCCCCGCTGGGGATTGAGTCGTTACAAGGCCGCATGCTGCTGGTAAAAAAACTCAAAGCGCCTTTGCTCCAGCGCGGGGCATCTGGCTCCGAGCAAGGCGCCATCCCACGCCAGACAGGTGAGAGGCTTTTGCTTAGGACATGCAAGAGAAGCAACGTACTGCACAGGCAGGTACGTGACCAAGCTGCTGGGAGAGCAGCTCCAGAACCTGAAAGGGATGAGAGTTTGGTCGGTGCCCCAGACATGAGCACGGGAAGGCCCCTGCGTCACACCGATATCCACGGTGCTTTCCCAGCACTGTCCCGGAGGTGGGGGCAGCTGCCATCCCTCACCTTCGTGAGGGGGCTATGGACCATCACAGGGCACAGCGACTATCCACACTTCCTCTCCAAAGCATGCCACTGAGTGAAGAGAATTAATGATTTACTATGCAAAAAAAAAGAGGAAACTCGGTGATTAGGGCAGACAACCCAAGAGAAGGGAAACCTGGGGTCTAGCTGCTGGTCCAAGAAGCATTTATTCATCCAGCTACAGCCAGCCACCTGAGAAAACACTTCAGACAGCAGGAATCAGACACCCCAGTTTTTCTCCTCCACCAAATGAAATCTCACCCCTGCAGAAGGAGGGAGAGCCCTGTTGCCAAAGGGGAGGACACATTGGCAAAACCAGCAACCATCTAGCAGGCAAAGACATCTCCTGAGATGTCAGAGACATGGATGTATACCCCCCACCAGGCTGGAGGAGGTCTCATAGGCAAATGTCCCGTTGCCTTGGGAGAGGCCTTAACCAAAGCCTGCCAGGAAAAGCGGGGGCTTCTCCCTGGCTGCATTTACACATGAGGATGGCATGTGAGGGGCAGCAGCCAGGCCAGAGGATGCCTGCCAGCTTTGGGACACAGAGGTTCCTGGGAACTGTGTCCCCCAGAGCATGCCAAGCAGGTCCCTTCTCTCAAGGCAGGAGCAGCTCCTGACTGGCTTGGGTAAGGAACAGTGAGAAGCCAGGGACTTCTGCCACCATTCGGGCTAAGCAGGCATTCAGTTGATGCAAGCACTTATGGGCTACCTAAGGTCCACTTCAGACACCTAAACCCTTCCCCATATCTGGCCTTAACCCTTGAACAGAATAAAGAACTGTAATAAAAGGACAGAATTGAATGAAAACAGATGACCATTACATCCCTGGTTCAAATGTAAACACTGTCATTTAAAATTATGCTTTCTTGGCTCAATTTTCAACACAATGCTGCTTCTCTCACCTGGGCTTCTTTACATTCTTTACATCAAAAATGTAGTTCTCTACACACACATGATGGTGCCTGTGTCTCCTTCTATAGCTCTCATGCTCTTGCTTTTTCCTGAATGGCTCGGGGAGGAAGCCATATGCTGGACTAGAAGCGCCCCGAGCCTAGCACGGCTCCCACACGTGTTAGGTTGTGTGCCCAAAGAGGGAACCCATCACCGCAAGACAAACACAGTTATCTCCCTCACATCGGCTGCATCACTTCAGTGTTCCCTACGGCAAAGTCAAAAGTCACCAAGTGCAACAGCCCGCTGCCAAGCCAGTCCCTCTGCAGCTCAACCACCAGGCTCTAAAAAACAAAATGAAGCCATTAAGTTGTCAATCAGAAATGTACATTATACCAAGTACCAAGAAATTGCAGAGATGAGCTGGTTCTCCTCTTATTTCTTTTGTAACACAATTAAGATGTTATCAGGCCAAAGTACAATATTGTGGTATCCTGGCCTACGTGAAAATCTTTGAAAGCTGCATTTATTTGCCACCAGAACCACAAGCTAATAATACAGCCTCCGTGCAGGCAGTCCCTGTCTGTTGTTTTTTCTAAATTTTGAACAAACCCATGGTAATGTGTGTTGTAAGGTTATTAACAATCCCCAGGCACCATTAACAGCAGTGGCTAGTGCCTAAACCTTACATTCCACCAGCTATATCCCCTTCCAGTCTGCCCCTTGATACGCTGTTTTCCTTCTTCATTTTCCTTGCAATATAAAGAATTCACATCCTGAAAATAACGTTGCCAACTTATAGAACTGATTCAAACCAAACAAATAAATGAGAAAGACACATCAACCAAACTTCAGCCCTGAGTGTGAGACACAGGTCCACACAACAGACTCAAAGCACATGCTGTCCAATTTACTCGCTGCATCAACATATGCCTGTGACTAACGCTGATGCTCTCCTCTCTACTGCTACACAGCCTGTAATAAACTTACCTCTCCACAACATACCAGGGAGCCACAACATAAAGGAAGAGAAGGCTACAACAGCCAGCACTCCTGCTTGTTGCAGCAACCTGCATGACCAGATATTGCAAGGAGCCAAGCTGAGGTCCTACAAAGTGTCACCACCTACAAGGTGACAAGCTACTATGGAAAAGCCATTTATGATGCCTTAATAAGGTTCGTACATAGGATATGGTCCAAGTGCCAAGCCAAAGATGGAGTGCATATATTAAAGCATCCTTTCCCACTGACAGATCCTGAAAGCTAGAAAAAGAAAAAAAGAAAAATCCACTGCCTCATGCCATCCTTGATTTCTTCCATCTGAAGACAGGATCCTAAAAGCTGTTTTTGCAACTTTGTGTTAGTCTTTTGTTCTTTGTAATCAGCTAGAACGTTTTGCCTGTGTTTAATAATCCCATGGTTCAAAGGAACCAGCCATTTACCAGACAGACAGGCAAAAGCCACCTTGGGGTTATATTTTGCCCATATTCTTCCATGTGTACATTACAAATAACACACGGCAGTAAATGGCATCACATGCATCCAGGCTCTGGAGCTTTTGTTTATAGGAAACCTCAATAAACAACTAAATGGCTATCAATAAGAATCATCTTTTCCTTTTCAAGGCAGTCAGTGTTTATAGTCCAAGTTTCTTGTATTGCTAACGGTCAAGAAACAGCTCCAGCACTTGCTTCATCTGGCCAATCACACCTGGTAACACCTGTCTTTTCACATTCTCAGTTTTTTTTCATTATTTATGTTTCTCTTTACACAATACCCCCGCAGGACAATACATCTCCAGCATGCTTACGGATTTGATCCAAAGCTCACTGGAGTCAACAGAATGACTTCACTGGCTCTGGAGCGAACCGAGGGCCCCAGCTCCGCAAATGGGCTTCCAGCCTGAGGAGGGACTTACGCACAAGTTAGGCATCCCAGCCCAGAACTGCAATCGCAAAATCCCTAACCCTTTAGCTGCTTGCCTTTTAACCATCCAAGGTCTCCAAAAGCCTGAACTCTATTTGCAGATTTTTCCCCCCAGTTATCCGCTCCGTGCAAAAAAACAAACAACCACCAACAAGCCCTCTGCAGTTACCCATGAAATAGGGCATCAGGGGATCAGTCCCAGCCACTAGGAGCTGGAGTCATTTTATGTGTGTATGTGTATATACAAATATATGTGTCTGTGTGTGTCTCTATATGTATGTGTATTTGTATACATATATGTATGCATGCATATAAATACACAGACACACACACGCACGCACACACATTTTTTTTGCTCCCCCTTCTGGCCCCATGAATCTTGAATTTTTTTTCTCCTTGGTGGAAGCAGGGGCGAGTAGGAGAACAATCCTGCCTCCAACACGACTTGTAGCCAGGGATCTGCCGCACTCCTCTGGGAGGTGTGCGATGCGGACTGCTGAGAAAAGAGCCCCAAAGTCTTGCTCCCTCCGTTACAGCAGTGCATAGATGTGCTCTGGATCCCCAGACATGCATGCCTTTTAGTCAGGTAGGTTCAGCAGCAGGAAGGCAGCATCTTAATTTTTCAAAAGGGATGGTCAGCACGGGTGGCACATTACTTAGCCTAACACTGACTTAGCAAGAGACCCAGTGCTAAAAATTTGATGTGGCTATGCTTCACAAACACCAGGCTTACAAACCATATAAACTGGGAAACATATACTGTATTTTACACGCCTTTACACACACCTCTTAAAGGTGAGCTGTGTAATTGAGTCAGCTCTCTGTATTTCACAGGGACCAGAAACTGCCAGCATCCTAAGTAGCTGACCTCCATTCCTAGGTGACTTAGGCCAGCTCTTGGCCCATACGTAAAGTTTCTTCTTCAGTATAACTTCTGCCATTTCTTCCTCCAACACATTAATATCGTAAGCTTTACATATACAACAGGTTTGGTTTGCCGGAGAGTGGCCAGGACCACATTCTGTTACAGTATATCAATTAATACAGGGGGGAAAAAAGGAAAGAAATACCCTTCCAATTTCAATGCAGTTACTTATTTTGGAAAAACAGAGAGAGAGAGAAAGGAAAGCCTTTTGGTTGACTACCAGTGTAAAAGCTGTCCATTTTCTACTAGTGGAGGTCCTCCCTTTCTGGATGATGCCGAAGCCAGCCCTGCCCAGAGGTGATCTCTACCCTAGAAACACAGTCACCCATCGGGTCTCAACAAATACTCCTTTTCCAGAACAATCCCATGGACATGGCTCCCAGCACCTTTGTTTCATCTTGAGACAAAGACTGATTTCTCACACTAGACATACCCTACACCATAAAGCCCCACTCTAGTTGCCACCACACCTGTAGATGCCAGCACCGACAGCGACATGGCCTGCCTGTTGCACTGGAGCCCCGTGTTCATCATACGCCTGCCCTGCGTGTCACCCCAACGGGCAGGAATGCCTGCACACACATACACACACACGGTCCCTGCTGCTCCCGGCAGCAGGACAGGCACCTTTGCAGCCCATTTGCACCCCGCTGCTGGACCCTGCCTTGGCCAGGGCTGGTGCTGCCAGCAGGTGAGGGTGCACAGGGGTAGGGGAGCGGAGATCGCTGATGAAGAGGGTGCCTCGCTCATCCTTCTCACTCCTGAGCTGTAGGCTGCTCCCCCCATCCCAAACCGCTCCTCCATAACCCTGCAAGGAGGTGAAACTCAACAGCTGGCGAAAGGCTGATGCTGCTTTGGCACACGCCAGTGCAGACGCCCCCCAGGAAAAGCTTTTGCTCACCCCAACGCAAGTGCGACGCCCCGTTTACTGCCCACCCCGGAGCCCCACCAGCCCCTTGTGCCAGAGCCAGGAGAGGGAACGAGCAATCGGGGGACATACCCAGCCTCCGTTGTCCTGGATCCAGTTGTGCAGGTGCCGGTTCAGGTACTCGGTCATCCAGGCAGCGATGCTGTCTACAAGGGGAGACATCTCCCTGTTGACGCTCTCCACGCACATCACGCCGCCGAACTCAAAGAAGGCCACGATCCTGCCCCAGTTAACCCCATCTCGGAAGAGCTCCTCCACCACCGCCACGAAGCGGCCCCTGGCCGTGAAGGGCGTCAGGTGCAGCTGGCCAGACATTTGGGCGAAGTCCCTCTGGTAGCGGCGGGAGAACTCGTCCCCTGCCTGGCGCAGGGCGAGGTGGACAACCTGGGGTGCGGGGCGCAGCCCCTCAGCCGGGGGCACGTGGCTAGCAGCAGCCGAGCCGGGGGGCTCGGGATGCGGAGACACCAGCCCAGTGTGATCAGAGGAAGTCCCAGCAGCAGCAGCAGCAGCAGCAACCGCAGCAGCAGCAGCAGGAGGAGAGAGACCTGGAGGCAGGGGTGCCCTGTCCTCGCCGGCAGCCCAGTCGTATCCCCGCTGCGAGAGTTTATAGTGGATGTACTTCAGCACTATCTCCCGGTTATCGTAGCCTCTTCTCCCCGGATGAGCCATAATTCCCAAGAGGAAGCAGCAAGCGGAAGGGAGAGAGGAAGAAGAGGAGCAGGATGAACCCAAAAAAGTAAAGCAGCCAATAATAATAAAATTAATAACACCAAAATTATAATCCAGTTACTGTATCGGGCACGGTTTCATTCATGGTGGTGTGGGGGAGTTCTCAGGGTCTCGGAGGTACTTTTGTCTTCTCAGTGTTTCCTCCTCGGTTTGAGATGCACGGTATAAATAGGGATTAAAATGTTGTAAATACTTTACTTCCAGATGCACATTTATTACTTATTACAAATTTACTTTAGGACCATTTCCTCCTCGGTGTTGAAATACCTCTTAAAAAATATTATACCGATTCAAAATCAGGTGCATTTTCCCCTAGGTGCTGAACTACCACGGACACGAAGGAGCAGACGAACACACACTGTAAAAACTGCAATTCAATACGATTTGCTAAACAGCCTTGGATGAACGTTAATCCAACGCACTTTAAGCTAGAAACCTCAACACTGCTTTTTTTTTTTTTTTTTTTTTTTTTATTTAAACAAACTAAATTTTCTCTGTAAAGTACTTACTTGGACTATAAATATGTTCCTCTGTCAAGTTTCCTCTAAAAAAAAAAATAGCAACAACAAAACCCAAACATCACAAGTCTTCAGAAACGTTAAGTTCTGGCCGCTTTGATGCTTCAAGTCACCAAGGGGATGGGAAAGGGACGAAAAAAAAATATCTCTATGATTGCAAATGTTTTTTCCCAGACTTCTGTTTAACAGACATCTCCAAAGATGTGTCAAAGCTCAGAAAATCCCGCCTCGCAGCCCGGGATGGCGAACAACCCCAAAGAGACGGAAAATCCTGGAGACCAGATGAACCACATTTGAATCCAAGCTCTCGCAGAAGTGCTCCGTTTTTCCCTCCAGTGCAACGTACAGACATATGCATTTACGTAGTTTCATTCAGACACCGATCGCAGGAGCCCGGTGCTTCCACACACACGCACGCACACACCAAAAAAAAAAAAAAAAAAAAAAAAAAAGGAAAAAATTGTATGTATTTAGGAAATTAATTCTTTTTAACAGGAAATAGCGTGAAAAAAAGGATCAAAAATAAAAATAAAAATAAAGAAGGAAAATTGCTTTTGACTGTGGCTCCGGGGAGAAATGCCATTTCCCGAGCAGCTTTGTATCAGAGGAGGAAGAGCCCCTGGCGCTGCCGAGGAGGGGCGCGGACGGGGCGTGTGTGCGGTGTGACTGGTGCCGATGGGGACCGCGGCCGCGGCGCCGCTGCCCGCCCGCCCGCCCGCCCG
>JAVJGJ010000037.1:89312875-89341449 GCA_035590215.1 Microhierax caerulescens
GCCCCCCGCCTCACACCGGGGAATCAGCGGAGCAAGGCCGTGCCCCCTCCTCCGTCTCGTACTCACTCTCGCCTACTGATGTTACCGCCTGTTCAATTCCTGGAAGGTGGAGCCTTGAACTACATCGAACCAGCTTGGTTCCGATTTTCTACTCCGGATGGGTATCTGTGGGGCTGGTTGCGCCTGGTTGTGTTCTTGGGGATTAAGAGGGACCAGGACAGCGGGTGAAATGAGGGCAAAAGCAGCTGGGCGATGCTTCGCGCAGCCATGGCTCAGGGCACGCGTGTGCCTCCCTCCCGGCGTGGTTACACGCTGCCGTGCAAACACACCCCGGCTCTGGCTGTGTAAAAGGCCTCGGAAAGTAAGGTGTTTGCCACGGGCGGCGGGATGGCTTCGGCTGGCAGGAATGTAGGCGAGGGATCTGCCAACCAAGTAAATCACTGCCTTTACATTCTTGCATCAAAAGATGAAAAAACAGGCCTCTTCTGAGTACAGAAAGTAACCATGTAACACAAAATGGTTTAAATCGAACAAGTGATACAGAAAATCAGAACAGCCTAAACCAACCAAGCTGCTGATTCAGTCTGTCACTGTGCTTGTGACTGAATCTAATGGACTTGGTCCCACAACTGAAAATACATCAGCCACAGATGTTAAGTAACAGAAAAAATGTCTGGGTGAGCTGCACAACAATGTCATAGCAGGATCGGTTTTAAAGCCCGGAGGATAAATCAGTGTGGGACTGATGCAGAAAACAAAGATGCATATAAAATCAATGGGCTTTTGTACGGAGAAATTGAAAATATTACTGAATTTGCTTAGGGTATTTAAATGTATTTTGCATGCAGAAACGGAAGTAAGACCAACTAAACAGAGTGTACCGAGGGCATATCATCAGTAAATTAAAATCGTTTCAGAATTCATAACCAATTTCTCATAGAAACAGGTACAGCAAAACTTTATGAGATACTCTATTTGCAATGGATTTAGTAACGGTGCTTTTTCCCTCAGCTCTGCATTCAGCACTTTGCTAGAGGAATGATAGATCCCAGCCTTCCTAAAAGTTTAATAGGAAAACAGTGGTCACGGTTCAGAAGAAAGCTTGCTAATACCAAACACAGCTGAGACTGTACAAAAAAACCCTGAAAAACACAAGGGAAAATCCTAGGCACTCTTTGCTTTAAGCAAGGATATTAGGGATTAGTCATGGGAAACAAAAAATGTGCCTTGAAGAATGACAAATCAGGACTCTGTAAAAAAGCAAACCAGAATTACGTGCATTTAAACAGTTTCTTGTTCTTAACTTAATACGTCAAACGCACTGCATCTGACCTGCATTTATATCTGTAATTGAAGGGCGGCATCTTAAAACCAATTATAATGCTACCTGAGTGGGTGATGAGCATCTATTAAAGTGTCACAAGTTTGCATCACAGCACTGCTTTTCACCTTACTTGTTGCTTTGAGCTTAGGGGGATAAAACAACAGTTAAAAAGACATCCAGAATAAAGGCAATACAGTTCTGGGGGCAGATAGAAGAAACTGGCAAGAGAGCTTCAGGATTTATCAAGGAACATGGAAGGAGCATATAATAAAATCAGCTAATAAATCATTACAGTGCTTTTAGGTAGCAGAATAACATGCTGACTACTCAAGATCTGATTGTGCAAATCCTTCTGCAGACACATTTACCTTTATGTGAACTGGCCCACTGTAGCTAATCAGACTAATAAGAAGAATTAGCTGTATAAGGAATTGGAACTCAATTAGGAAAACAAACAGAAGCTCACGTAAAGAAAGCACCCCTGAAAATTAAAGGCAGGAGCATCAACAACAGGCATCAGTCAGGTCTGGCAGCGTAAAGGACAGATTATTTTCTGGTGATGGCTTTCTTATCTGGGCTTGGGCAACTGACCAACCAGGCAGGATCCTGCAAAGCCTGCTGTTTCTTCGGTAGCTTCCCAGATGCCCGACGAACAGTAGATGCATTATTAACACATGATCTAGAAAAGTTTGTAATGCCTGGCAACGCTGAACTTCCTGACAATCTGAAAGTGGACACCTTTTCCCTGTACCTTTGTATTAACATCAACAGGTTTTCAACAGCAACCCTGGGGCCTGGTGACCTGCCCACCCTTTTATTTCCTTGGCTCATGAGCAGGCATCTCGGAGAGAAGCAAGCGATTGTTGTTTCAAGACCTGCCTGAGCAGGCATGAAATGAGTGGGGTGTACGCCTGCACCATGTGACGGCACTCAAAGTGATCAAGGACACTGCCACCTTTTTTGCTGAAAATCTGCAGAGATTTTGTATTCTAGAATAAATCAACCTCCCCCCCAAAAAACCCTAAATCTGAGTAACCCCAAAGTAGTATTTAGAGTGGTATAGCTAAATACAATTACGACAACTAAAGAGATCCTTTGTTTTACAATGCTCTAGCACAGTTTAAATACTAGTTTTGTGCAAAGAGCCCACTGAGGTTGTGCCCACAGGCAAGGAATTTGCACATATGCAAATTAGCAGGCTGCTCCTCATACAGCAAATGGCTCTATGAATGCCAATGGGACTGTAAATGCTTGTTGGTGCTGTGTCCAGTGAGGCATTTGTCTGTGCCACCCACAGCCGTGCCTCGCTCTGTTCAAGGCATTCAGCGCTTCTCCTTCCCACGCCCGCATGTACTTGCTCTGCATGCCTTTGTGCCTGCAAGAGCTTTCTAACTTGCCCTGACTAAAACTAACCACCAACCACATGATCTTTCACATTTGTTTCTTGTCCATGAGACCACGATACCCGTGGACCTACAGCATCTCCGCCAAGCTGCAAGAAATGCCTTGAGAACATTGCTCTTCTAGAGGCTTGCATTCATGCATGTAATTCTCTGCTGTCAACTGCACACCACCATTTATTGCTAAGGCTCTCACCTGTTTTGCTCAATGTGTTGCTCAACATTGCTAGACAAGGTCGTTACACAAGGCTTCAAAAAAGATTTCTGCATGTAAAAAGTATAGGGAAAAGTAGTGCCCACACAGCCTGGATGCATATTTCCCTCATTTTTTAACCAGGATGGTGGCAGGTTAATCTGAACAAAGTTCTTCGTTCCTTCAGAGCGCATTCCTGACATGGGAGATCGCCTTTCATCCTGCCGGTGTTGCAACTGCTACAGGTGTGGAGAGGATCCCTTTTGGCTGGAAGCACTTGCAGAACAGAGAATGGTACTGTAAAACGCTTAAAGTGCACTCAACCTGCAATTAAGGTTTATTTCATGGGGCTTAATTGTGCTCATCAGGAAAGGCAGCTGCATGAAGTACTCAGATAATATCCTTGGGGTCCAACAGCAAACAGCTCGGGACTTTCAGACCCCTTTTACTGTACTCATCCCTCAACCATCATCACTTCTTCTCAAAATGCAGAGGTCTCATGGTTTGGGTTGGGAGGAGGCAAAAAAAACGCATCCAGCTCTGGAAATTCTTCTCTTTGATACCTCAAACTTTGCTATGTGGCAATAGGGTCTGGTCTTTATAGTATCTGAGTTGTCTTGCCACCTTTCGCAACCTACCAACCTATTCCTGTGATTCGGGATGATGCCGCCCACACTTTTCTTTCTTCTTTCTGCCGTGCAAAAAGAAATCAGAGGCCAACTACCCAACACTGCAACAGTGAAGTGAGGGAGACGGTTTCAGCATGGAGGAACAGGAAATGGGAAGTCTGCTGGACAAACAGAAATATCCATCCCCAATCCATAAACCTGCATTACACCTGCTAAAACTTCTCAAAGTAAAAAGGGAGGAAAGCATTTTCTGAAATAAAGACCAACACACCTCATTTTAACTCCTTTTTCTGAAGCGCTTGCTGGCTTTGAAAAGGATATTCCCCTCGGTTGCAAGTTACCTAGAACATTTACAATTTGGGTTAGGCATTTTCATATACATTATTTACAGCTGGCATCTTTACAGATTTAGCACCTTATTTTGGCCATGGGAGTTGATTCTCAGTGCTGGGTAGCATGGTTTAGTGTTTGCCATGTATGTTTTGCTTTCTCCCCTTGTGTTTATTTACATTGCTCTAGCAGCACTACTACAGAATGAACTCCATAGTTAGAACTTCATTTAAAATTAACATGGGGATTCCCCTCCAAGCTGAAAATAAACTTGTTTTCAACTTTGAAAAATAAAATTTCAGACTGACTTGGTGGTATCCTACCACAGAGGTTTGGTATTCTATTCCTTCAAGGTTTCCCAAAAAAGCAAACCTTCCCAAACCACCTTTACAAAATGCTTCCCCCCACCCCCTCCATCAAATTAGATACTCATCTTTGGTTTTGTTTTTTAAAAAAAGTTATTTGCGCTTTCCGTTTCTTTCAGTGCAAGTTGCTGTCCAAAAACTTAAGTGTTATTTCCCCCCTCCCACCACCGCAAACCAGCAACAACGGAAGATTAGCACGGTCTTCTTTTTCACCAATTTAGTGCATTTAGGTTGAAAGAAAGAAGTAAAACAAGAGGATGGGAGGTGTGGCAAGACACACACCTCATTCTGGTCCCTGGCTCTCCTGAGAGTCTCCCCCCAGTGAGAGGAAAAGAAATGACTTCATGAGGTCTTACTACCAGCTTTGACAGACAATCAAACACACGCCTACTCATCAGTGTGCTTGGTACTGGCTGGGCAGAAGAGGGGGGGTGGGGAAATAAAAAAAAATATGGAGTTACCAAATAATTTAGCCTTGTAGCTGGAATCTGTTTATGAAAAGGAACAAAGAGCAATCTACTTTGGCCTGCTGCTTTTACTGAAAAGGAAAGATCAGCAGCTCCAGTTACAACATAGTCTTCTTCCATTTCAAAACTTTTAATTCTCCAGCATTCTAAGATCAGTCCCTCAGCTTTAAAACACATTTTAGACAGTGCATACTTTCCTCAATCCATCTTTGATTCTGGCTCTCTGATAATTTCATAACAATGTCTTTCTGAAAGATTGAACTTCTGCAATTTTGGATTTACTTTTGGAGTAAGTACCTTAGAGCTATTTCTCCCCTACTGTTCAGGAGCTAACCATCCACTCAAGCCCTCCCACCCAGAGCTGATACATGATACAGTAATTTTCTATACAGCTGCATGCTCAGTGGTGGTAAAGAAGGCAAGCTACCGCAACTATGACTTCTATTGTTTTCCACTAGGAAAAAAATGAGCATCGCTTCGCTTGTCACAGCTCACAAGCACTTCGAGACAGCACAAGGGATAGACCAGCAGCACCTCTTGCAATCAAGGCAGATTTTATCAAATTGATCCCACTTTCATTATGGTTTGATGACACTGGGTCTGCTGACCATATTCAGTCAAATACTTTGCATCCTTTACCTGCTGTACGCCTGTTCCCTAAGCTGCTAAAATGGAGGGATATATTGCCCCCTCTGCCACCCTACAAAATTAAGGGGGTCTTGCTGAACTAACCCCAGATTTAACCACCAAAACCCAACAGAAGAAACCCCCCAAAAAACCCACACCCAAACCAAAACCCAAACCCACCAAGCCCTGCAAATGAATTTATACATTGCTCTCCATGCCCTCAAAGAACTTAGAAATTACAAGCTTTGTTGATTCTCCATTTATTTTGAGAAATATAAAATATGAAAACTAGTTTACAGTTCTGGCACAAAAATGATGAAGCAATAAGCACAAAGTTTCTTTTTACAAATAATGCTATATATTTTTACCATTTAAAAGTGCCTAGTTTTTCACAGCAAATAAAGTTTATCTACCTATATTTTTTTCTCTTAGTAAAATATTAAATCTATTTAAATTGCACATGAACATCTTGGTGAAGTAAACTATATGTAAAGTTACAATAAATCCATAATTAAAGTGGATGGTCATTAGAAAATACATGGAATGGAAAAGACTATCGAAGCCTAAATTGAATCTTAAAGATTGACCAAGAAAACAAGAGACAAGACACCAACTGATATGGCACAAGTGATTAAATTACTGACAATTTGACAAAAAGCAATAAAGCCTATCTGAAGTTCTTCACAGATCTAAATAGACTGCTAAAACATTTCAACACAGAGGTTTCATAACATTTAAACCGGCAAAATAGGTTTTCAGCTGCTAAACATTTTCCCACAAGATTATAAGGCATCTCCTTCACTTAATACTGGATCTTAAAATGAGTACATTGGTAGATAGAGAATGTGCATAAGAAAACAAATCTACACCAAAGGCTGCTGTAGTTGACAATTTACTACATTTTGACAATTAAACAGCTGAAAAGTTTATCAGTTAATTTTAACTGCATTAATTTGCAACAGCAGAAACTAGAACATTTTAAAAGATTATTCTTTACTTGTTCCTTAAAAAACCTTGCCTTGTTCCTGTTTCCACAACTGCTGAGGGGCTCAACCTACAGTTTTACTTGTCAATACAGACACTTACACTATGCAAAGTTAGGTGTGAAGTCTCTGTGTATCAGGGCCACAACTTTCACCCAGTATTCTTATTCCACCTTCACAGATGCTTGTGCTGAATTAGATCAGGAATTGCTTGGAGGACTCTTCAGTCAAGAAAGAGTCATTAGCGATCTAATATTTCCAACCTGAAATATTTTGAAGAGACCTAGCTGCCATAGTGTCTTGTATGTGCTCTGACCTTCTGGATTACGTTTCCTCTATGCAAACTCTTTAACGTTCCAAGTTGAAGATCCAAAAATTCAAGTATCCAAAGTCTTACTGGTTTTAAGTAAGACTTAAAGCTGACCTTTAAGCTTGTGTTGATGTCAAGTCATTTACATATTTTTTTTAATTTTTTTTTATTTTTTTTCCCCTCAAACTACAACATAACTGATTCACTATTTTGGTAGCTTTTGCAGGTAGTCAAAGGAGTATTTGTTTTGCATGAAAGTAAGAATTAACATAGACAATAGGGTCCAAATAGCACTGTTATGTTGCTTTAAGAAACACAGCAATGTTGGCAATGGATGTCTGATAAATGCTCCATTATGTCACTCACATTAAGTAGCACAGAACACACATATGCACACTAGATTTCTTTGCACTGAAGCCCAGCTGTTTAAAAATGCAGGAATACACTCTATTCTCAAAATTAGTATTACATTATAGGCATGCACAACTTCACATCTAAACAAAATCAGGAAGCAGGACCTAAAACATAGGCTTTGTGAAGAACTCAACAATGCCTCAAGTTTGCAATCTAAGTCTAACCACTTAAAATGAGTGCCAATGTGACTCTCCCCCGAAAATGTTTGTAAACCAGGTTTCAAAGCAAGTTTAGTCTATGTGAAGAGAATCTGAAAAGTAATCAACTGAATTCAGAAAGGAAAAAAACCTCAATATATTACATTTTTAAGATTTTCCAGTTAACCGCCTATTATTTTTCATTTCAGTTTAATCGAATACTTCTTAGATAGATGTAGAGAGTATCTTAACAAGAGCAATCTATTTTGCCTATTTTGTTGAGAAATACTACTTGCAAGGAAGTGAACTTGTCCAGTTTTACAAGTAATTTTAAATTCAGATTGACTGAAAATGGAAATTATGACATTGAAAACACAGCACTTCTGACAAATACAAAATACGCAGCTTTTGGGGAAAAAAAAAAGCAGCTCACAAGGCACTTGCTATAGTGGTCCATTAAATAAACAGTATATATAGTGCACCCTTAAAACATCATTGTTATGCATCAAGCTTTTTCAGTGTTAAGATTTATTAGAAACAACCACTGGGTTTGTGTATTCTGAAGCAGTTATTGAGCAGCCTTGTTTCATATAATGTAAATGAAAAAAATTAGAAGTGGGGCATAGAGGGAGAGTATTTGAAATAATTTCTTGTCATGTTAAGTTTTTCCATGTAGTAATAAAATTAAGTGTGGAATATCATTCTGACACACTCCCCTCTCCCTCATGACCCCTACACGCCCCAAAAAGCTACATTCCTGCTACTGGAAGAGCCTGACATTTTAATTACAATTGATTCTATCATCGACTACTGGTTTGGCTCATCGTTTGCAGCTTTGAAAAATAATGTGCATAACAGTAGCAATATGCTACTTTCCTTTTCAGAGCAAAAACTGGCAGATAAGTGTCTGTAAAAATTGTACATCATTTCAATGGCTTCAAATGCTGAAATTCTTAATCAACACACTTGATACTGGTTTGATTTTTTTTTTTTGTTCACAATGTACTTCAAAGGCCAGAAGACCTACAGACCAAATCACATCTCCCAGCATTTCTCTGTGGGAACGGGTTCTTCATCTCCCTTTAGAAAGTATGCACATATTAAATCATACTTTTTAATTACTCACCAACTGAGAAAGCTTGGATCATACAAATGTATCTGCCATCTTAAGGCTTCCACAGTTACATGTTGGGCAGAACCATGAAAGCTGTCATTGACAGAAGGATCTGTAGACTGGCCAAAGGAAAAGTTAACATTCTAAATTAAAAAGTCCCAAAACATTAGCAAAAGGTACCAACTTGTTCAGGGGACTTCAATCTACTTCAGCCCAGCCTGTCATGGTACTTACTTTATCCATAAGCACCAAAGTGAGAAAACTTAAGCATTTGTCCAGAATTACCGCACATAGTCCATTCTTAAATCCTACTCTGCAGATCACTTAAAAGTTCCCCAACTTCTCTCCAACTCAAATCATCAGAAAAAGAATCTAATCCTCATTCACACTTTTGCATAGTTTGGCATTTTCTGGAGTTGTACTTTGTTTTCTTTCATAGCTTTTGAGGGGACTCATCTGTCACATATGCAAGTACTTCCAATCTAAATCCTTCAGGAGAAAAACTGAGTCCCACTTAAGCACCAAGCTGTCCAGGACTGTTTGACATTCTTCTTTCAATTCAAAGTAAAGATTACTCAGTTTTATCTGCATTTTCAGATTTTTCCCTTTGCATCATGCAGCGACGAACTATGCTGTCAAAACTTCCTAGGTAAAATAGGCCAACAATGCGAAAAATGCCCATGCAAACAACCTGGAAACAGAGAGAAACATCTTTCAATTCATTTAAGATCCCAGATTGCAGCATATAATTTACCCCTAAAATAAAGAACAGTTTCGGGCAGGTGTGTTATATAATCTCAAGAAAAGGAACTCGTGAAAAACATAATAACCACCTAACAGTTCAGCACTGAGTAGCAGGTAGTAATCTCAGCTTTCCCACCAACTTGCTGCTTCAGCTTGGAAATCCTGCTTCAGTTTCCTAAACCCAAGTCTATACAGTATTACCAGCCATTTGATGAAGAAATAATCAAAGTTTGCACGATGCTCTACATTTTAAAGTAGTTGAAACTATAAGAAATTGCGACTACGGGGCCTTCCCAAATCTTACCTGCTGAAGACCTTCAGTAATAGATGTGACTGGTGACATCCCACTTGTCAATATTGATAGCATGTAACCATCTGATCCAACTGAGCTGTTGAAGTTCCCTTGCTGGATAGAAGGAAAACAGTGATTAAGAAAAGAAAAAAGTAATTTACCCAGCTGTGGCAAACCATAACATGTCTTATTTCAACAGCTATTCTTGACAAACATAGCTGATGTCCCTAACAACAAATATTTTTATGTAAAAAAAATACTAACACAATAAGAAATCAAAATATCCAACAATATTTTGTGCTATATAGCAACATTCCAAAAGGCATTCACTTAAAAATGGACAAGGAAGGTAATCTCTCTTTAGAGAGAGGTGTGCTAAGTTACCGTAGATTTCTTTACAAGATAGAAAAGCTCCAAATTCCCTCTTGAAGCCTGCTTACTGATGGAGAAAATACATGGTGGTCTCCCCATCCCTAAATATATTTCAGAGACAGAATTACACCCTAACTCTGTCAGATCAACCATCTCTACTATAATTGTAGAATAAAATACTGCTTGCCTTTTGTTAAAATCAGTTTGCTATCACATGAGATTTGGCAGAGGGGTGTATTTTGAATGCTAGGTAACAGGTCCTCCATCTTTGTCAAGGATTTTTAACTTGCCCTCCTCCAAACCAGAGATAAACAGCCTACTCCTGCTAAGCAATTCAGCTGGCAGAAGAGGGGGAACAGGCACCATGAAAAAGTTGCTTGCTTGCTTGGTTTTTGATCACCCATCAGGAAAACTGCAGCTCTAAAGCCCCAAATCCCAAGGCTTCTCCTATTTGCTTCCATCAGACTTCATGCTGGAAAACAGACTTTCTGAAACACTGCAGGACTAAATCTGTGTGGAATGCAGAAGTGAAAGGAAAAGGTGGTGTTCCTAAATCAGTGTTAGGACTGAATCTATGCAAAGTCGTAGAGGATATGAGATCTGTTTATTTCCTAACAAACACCTGAGAGGACTGAGAGTTCCTACAGTACAGAGCTACCTTTTAATTTCTATTTTAGTCTCTCAGCTGATGGCTCGAGTGCATAAAGACCATGTCTGAACTAACGTATCATCCGAAGTGCCAGAAAGCATGGTGTAGAAATACCAGATGATTAAGATTAGAGAGATTAGTCTTCCTTAAGCACCAAAGCAGAATAGTATGTCAGATAGTACTTGCTTTTAAAACTCACTACCCCAAAACCAGACACAATTTTGTGTTTGTGCTGTGTTTGTGAAAATATTGCAAAAACTTAATAACTGACCATCTGGTATAGATATAAATCATGTTGAAGATAACGAGTATTTGGAACTGCAAAATAATTAAAGATTTTAGGGTTCGATTGCTGTGCTTTATGAACATGAAATTTCACGTTGGTTTCCACTCTGAGGTGCTTTATTAAGCATGCAAACATTCCACAACAGAAAACATTAAAAAAAATCCTCAGAAAGGCAATACACCTTTAAACACTAAGAGCAGCATTTTATGTATTTTAATCACTTATAAATGCCATACTTAAGCCATTAAAAGCCAAAAAGGCTAGACTCCATTTATGATAAAATTATTTTTATATGAACTCATCTTCAAGAAAAATAAGATAGTCTAACGAGCTTTTGAGGTTAGACAAATGGTATTTGATACATAAAAAGTCAATAGAGCTTAGTGCTTTAAAGTCAGTCATAATCTGTCTTTGAGACATTGCATCATACTGATGCATCATTTTGTTCTTTCTAATGTACAACTTCAGATATGTTTTAGTTCCAAGAGATTGTATAAAATCATTTGTGGGCACAACGGCAAAAGAATAAACAAAATACCTCCTGTTCAAACTAACCAGCAAAGAGTACTGCTTCATGTAAATTGATTTTGCATTTAGTTTAGCTGTTATTTTTCACTCTTAAACAAGCATTACATGGCAATCCTCATCTCTCCAACAAAGAACATAGTTTAAAAAGATAGTTTACTTACTATAGCATCTTTGACTATAACTCTGGCGACTTGTTCTGCTTGGCAAACAGATGAGGTCTCAGAAATTAGCTTCGTCTCTAAGGGCTTTAGTAGAAAAACACCAATATAAGTTTGACTAACACCACACAGGAAAGAAATATATGAAGGTCAGATTTTGGGTTTGGGTCTTTTGTTGTGGATGACATCTCTGTTAGCAAGTGGTATCACACTGTCACCTAAAACATCCAATTAAAGAAAGGTAAAAGCACCTTCAATTAAAGAAAGGTAAAAGCCAACTTTTCCTTGAGTTGTACTCTTTATTTTGTAGTTTATTACTACTGAAGTATGTGGTCTTTCTGCAATCATTTTATTTTGAGTAGAAGTTATCAAAAAGCTTAAGCTGTCATATGTAGTTCATATGCCTTTTGCCAGAAATGAAGTAAAAGAGAGGCCTGAAACACTAAGAACCTACAAAACAAGTTTTTGTTTTTGTTTATTTCTCAAACTCCACTCACTGGTTTCCACCAAAATTCTCCATTGCATTTTATTTTTTTGTGTTTTAGAGCATTTATGCCACTTTACTGCACTAGAAGCAAGCAATTATGGCAGTTACTTTAGCAATCTGAATTTCTTTTATAAAAAAAAAAGCAACCCCAAAATTAGTCAGGTGTATATATATCTATATATATCAGGTACAAGAAACCCTTAAATGGAAAAAATATGCTTTAATGCATTTAGAAGCATGTTTGTCATTCACGACCTTATAACAATTAAAGAAGTGATAGAGCTAACTGCACAGCAAGCTATTTAAATGCTCAGTATGTTAAAAGAGATGGTTCTGTTCACGAAAAAAACTGAAGCACAATATTAGGGAGAAAAAAGCCTTGGTTGCAAGTCAGCTTGCAATAGCTAATTCAGTTACATTAAACAACAAAATTTAACTGATGCATTCAAGCCTAGTCAAATACTGGGACTAGTTTAATTCTTAGATTAATACTTCAAAAACACTTCTAGGGAAGAGCTCAGCATCTACAGGTTTTTCTCTCATTATCAATCCAAAGTACTAGAGAAACAGGCCTATTTCCAAGCACTGTAGAATTATGAATCCTGATTTTGCTGACCAGGCTCACTGAAAACAATTTTTTTTTTTTAAATTTGTGTATTTGGGGGCAGGTCACGGGATGGAATCAGTCTTTGCTAGCAGGACTGACATACAAACACCTTTTACATGCTTTACTACAGTGATACGGCTTATATATATCAGATTTCCATTTCATAACTCCTATGTACTTTTGAGCCTAGTGGCCAGTATCAACCAAATCTGAAAGAGATACAGAGATGTCAACAGTAATTAAAATACTATGTCTGGGAAAAAAAATAGCAGCTGTTCAGGAGCTAAAGTTAATGACATGTTAAGAAAAAGGCAAGCAGAAATCAGCCACTAAACACTTGATCTGTCTAGCCAGAAACACAGGAAAGCTGTTTCCTAGTAGTTCCTGACATTTTCTTTTGCTATATTCAATGATTACAGAAAAAAACAGCCTAGTCCTAATGAGATGCAAACTACAGACAGGTCTTCTAAACTAAGAAGTACTAAATAAATACAATAATAATAAATGAGTATCTGAACTGTCAGAGCAATGCAATATTGCAGATTTAAGGTGTGCTACCATGATGGGAGCAAGTCACCTGAAGACTTTATGTATGCTAAAACAAAGCGTGTCTTTGCTTAAACAACAACATCTTTTTGACAACTAAAAAAAAAATCTCACAGAATCTCTTTTAAAGAGAAATCTTACATGAACAGTGCATTTTGCTGGTAACTTATTTTCCCCTGAAATAGGCTACTCCAACAGAATAAAATCCCAGAGAATATGCAAGCTCTACAAGTATCTGCACAAGCCTAATCCTGGTACTTAGTGTGGATGTGTGGGAGTATACAGAATACACAGAATATCTCTTATCAAGAACTGATGAAATAAGAATTGTGTTATACAGTCCCTACTGATTCCTACACAAGAGGTGAAAGACAAAATGTAATTCAACCCCAATTTCCTATTATACATGGTGGGTCATTTTGAAAAGGCTGTTCTTAGATATCAGATTTCTAGTTCACCGTATGCAAATGAAAAGACACATTTTTTTCCAGTTACCTGATACTTCAGTCTGAACAGGGGGCCTGAATATAGGTTTTGGAATTCTACTTCATGTGTACGGACATGTCAAATGATGAGAGGTGATTAAATTTCTGAAGGTCAAAACTTTCACTTTTAAGGTAAGCCAAATGAAAAAGGCTTACTACTGATATATCCTTCCAAAAAGTGATACAGTCATTTGCACTACAAACACAAGAGTTTCCTTCCTACCTTAATACTAGACAATAGCCACTATATATTGTTTGCAGATTTCAAAGAAAGAACTGTGGTTTATTTTGATCTGTCACATCTATCAGAACAACTACATAGTAAAGATGCAAAATAGGAATATTATTTTTGGCTCATTAAGCTTTGATAGCAAAACAAATAGTGGTTTTACAGTTTACCATTCTTCAAGTTCTTCATATTTCATTTGAATTCTTCATATTTCAGTTGAGTACAGAAACACTTTGCAGTGTTTCAGATATTGAAGGTAGCTAGTTCTTCCATTTAAAGCCAGAATAATAGCTTGTAGGAAAATTTTGTGTAGTTTGAATCATTACAACTGATAAAATCAAAGCATTTGGAAGTACTTCTTAGAATCTTAATATGCACTAATTTCAAAAGTACTGTCGAACTGAATGAAATCTGAAATGCATTGCTTACTACCAAGCAAAGCTTTAAATACATTACAGTATTAATGAAGGAAAAATTACCTTTGTTTTACTTTCTTCTGCAAAGCCGGGTGTGTCAGTATCTGGAGGATAGGCCACCGTTATGTAGATATTATAAGGTTTTACCTGTATTTCACAAAAGTAAGCATGATCTTAACATTGACAGCCTTTATATGTCCCTCAGTGTCATTTATTTCTCTTGTACTAAAGAAATATGGCAAGTATGAATTTAAACTGCTTCTAGTGTTAAGTATTCAGTACTTGCAAGACTCACAGCTTTGTCAAAACGAGAAAGCAAAACAGCAGATTTTAAAAAGATGGTTGTGTTGTTTTGCTTAACAGTATCTAAAAACTTTGCATTTTATGTAAAGCATTTTATGAATCTAAGCGGGTTTTAAGACATTTAGGAGGAATATGGAAGCAGTTTAGCTCTATAGTTTTACCGATTTCAGTTTTAAAAGACGACTAAACCATTGCCAAACACCAGTACCCAACAGTCATAAACATAAGGCCAAAAAGGCTTTCACTAGCATGCTTTTTTTTGTTGTTGTTGATATCAATATATTTTAACTCCTGGACAAATATGAGAAAAAACAATGAAAATATAAAATTCAAATTAGGTATTTTTAAGAGGTATATTCAAGTCACAAGGCTTTTCAACCCATGGTATAAACTTGCAAGGGGTCAGAGTCGAAGAAGACAAAAGAATAAGTAGAAAATGCGAGGAAAAATGGAAGGTCTCATGTCAAGCATTGCATTTAATTATGGATTTGTATGTATGTGTCAAGAATTACATTGTTTATTGCACTACTATTCAGACACTACTACAGTGCAAATCTGTACTCCACGACAAATAAAGAAGCTTTTAATGAAAATATTCAGAGAGCTAAGATGAAGCAAATTGTTGTAAAGTACTACACATTTTTATTTATATTACAAAACATTCTATATTGAAAACACTTACTTAAATGCCACATCACAGGTCCATAAACACCCTATTTTTAGTTTTGAGTAATTCAGTCTTCACAAAAATATCTGTCACCAGTCTGAAGAAAGACCCTGCAGACTCATTACTCTATTTGGCAGGCCAGAAGCGATTAGAGACAGTTTTACGCCACATTCTTATCCTGATCAAGGCATACAACTACACTGAACTGTACAGGGTAACAACAGGGACTATGCAAGGATCTAGAACCAAACACAGACACTAAATATATATTAGTTGTTAAGTGTTTAACATCCTTAACAGAAGAATAACGCAAGTAATTTCCAAATCAATTTTACCTGTCTTACTACAATGTACTTACAAAGCTTGTTCCATTGAATAATGAAAACAGTGTGTTTGGGGCTTTAGTCTTGATCTAAACATAAGCTTAGATCATTGCACTATAAAAAGTTCATATGGTCCAAGATTTACAAGGGTGAACTACCGTCAATACAATATTTTTGTGGACAATCCTCAAATTCTAGCTTGCAAGTTTTACTGTTTCATATGGTTTACATACCACTTACCATGGCCTCACAAATAAGTTGGGAATCAGTGGCCTGCCCTTCATGCATCCATGGGATCTTCAATATCATTCTGCACTTAGAGCCTTGGAAACCACTTTTACTCAAAAGACTTGGATTTTAAGTCCTTTTAGTTAAAATAAATTATTAGAAAAAATGTCTGCACACATGGTCATCTTCAGTTCTAGGAACAGATTCAATCTATTCCCTATTATGCAACTGAAATCAGCTTAGTTTCTGCAGCCCCACACAGAGCAATAGGATTGTACTGCTGCCAAAAAATGGGCCAACATAGCACACAGATATCAGCAGTGCTGCACAAGACAAAAAGAGAACTATTTAGATGAAAATGTGTTCTGCTACTATTTTTGTTTACCATCAAAAATACTTCAATTATTGCACACATACCTCCATTTGCAGGGCTTCAGCCAACCCTCGAAGAGCAAATTTTGTTGGTGAATAAGCTGTATAACCAAACAGGCCTAATTGCCCAGCCTGAGATGATACAAACACAATTCTTCCCATTCTTCGTTCCTTCATGGTAGCGATTACTGCTCGACTTGGGTAAACACTACCCAGATAATTGACGGCCATTAATCTCTGTACAAATTATATTAACATGGTATTTGAGCCACAGATTCAGAATCCTCAGGTGTTTGGTATTATTTATAAAAAAAATCCTATTTCAGTCTGCTTTAAAAACGAAGTTCACTAGATTTGTAGTTCTATCAGCTGACAAAAGAAACAACTGTTTTCTTTTCTACAATTTCATAAACTGTTTTATAGCTAAAAATCTCACTGCAAGACAAAAGAAATCCAGTCTATCTACAAGTCTTAAAAGCATCCAGGATACTGATAATACTGAACGAACATATGGCCTTCAAGGAAAAAAAGAGTATTTATGGAAAAAATTTAACTTAAACAGTGTCCAGGAAGCAATCCATTTACACATGATGTATGAAAACATACCAAAATTAAAGTTTAAAGAGCTTTCTAAAACAGGAAAAATTCTAAGTATTCATTCATTTCAAAGATTTTAATCTTTGGCAGGATAAGGGGAAGTCTTTAATTTCACTCTCTAGAAGACCTAAAACACAACGGATAGCTATAATTTTATAATAAATTCATTCTGTTGTTTGTATAGGCTATTTAGTATTTTCAGATGATTCAATATTATCTGTGACAACTGGAGTCTGAGAGCTGTGTGCATAATGTAACCAAAATATAGGGGTTTGGGGGGTATTTTTTTTGTCTTTTCATCAGAGCAGTAGTCTGAAGCTACAAACAATTTGTGCATCTCTGAACTGAACACTTCTAACAGCCAACTTTTTCTTAAACAGGTTAAAAATATGAAAAAATCTTCACCAGAAAGAAAGAAATAAGACCATGTGAAATTCTATGCCTTTCACAGTGCATTAAACTATAAAAATACAAACCAGGCTTCTTTGCTACCTTGAGGACACTGTCCCAGAGGGAGAATTCACTGTTCTGAAGCATTCATGGACCGAGAGGTGCGAAATTAGAGGTGATCTTCACAAATTTAAAGATACATTCTAATTCTGACAGTGACCACAAATCAAGTATATCACTATTCATACAAAGTCTGCAGAGACACAGGAATGTATTCTAATTGTCAGAATGACTGAATAAGAAATCATCATAAAATACAAAAGTATGCTCACTCACTTCAAAAGAATTCACTTCAATATCCTCAAATTTTCCTGTAACTGATGTTCCTGCACAGTTTACAAGCATATCAACTGGTCCCAGCTTCTCCTGAGCCTGGAAGCGTAGACAGAGGTTAAGATGTTATTTAGTGGGAAAAAAACTTCCTGTAGCACAGCATCATTGTAAGAAATTATTTCTATTAGAAAGAGAGTCATAGAAACATTTAGGTTGCAAAAGAACTCTGTGATCATCAAATCCAACAGATAACATAGGACTGCCAAGCCCATCACCAAACCATGTACCTAAGCACCACATCTACGTGTATTTTAAACGCCTCCAGGGATGTTTAAAAAACCTCCTGGGCAGCCTGTTCCAGTGCTTGACAGCCCTTTCAGTGAAGGAATTTTTCCTAAAAAAAACGCTATACGTCACACACAGATAAACTTCTTAACACACACATGTGAATCAGCTACTTCCTCACCTGTTTTAGAACATTCTCCACCTGTTCGTAGTCTTTAGATACATCAACAGATATACACAGTACAACCTAGAAAAGGAAAGTGAAAGAGCACTTTTACAACACAGTAAGTCCTGTAACTGTTGACTCTGAGCCTTTCAAAATGAAACAAAACCCAATGACATATCTTTTCCAGAAAAAGTAGCAATCTTTTTGACAGGACAGTTCTCACTTCTCCCACACTGGAGAAAGCAATCCCTGCTCCCTCCAAGCTCCTCCCCCTCACACACACACACATTCTAGTATAATAAAGATTATAGCAGGAACAAAGGAGTATTTCAGGATCTTCAAAGCAGCTACTCATGTGCAAAATATGATTTCTACTTTACTATGCTAAGACACACTACGATGCGTTATTTACACAAAGCTTAGGAAAAACTATTCTAAAGCAGCCAAAATTCCACAGTGCTACATTTAACTTTCAGCAGCACTAAACACAAGCCAAACCATTTGTGTAGCTTAGGCTCATCTTTAAGAAAATACATTTTTTTGCCATGCCATAGAAAGGCATGGCTGCAGAGTGTTGCTCTGAAACTGCAGTATCAGTGCTACAAAAACCTTCCCCAAATTTATAAAGTGTTAAAATCCTTTTAACGTTAGTACTAGCAATGCATGCTACCCCCTATTTTCATAATTTTTTTTTTTGAAGAATAGTAGTAAATCTAGTTGCATACTGTTTAATTAAGAAATGTCAAGGACAAACTCAAATAAAAATTCTATGAGAAATGGACTAGCTGCAGTGACATAAATATCTGAAAAGTTAAGTAATCTGTATATATTTACTTCTTGTCTGGAAACCAGAGATTATGGCTTTTAGTTTGGAAGATACAGAAAAATTAAAATAAGCATTGGTGGGGGCATGGGGAGGAGAAGACAACAAAAACCAGATGACAGTGATATCTAAGTTCTGTTGAAGCTAAAAGTTAGGCCCTGCTTTCCTTGAAGATTACCGATTACTTTCAGCAAGACACTTGCAGAATCCATGTTTTCAAGCAACTTCTGGCCAAAAGAAGCACTGCCTTTGGGTTACTACTTACAAACTGTAAGATCACTACAAACTCCAGCTTGCCCAGGTATTGACAAATAAGCTACCTTCTCTGCTAAGCAAGCAAGCAGAGCTTGGGAGCAATTCACCTTCTTGAAAGGAAGAGCAATCTCATATCACAATGAAAGGAGGGACTCCTGTATTCTTGTTCCAATTTCTATACTTTGTTACTTTGGTGAATTCATTTAAACTCAGTTTGAGATGAAATAAAACAGTCATCACCAGTTCGTAGCAAGCATCATCATGACCACTTGTCATGGAGCACGTGGACACATGCACAAAAAAAAAAAGCTTACCACAGTGTAACTAACTGCTTTGGCAGCTAGTCATTTGTCAGCTCTGCCTCTGGTCAGACTGCGACACTTTTTAGTTGCATAAACAGAAGCTGCTCACCATTCCTGTACAGCAGGTTGGCTATTCCTGCCTCCTAGCATCATGTGTAGTTGGACATCAGAGTAAACTTGTGGCACAAGTTATTGGCGGGTCTGCACGCACCTCCCCTTAAGGCATTTATTACATTTTGGAAACGTGTCTTTTACATAAGTTTAGAACAAAATAGCAGTTGAACAAAACCAACATTGACTTATTACCTGGATGACTTTGCAAGATCAGTGATGACATTAAAAAAAATAAAAACACAGTTCTGTATCAAAATTGAAGCAGTTGGTTGATTTATCAGATTGCAAAGATAAAATTATTCACACTGTGTATCCACAGTTTTTATTGACTACTATCACATTACACAATTAACTTCTTTGCTTCCATTATATTTCCTTTCTTGTGCTACAATATGATGATTATCTTCACTCCAAAGCATGCACTACAGATCCACATTTAGGACATAGAATACACTGCCAGAAATAGTCTAATATCCCCAGCCCTGTTCCTCATCTCTCATTCTACATATTTATGGTGTTGGATCATTAATAAAGCTTTCATAATAAAAGACCAATTCAACTCCCATTGAAGTAACTGGGAATATTCTATATTAGGAAAGGGATTAAAAAAAATATTGCAAAAGACCTCTAAGGGCAAGGATTTTGTTCCACTGCATACCTATAAAGACTGCACTGTCAGCACTCTAAATAAATCATATGCAAATGTTTAGCGCAAACACTAAAATGTACGCAGATGTCAGACCCTGGTGTCAATGCAACCTGGTTTTGTGTACATATGCAAGAGCTGAAAGGCAACAGCATATGTGCGCATGAAGCGTAATTTTTCTCTGCCTCTTAGCTCGACATCTAGTAAACGTAACAGTCTCGGTGTATGCGATCAGTATCAGGCATCTTTCTCTACACTCTTTCAGCAATCCTTTTGTATAGCTTCTCTTGGTTCAGCTACCCTTGCTTCCCAGCTTCTCATCTGCCATTCCACTGTGAGCTCTGCTTTTCTCAGTTCTGTTCTTTGCATCTAGATCAGGCAGGCTTCCCTGCAACCTTGTCTGCAACGCAACAATAGCTACAGAAAAGCCAGCCTATCATTCCCACTGCTTATGTTTAACATGGCTGGATGTCTAAATCTGCGTCTGCAAAAGCAGTCCTTTTCAGTCCACACTGGAGCTTGCCTGGAGTTTTTAACTGAAACTCTTATGAACATGCACCAAGTAATATCCTTTTTAAAAGTTCACATTTATCAAGCTTGGACAGATTTTAGCAAGAACATCCTGACACAGTGTTTGACAAGGGATTAACTTTAATGCTAAGCTTGGGAAACTACCAGAACAGCTACAAGATAATGGTTATTGGGATTTATTTATTTATTTAAATGGGAAAAATACAGTTTCTCCTCACCTCAAATGGCTTAGGTTTTCAAATAAAGTTCATCTGAGTAAGGCAGCATGCATAGAAAAAAAAAAAAAGTCAGCTTGAGCCACTTGATAAAAATATAAGGAAGCGATGACAGAACTTAAACTTATAAATGAAGGCATTAAGAAAATTTTGTATCAGCTAGTACTAACGTTATTGCCTCCAAATATTTGGCTTTTTCCATTGCTTCTTTTCAACAGAATTTCCGATTTATCAATTCAAATCCCTTTACACAGACAAATAAGTGGCTTGTATTTGTAGTCATGAAAGTAACAAAAAAGTTCTGGAATATAAGGAAGAAGTCAAAGATGTTAACAGTCTCAATACTGTTTCCCTTCTCCCTTTGGATTATTAGTTCTGAAAAAAAATAATTTTAGCATTTCATCTTGACGTTGAATATTTTGAATATAGCAAGCTTACCTATTTTAAGCTAGTATGTCTGCAAGCTCTAAAACAGTGCCTGTTAGTGAACTAAACCTGGAAACAAGTATTTAAACTTATTTCCCAAAGCAATCACTGTATTTATGAACTGAAAAAAGGAAAGAACCAAAATCCACTTCATTTTGAAGAATACAAATGCTTATCGAGTGACAGCAAATTGCAGCTATCCCCAAATGCATACTTCACCTACAGCTGAATCAATCTTTTTCTCTAAGAAAAGCAGGCTAATGCACTAGCTAGGCAACATAAAATGTAGCAGAGTTCAGCACATCTCATGTAAGCAGATCAGTATTTTTGAATTCAGATACTGAGTCCTCACTCATTTTTGTCAAACAGCTTTGTTTTAAACATAGGACTACTGCACTATGTTGTAGTGACTATCTTAAAACACACAACAGCCACGGTTAGGAGTGATCTTACCTGCTTGTCATTAACAGAATACTTTTCTATTTCCTTCTTTGTCTGCAACAGCTTGTTCTGAAATGGATACAAGAAAAGCTGAAGCATTGTACTTGTCAGAGCAATATTAGCCTTCAGTATTTCAGTTAAGACTTAAAAACATTCCCTAAAGCCCAAAAAAGTTATCCTCAACTAGTTGTAACACTTCACCACTGTCATTTTGCAGATTTATGACTACATGATGAAAACATGAACTCCATCAAGCTACCAGAACTTGCTTACCTGCTTTTCAATTAATCTTCTAAAGCCAGTAATGACTTCTAGAATACATTTAATGCTTTTGTTTCATACAACTACACGTAGCACCTAAAACTGTGGGTATTAATTTTTCTCCTGTATTTTGATTCTATTTTAAATTTATATAATACTACATAAACTATTCTGAACAACAATCTGTCACAGAATTATCATAAAAATTAAACTAAAATTCATTCATAAAAATTCATTTTTCAAGAAAAACTGCATTAATTCTGGTTGTATTCAAGGTTATGCTAAGTAATGAAATGTACCAAGTTTAAATAAACTATCAAAAGACACCTGGGACTGAGGCCCTACGCCAAAAAGTTAAATGCTTTTATTTCCTGAATAAATGTATTTTCTCTACAAATAAAATAATAATGCTTTATGAAAACACAGTCATTTCAACTAAATTCTGAATACACCAGTTAAAAAAAAAAAACAAAGCAACATTTTTTTCCTCTAAAGCTGTCTTGATGAACAATTTATCACTAATAAAAAAAGTATGATATAGTGATGATTAGACAGCAAAATATTCTATGAATTTTAAGAATTGTCTTTAATCCCCCAGTTGTCACTTACTGTAGGGAAATTCTAGTTTTTCCTGCTTTTGCCCTCTGCCACAGATCTAGACAGTGAAATAATGAATGCCATTAGCAGAAGTGATAGCACTGGCAGAGTTTTAAGGCAAGGTAATCATAGGTTCCATGCTGGGCTACACTCCTTAAATAGGCAGTCACCTCTGCTACCAAATGCATCAATTTGAGATTCCTATAAAATATACACTGAAAAAAATTAGAGTTATTATAAATTAAAAAAAATATTTCCCACCTATACAGATTTTGTGAACAGAGTTTAGCCGGTAAAAAAACACATATACTTACCTCATCCCTTGCAATCAGTGTTATGAAAGCACCTTGCTTATAACATTCAATAGCAATACATTTTCCAATTCCACTGGAGCCTCCAGTTACCTAAAAGTTATTTGAAAATGGCAGTTAATCCACTATTCTCATCCCTTCTCCCATATGGTAAAGTGTCAGATCAAATGAAAATTCTAAAAATATACTGAGATTGAAATATTACCCAATGAGGTATGAATAGAGAAGATAAACTGAAGTTAGTTTACTTATTGAGTATGAATGAAAAATAAGATCTCAATAGATTGATGTGTTGTGTTTCTACCGCAAAGCCAGTTTTACCTCAGTGGTATTTTTTGCTTATTTCTTACATCAGGCATATTTAGACCCACACCCCCACATGGGCTCTCTCACATGCTTTTGACTAAGTTCTGTATGTTATTTCTAAAGGCAGAAGTAGTTAGAAGTTTGAAATCACTATTAACATCAGCCATAATAATACAATTACATACTACCCCTCCATACCGGGTCACAGGAAAAACTATTTGTAAAATTAAGAATTGTAGATTGCCTGCTGAAGATATCATCACATAAACATGAACAGAACATACATTTTTTCTTATTAAAATAATAATAAAAAAATAATTCAACAGTTGGCCCTCTGTAGAGTATTTCTTAGTTCCCCAGTCTGGATGTTGAACTGTCCTTACCATCCTGCAATTCCAGTTTTGCGGGAATGCCAGCACCTAAACTTCCATTATCTTTTCTTCTTCCTCTAAACTGTAACACTGCATAGTCTTACGCGCAAACACAAAATTAATAATGCAGGGTCATGTCTACAGCCCTGCATCATATGTTGCAGGAGGATACACTGCTAAATGATACTAATATACAGGTTAAAGCAACCTAACACCTCTCACTACCCTCAAAACCTACTTATGAACTCCATGTGGAACAGATGTAGATGACAGTCCTGACCTCTTTTTGACTAAAATATCTGCCTGACACTGCGTTTAGATGACTTGTTTATTTAAGGCCAGTTTCAGCCTCCATGTGCCTTTGGTCCCTAAACACTGTTGTCTTCCTTATATACCCAAATTATTTGAATTTTCTTTTAACAGCACATTAAAAGGCTATAATTGAGAAAATATTGTATTGAAATGCCTAGAAGCATTTACTGTAAAAAAACTCCTGTTCATGAAATGAGTTCTGAAATACAGAATTCCTAATAATTGGGATAAGAACTGATTCAAATGGCTCTGGAAATCGTCATTTGTTGTTCTTTATCAAAACCTTTAAAAAGACTCCAGAGAAAGTACAGTATCACCTTAATTTTAAGTACAAGAAAATGGAAGCACTGAACTAATCTGCAAAAGAGCAAAGATCCCCGGTATCTAACTACACACCCTAGCAAAAGCCTTGTGTGGTCTCCTCATCTGCCAATGCCTCAGTATTGTTTTCAGAGATGCATTATTCTTAAAATTCTTTCTACTGCTGGAGGCTGTAAAGTCAGAAGTACATTCCCATGAACACTAAACTCTTCCTTCATATGAGTACTTTACCCCAAGTCAAATAACCTCAGCAAACAGAAGATTTTCAAGATGGTCCATGGTTTCTGACTGGTTTGTCTGCAGTCACAAATGGGCCAAGAATGGGTGTAACATTTACAAAGACTAATTTCAGCTCTTCAGGCTTCCTCTATTATTAGAGACAGCTGCTTCAGATTAGCTTCTGACTCTCTCTGCAAGATTAAGCTTCACACTACACTAACCTTTGATGATGACTCCAAGATGCATGTCCTGTTCTAGAAATGTGAAACCTGGTCTGCAGTGTTCTGAACCAAGGATGACTGCTTTCAAAGTAAATGAAGTCCATAAGAGTGCAAGTGTTAGTTAGTAATTTGGGACCTCAGCAGAACCTCAGAATTAAATTAATGTTTCATGATGGAAAGTAGTTAAGAGTTTTAGTGTATTTGCTAAATAGCTTGCAAGACTTCAGTACATCTCTGAAAAAGACTCAGTTTGACACATTCAGGCAGACCTCAGTTCCACAGCATTCATGAGCTGCTTCTACAGATTTTCAACAGCAACCAGCACATGAAGTGATCAATGTACATGGAAGACAGCTCCAATTCCAGTTTTTGGCATAGCACTAACAGCTGATTATTACGTGCACAAACTGCTGAGTATCATGAACAGGTCAACTAAACCACCGCTTGAGGAATTCTTTGAAGGTGAAGGTACTGCCATCAAGCCTCTGGCTTGTCAGACAACGTTAATGTTCATTTCAGAAAGACAAAGTCTGAAGTCATGCAAGAAATGGGAAAAGAAAGTCTTTATTCACAGTCACACCCTAGAACAGGGGTCCTCAAACTATGGCCCGTGGGCCAGATACAGCCCCCCAGGGTCCTCAATCCAGCCCCCCGGTATTTACAGAACCTCCCCGCTGGGGGTAGGGGGGGGGAAACAAGCAGCCACAGATGACTGCCTGCCACTTAATCTGCACGCTGGCCCCCTGTTTAAAAAGTTTGAGGACCCCTGCCCTAGAACACTGGATAGGGCTCACGTCATATAGGTCAATGACAAAACGCCACATAAATTAGCTGGGAACTGCATTCAATATTTAGGTGTGAATCTGTTAATTGTATGTTGAAAGTTGTTACTAATAATGCACATCTTTCAGGAACATTCACCACGAATGTTAATGTAACAGGAAAAAAAAAAATCCCTAACACTAGTGGAAACTTGTGCTTTGTGCTACAACAAAGTCAGCCTAAGCAAATTTATGAAGTCTGTTAGGTTAGTAGATTACTAAAATAGATGCTCAGAATTAAAGGAAGAGCAAACTTCTACTCCAACAAACAAGGTGTTGTGTCAGTTACTTACCCCTGTGGCCAGCAGTTCTACAACACTACTGCATTTCATTAGTTCCAGACATCTAAATTGCTATTGATCCCATTTTCAAATTTCACTATAACCCAGCCTCAGAGGAGTAAGCAAAACTAAAAAATTGGTCACAGCAACTCAAAACACAGACTAATTTCTTGAGAGGGAGAGACAATTAAATCCTAGTATTAATTCAGATTTGGAATGCAGCACTACCAGCCCTTGAGTAGTATTATTGAGCTGTTTCTGTGTTTGAGAACAGGTACAGAATCAACTATTCCAAAAAGGGTCTGGCTCCAACCTCTCAAGCTATGATCCCTGACAATAGGACTCATCTTCTAAGGATCACAGGGTTTATTTCCCTCTTGAAAAATTGAAATGTTGGGGTGAAGTACAAAAAATTCTATGTTTGACTTTCCATTCCATTCCATTCCATTGATGAGACAGTTCAACTTAACAGAACTGTCATCAGGAATGATCAAAATCAAGACTTGATAACGTATTTCCAACGGAGCTTGTTAACTTTCACTTAGCACTGGATGCAAGCTCGCTTCATGCTTTTAGGCAGTACTGTGACAGAAGGTATTAAGTTCCACCGAAACAGAACATCCCTGTAATATGCTCTAAGTGGTTCCTATCCACACCACAGATCTTACCACTCCCAACACGAGAGATACAATGCAAGACACCAAGACTGGCTGTCCTTTTCCCTTGACCAGTTACCAAACTGGGCTCTGGGCCCTGCACAGTAGTGGTGAAATTACTTCTAGACTAGAGACGACCCCTAGGCAAGTGGATTTGGCATGATCATCCTGAACTCTGTACAAACAAAAGGCTCTTTTCAATCTGACTAGGAGATAGTCCCAAGCAAAGACCATCTTGACATTTACTGTCATTGTTAATCCACAAACTTTGCCAGGTACCTTTGTAAAGAAATGGAAAGAGCAGGGAGAACCTGTGTAGGGCAGGTGTAACAACCCTGACAAAGGGCAGTTAAATGTGACAGATGTGAGCATGATGCACATGAAGCAGCAATGACTGCCTTATCCTGTTTTCATTTTCCTGTCTACTATTACAACCAGCTACCAAAATAGTAGCATATTCTTACAGAATAGGTGATGTGTGCTAGTATACAGCCTGAGATTCAAGGAGAGAGTTAAAGCCAATGGCAAAATAAAATATGTATAAAATAGTCTCCCAGATTTCAAAGCATGAAGATGTTCAGCACAAGAAGCAGCAGCTCTACACCACAGAAATAACTTTTATAGCCTTTACTTGACAACACGTTCCCAGTCATGCTGGAAACGAAGCAAGTAGTATTACACATCTAAAAAACATTTTGCTTTAAATAAGCTAAACCTGATTGTTGAACCAATTTGATAGCAAGGAAATTTTTTTTTAATTTAATGTTGTCCACTGGGGTCACCAAAACACAGAGCAGACAAGAGGGGGATGACCCCACAAGATTAGACCATTAGCAATTTGGAGTTCTGTAGATGCCCACTCTGAGTAACAGTCCTGTTCTTTTCTAAGAAAAGGAGACTTATGATCATGATTCTTCCAGAAAGCATGGCTCACTTAACACTGCAAGTGCTTCCATCATGCAAATGCCTCTGGGAAAGAACAAAGAGGAAGTTTGTTTATTTTCAAAATAAAATAAACAAACTTCCCACAAGTTTTCTGCTACAGATTTCTATCCCAAAAAGCAGCCAGAGTTAGTTACTTAGCCATAACTCAAACATCTATTAACTGTAACTTCAGTGTTTCTCACTATTTTATGAAGGATAGAAAACGAACAAATACTGACTTAAGTTGAAAATTTAGTAAACGGTATGCAACTGCCTCTGAAGTTGCTCAATGACCTTCCTTCAGAAATGTTAACAGGTATTGTCATGATACTTTCAACAGGCCCCCAGGAAGAAGAGTTTCTAGATGACTTTCTGCTTCAGAAAAGCAATCTATTCCAAGTATATCTTGAAAAATTATATTTACTGTGCAATGGTAACCACTTGCCCTTTTGAGAGGGCTTAGGCAGCTATACAAGCTATTTGCTGGTCTTTATTCTCTTATTCTTTATTTCAAGGTTGAGTTTCATTGAGGCCTGACAAAGATTACCAAATGTTAATCTAGTCTTATCTGAACCAAGTCATAACATAGAAAGAATTACCATATGCCGATTGCTTAAACAGATTTTGATATTCTTCTGTGAGAAGACTTCAAAGAAGTTGCTAGATAATGTTATGGTCCTTAAATATTTTCATGAAGTCTCTCAGCCATTTCAGTAGCAGAGAACATTTACTCCCAGTGTATGATACAAGAATTCACTTTACACACACAACACAGAAAGCCTCCCTGAACAAAATTTCTGTTTTACGGTACCAGGATCCAATATTTTTCCTTGTGTATTACACTAGAAAATTTGAAATCCAAAGGTACAAGTGTCCAGTGTTATTAACAGAATCTACAAATCTAAGAACTGGTGAACTCTGAAACAACTGCTCCATATTTCCTTAGTTTGAATGAATACTTTAAGTGAAAATAAACAAATAGTCTGTCAATGGTAACACCAATAGAACTCTACCTGCAGATTTTGATTTGTATCATCAAGTTAAATATATCTAGAACCTTTTCCTTCATCAGTACATTAATATAGTTACTTCTCTAGCTGGACTCCTTATTTTATAAGGCTTGCAGGAATACTGTTTTTGAGACTTACACTTCTATCAAAAAGCTTAAATTACTAATATAATTAGCAGTAGTAGTTATAAGGAGGTTTCCCCAGCAAGAATATTCTCATCATTTTCTTTGTGAACTTTTTTTAACTGAACCATTCTTAGTAGAAGAACCAGCACAGCAGCTTTCAAAGAATTTAATCACATAAAGCACAGACAAAACTTGGGAAAATAACTATATATATATATATATATATATATATATATATATATATATATATATATAAAACACACTGTCAGAGGAAATGAAATCTGTATAGATTTTTATAAACACTCAATCTCAAAAAACTATAGAGCTCA